>JALMQS010000228.1:4151954-4495758 GCA_024734495.1 Forficula auricularia
TATTTGTTTATGGACCGATTTTTATGATTTTCTTTTATTGGAAAGGGTTACATGGGGTGGTACCATATTAGTTTGGTCAAGTTCTGATGATATGATCAATGACAAAATAACGTAAATCTCCAAATCATATGAGCAAATAATCGAAATTATAATAAAAAAAAAAACAATCTTAAAACGTTCATTTAAAAACCCGCTAACGTTTCGAGAGAATTCCTCTATTTATTAATTGAATTAAAATATCATTTTGTGATTCATTCGCACTTACGAGATGTATGCACTATATTGTCAACATCATTAAAAAGAGAAAAATAAAAAAAATGAAACCGACTTCAAAAAAATTAAATTCAAGTCGGTGCCAAACATATACATTTTATGAATCGCACTCGACGGATCTTACTTAGTACCAGGGAGATAGGGAGTGCCTGTAAGCTTAGAACTTAGGCGAGGAAATTGTCTCCTGAAGCGGGTGGAAGAAGAAGCTCGACCGCCATCTTGCATAGTTCAAAACATAACGTTATCAAATGAGATATACATGTTTAACAAAGAGCTAATACTCTCATATATGCACGTTTTTCTTTAATATAAAATACAGTATATGTTCCTATGACTATTTTGTGTGTATATTCATCTTATTTTAATGTGAAATAATTTTAATAATTAATCATTTTAATTAATTTCAATTTTCTCTAGATATCTGTAAAAATCAAAAAACTATAATTTAAAATAGTTCTTTTATTAGTTTTTTTATTTAGGTGACCTTATAATTTTGAAAATCGAAAGGTAAAATTATATATATTTTAGTATAGGACCATATGGAAATCTCAATGTTTTGAAAGATCCAAGATGGCGGACTGTGAGTTAGCGATGACGTAAGCAGGCTACACTTTTTAACCGATTTTGAAAAAAATTTGAATTGGGTTCGGTCTAGCTTCCGATTGGTCCCATTTTTTTTCCATTGGTATTAGACCTTTTTTGTTATGTTTGTTTATGGCCTAACTTCTTTGTTTATGAACCGATTTCGATGATTCTTTTTTTATTGGAAAGGGAGTACCTTAGGGATGGTGTCATATTAATTTGGTCAAGTTCTGATGATATCATCACTATTAATAACATCACTAAAAGAAAAAATAAAAATAATTTTTAAGAAAAAAATAAAACCGACTTCAAAAAAATTAAATGCAACAAATAAAATACACTAAAAGGTATAAAATAATTATTATCTTATTTAGTTACAACTAAACGACGAAATATTAACATGAAATTACTTTTTGAAGTCGGTGCCAAACAAACTATACCTATAAGCTAGCGTACCCGCCAAACGTACTAAGTAAGATCCGTCAAGTGCGATTCATAAAAGGTATATGTTTGGCACCGACTTCAAAAAGTAATTTCATGTTAATATTTCGTAGGTTAGTTGTAACTAAATAAGATAAAAATTATTTTATACCTTTTACTGTATTTTATTTGTTGAATTTAATTTTTTGAAGTGGGTTTTATTCTTTTTCTAAAAAATATTTTTATATCCTTTAGTTTAGTATATATTGATCCAACAGCCAAGATGTTATAAGGGAGGAAGTCAACAATGTTGACGAAACGTTGTCAAAAAATAAAAATTATTTGCATAAGCTATTGTCATTATTTCCCTACAACAACTTTATTAATTTAATCGATGGACATAATAAATAATCAAAATAACTTGTACTAATATTCGTCCAAATATTTGTTCAATATTTCTATTAATAATGATTTATAGTATCTTTAAAATTAGGTGCAGATGGTCATGTGATTATAAACGAAGTGCAAACGGGGATTGAAGTCGGCGCCGAGTGTCTCGAAGGGACTAGAAGGAGGCCTCGAGTCACTCTGCAAGGTGCTTGCCCTACCTACCCTTTAACACACCCACTGACAGGTCTATTCTCGAACCAAAAACGTTAACATTTAACATCCGAAATCACCGTTAATTCATTTTAACACCGCATTGCCTCAAATTGCTATTCTGTAAGCAAAAACCGAGGGGGAACCGCGACCTAATATGCTATACACCTACTTCCACTTGTACTTCCAAATATTTCTGTACGGGCGTACACCAGGGTGGGAGAGCGTGATGAAGGGCTGGAGGGCCGGACTGAATACAACCCTCCAGCTAAGGGTAGATAAGCACTATGCACACATATATGTAACATAATAAACATTTATTACCCGCTTTTGGTGCGGGGTGATATGTACTACTAAGATATGACGATTACGAGCAAGAGAATTAAGCCGAAAGAAGTCAGCCAGAGGCGAGGATGGCTCCCACCTGGAGCGTCGAACGATAGCGGATGTATACTTCGATCCATGCGACTCGGCGAGCGCACGATGATACTGAGTAGCCAGCACTCCCGGAGCTGAGCTGAGAGAGGAAGGGCGATTCTAGCCGTCCTCTGGCGGCCGGACTGCGAGACCAGAGGCGACAAGTTTGGGAAGTCGTCGCGGAGGAAATAATTTAGAGGGTTGTAGCGACTTGAACAATTTCCGAGTACTTCCAAATGTTTCCAAGTACTTCCAAATATTTCCAATATTCCTAAGTACTTCCACATTTCATATCGCAATATTCCCTAGTACTTCTGGAAATATTTTTCAAGTGACTTCCAAAATACATTTCCGTACTTCCATTTCAAAGTACTTCCAAATGTTTCCAAATACTTCCAAAATACTTCCGAAGAGCGAACACCTCGCTTCCAATCGTAGACTCGCCCTCGGCAAAAACGTTAACTCCAAAGCGTTAATATTTAGCCAAAAATGTTAAAAATTAAAGCCATGTCATGCCAGTTAAAATTTAAACTCCGTATTTAATGGACAAACATGGCGTCTTTAACCAAAAAATCAAAAAGTAAGGCTATGATTTTGACAGCTTTGAATTAAAAGCAACATATTTCAGATCCACTTGATCTGTGACAGAAACATCAATACCACAATGATAAATAGACTTTTATTGTACCGGGTGAGATTTTTATCTTGAGACAGTCTTGTAACTCGAAAACAGTGCATTATATGAAAAAAGTTTCAAATAAAAGTTTATTTATATCGAGGGGGAAACTAAACTACGCTATTGTTTATCGACATAGAACAAGCTTTCAAGGGTTTTTCAATGTCGAGTTCTGTTTTTTAAATGAAACCCTATATTTTTCATATGTTCAGTACATATCGTAATCAAGTACAATCATAAAACTGAACAACTTTTATAAGAACAATTTTTTATACGACATCAAATAAACAAAATATTAAATCAATTAGATCTCAGAAAAAACAATCTTAATAATCATTTTTAACAATTATTCAACTTGCACTGATGCCGGGGTGGGCGCCACCCGCCTAGTTGGCGGGTCAGGAGCTCCTTGTTGTTGGATGGCTCCTCGTTCGATCGATGACTCCTCCTTCGATGATCAGTCGAGGTCGAATTTCTTTACTTAATACATGACTGAAATATTATCAGTCTGACTCCAGATCAGAAGGTTGCGTGTTCAAATCACGTCGGGGTCACCAGATTGTTAGGGGGTTTGGTTGCGTGGTGCGTGTCCGCGCTGCCCACCTAGTTGGTGGGGACCTAACAATGATTTGACTGGCTGGGCGCCACCCGCCTAGTTGGCGGGTGAGGAGCTCCTAGTTGGTGGATGGCTCCTCCTTCGATGCCTAGTCGAGATCGAATTGCCTTACTTAATACATGACTGAAATATTATCAGTCATGCAAAGTGTCGCAACGATCTGACTGAGTCATCTAGCTGCCGTGTCTAAAAGCTTGTAGCCAAAGCAACAGCGGGCCGCTACATTTCCCTTTTTAAATTTTTTTTTCTCTTACTTGATCTGTTTGTATCATATTGTTTATTTTCTTTGTAATTAAATTGGCCTCAACATTATACATTAAAAAGATGATCCCCCTACAAATACAATGTTCTTGAATAAATAATAATAATAAAAAAAATGTTCTGTAGTAGTGCATTTAATTTGTTAAATTTCCAAATATGCTTCGGATGGAATGGTGGGGGGGGGGGGGGGGGGGGGGGGGGCGGGCATCTCAAAGTGCCTAGGTGTCCTGGCTCTCCCAAATCCGCCCCTGTCTATGTGGGTATTTTTGGTGAATTTTCTTTTTTTATTAAAAATAGCTGAGATACTAGATTGAGAATAACAAATCAAACTATCGCTCGCTATCGAGAGGTGTAAAAACATGGCAAAAACTGGAACAAGCAGAAAACGTAGCTATCTTCATAATGGATCGTTAACACTTAGTGTTTAAAAGTAAAATGCTAACGTTGCTGTTAAAACTTGGTTTAGAGAATAGCATTTTTTTAAACGCTAGTGTTATTACTTTACTTATTAACACCCAATTTAAGATGTTAAATTATAACGTCTGTTTTTAGAGAATAGACCAGTCTCTCTTTCTCACTCACTTTCTCTTTCTTTTAGAGTAATGGCAGATTTAATAAATCAACAAATACAATTTCGCTAAAAATTGCAATTTTTTTTTTTTCATAAACTTGGAAAAACTTTTATTGACTAGCCCATTTTTTTTTTAAATTTCTCTGGTTGTTCGTTTTTATTTTTTGAAAATGTTAACTATTAATTAGGTATTGAGTCGAATATTGTGGGTGCTCACGTGACTGGCAGTAGCGGACATCGCTCAAGTATGACGTTGATTGTGCCTGAGACATCGTATTCATCAAGCGAGGAGGAGGATTTCTACGATGCCAATGAATTCAACGAGACGCCCAGCAGCACAACAAGCCAGTCAGTATACGATTCAAAATAGCTTGTTTTAAACGAGAAGTATCTGGAGCTGCAGAGCATGGTGCACGGTAACCCATGCCCCCCCCCCGACCACACACACTCGCTCCACCACCGACACCCCCACTCCGCCCCATTCCCGGATCTCCCACAACTGCACCCCACCTCTACACCTCCCATCACCGCACGCACCCAGTTTTTGCATTTCTAGCTTTCTAGTGGTCCACATATTATGTGTCTATTTGTTTACTCGTACCAATTTGCCCATATTCGTTCATAATTGATAAACATTATAAATAAATAAATAGGGAAAATAATAATATTTAAAAAAATAATCGTATAGGATCTGAAATAAAAACATAAAATTAAATAAGATTTGTTTCCAAGTTATATAAAAAAAAGCCACTTCAGCCACTTTATTTGTAAACACACCTGTTTTGTTTATGAGTTTACACACACACTGTTAAATTTTTTTTTTTTTTTTTCCCTCCCTGGCCTTGCTCATAACAAAGCATTTGGCCAACTCTATAGTATTAAAAAATTTATTTTTACCCCTTAACAAGGACCAATATGACACCAGAGCGGCGCCCCCACAGCACAGCAATAGGAGTACCCGCGGCACACGCCGCCGGAGCCTAAAAAGTTCCTGCCTTGATCCTTAGTATAAAAACTGAGGCCTAAGATGTAAAAGGTCTCAGAAGATCATTGTCGAAGACTATGAATAAGTTTGAAATGTCTTTAAGGGATTCATAATAAGTAATGATTAAATGAGATATGGAGTAGTATGTCAAGTGTTATTCCAAAACCATCCAATAGACAAAATATGCCCTATTATTATCGTGGTAATTAACTTACCTGTTAATTAAAAGCAAAACAAAATTTTATTTTATTTTATTTATATTTTTTTTTTATATAATTTTTATTAAACCAATTATTTTACATTAATTAATGTATACATTGTATTTTTGTTTCGATTCCGGAGATTACTTCTCCACCATCGAGTGTCCTTATTCATCTTTAGTCCTTGTTTTTAATAAGAGGAAAAATCTAATTAGATAAAAAACCTCTTTTCCGATAATTATTTCAATTCCATTATTCCCCAATCAAGTCGATTGGTCCATTCATCTTCCCCATTCCCCCCATTTACCTAGAGCAAAAACAAAAAATTCCTAATTTTAATATAAAATAATAATATTTGTTATGACTTATTAGTGGGTTTTAAAATTAAAAAACCAATTAATAAATAAAAGAATTAATTGAATGTAATGGAAGGCAGGCCAGGGGTAGTGAGGAAGGAAAAATGAATACATATCAAATAAATAAAAGATATTGAAAAGAATTGGGGGTGTGGTGAGTGAGGGTGGGGTTCGAGGGCGCTGGGTCCAGGGAGTGCCTTGCAGCTAGTATTTTATATAGAGTTAAAAGAATATATTTTCCTTAGAATATCTCGAAAAAAGTTACTTTTTTAACCCTCTCTTGGAAGATGAAATGAGACATCTTATCAACATTTTTGCGAATTTTGAGAAAAAATAAAATATTAATTTTCAAAAAATTAAACTCATTTTTAATAGTATATTTTATATAGAGTTAAAAAAGTATATTTTCGTTTGAATATCTCGAAAAAACTTGCATGCATGAACCCGATTTATAAAGGTGTTATCAACTTGTTTGAGAATTTCTAGTGACAATTTAATTCATACACTAAAAGTCCATAAGCAACGGTGTTTTTGTCACTATGACAGCGAAAAAAGTTTGCACCTAACTTTTCCAGCGACAAAACTGAACCTAGCTTTATTTTTTCAATTATGTTTTATTTATTAATTGGTTTTTTTAATTTTAAAACCCACTAATAGGTTAAAGCAAATATTATTATATTATATTAAAATTAGAAATTTTTTGTTTGTTTTTAATTAACAGGTGTCTAAATCATAACAAAACAGGTGTGTTTACAAATAAAGTGGTTCAAGTGGCTTTCTTTATATAGCTTGGAAACAAATCTTATTTAATTTTATGTTTTTATTTCAGATCCTATACGATTATTTTTTTATTTTTATTTTCCTATTTATTTTTTTATCAAGTTGTTTATAAGAATTGTATTTTTTAACAATTGTACTTTTCCTCTAAATTAAATAAACTAATTTATGTCTTAATTTTGTTAATTTGTGATTTACGTATTTGATTCATTACAAATTGTCTTACCGAATTACACTCAAGCTTTTTTTTTGTGGTCGAAGTAAACTTGATATTTTATAATTCGAGTTTTGTTCCCTTTGGGCAATTTAACTCGAAAAACTACCAGAAAAATTACTCGTCCTGTGAACTCCGTAATCTTGTTCACAGGTAGTTTTTTTCGTTTAGTTGCCAGAACGACATAAAATTCTCAATAAAATGTCAAGTTTACTTCGGCAAAAAAGCTCTCGTGTCATTATAAGTGATAAATTTCAGAATTTCAATTTGATCAAGATAAATACATAGGTATAATGTCTGGATTAATTTTAATTATTGTAAGTGATTCAATTGTATTTATTCTAAGTCTAGAGCCTGATGAATCTACAACAAATTAGTGAAACGATGCAATTTTTTTAATCAAAATAGTTTCAGCCGTTTTTGAGATATTTCGAAAAAAAGGAACAAAAAAACCCACTTTTTTCATGCACGATTACAATACTTGACCATACCCTGTATTTTAACTGAAGCAAAAAATTACCGAGCATCGCTCGGTGTTCCAGGTACTATTTATGAAAAAAATAATGCTCATATCAGTTTGTTTTAATACCATATGTAGTTTAATTGGTAAATATCAATATGAAGATGCTGGTTAACGATTGATAACAAGGATAAGAGGATGTTGCGTGGGTGGAGGGGAAAACAGCATGGAGGGGGGATAGAGGGGGGTGAGGGGGACTCGCGAGTGCGCACTAATACATTCTCTCCTCTTTATCGAGTTGGGCCTAAATAGAACTGCAAACGGCCCTGGCTACTCCCTGGAAACTTACCCGAAATCCACCTGGGATTTTTTTTTTCCCACCCACTTATTGACCAGTGGTTGTTGTTGTTGTTGTTGTTTTTACTTATGTTATGCGTGGGTACTTCGTTTTTTTGTGATTGTCCAGTTTAATAGAACTCCTCCAATGTGAGTGCGCCATGTTACGAGTGGTAACCTCCCGGTGGCCGTTTCGCCGGAATAGCCAAAGGTAATAAGTCCAAAATTCTTACCATTTTTACTTCAATCTGGGCATTTTAAATCAATATTTTGCAAATATTATTATAAATAGACAAGTTAAATAGAATCCTTTGAAATATGCCGACAAATTTAAAATCAAAATTAATATACATATCTGCTCTATTATTTATTATTTATCATAAATAAATAAATAAATTAACTATAGCTATATATAGAGCCGTTAAAACTTATATTTCTGTCATTAAAAATTCACAATATTTATTTATTTAATTTTATATACAATTATTTGAAAATATAATTTTAAAATTGACATCATTTTTAACCGACTTCAAAAAAGGAGGGGGTTCTCTATTCGACTGATTTTTTTTTTGTCTATATTACCTCATATCTCCGCCAATTGTGAACCGATTTTGAAAAAAAAATTTGCATTGGGTTAAGTCTACTTCCCGATTGGTCCCATTTTTTTTTTCATAGGTATTAGACCATTTTTGTTAGGTTTGTTTAGGCCTAACTTCTTTGTTTATGAACTGATTTCGATGATTCTTTTTTTATTCGAAAGGGGTATCTTAGGGATAGTGTCATATTAATTTGGTCAAGTTCTGATGATATGATCACTATTAATGAAGAAAAAATAAAAATAATTTTTAAGAAAAAATAAAACCGACTTCAAAAAATTAAATGCAACAAATAAAATACACTAAAAGTTATAAAATAATTATTATCTTATTTAGTTACAACTAAACTACGAAATATTAACATGAAATTACTTTTTGAAGTCGGTACCAAACATACTATACCTATAAGCGAGCATACCCTCCAAACGTACTAAGTAAGATCCCTCGAGTGCGATTCATAAAAGGTATACGATAGGACAAATTTAAAATCAAAATTAATATACATATCTGCTCTATTATTTATTATTTATCATAAATAAATAAATAAATTAACTATAGCTATATATCTAGCCGTTAAAACTTATATTTCTATGATTAAAAATTCACAAAATTTATTTATAATTTTAAAATTGACATCATTTTAAAAATCATAGTGAAAATAAATACAATCCTTTGAAATATGTCGACAAATTTAAAATGAAAATTAATATACTTGGCTGCTTTATTATTTTATTATTTATCATAAATAAATAAATAAATTTTGAAAAACTATCGGTACCTATTTATCTAGCAATCAGGGCATTTTAAATCAATTACAATATTTTGAAAATATAATTTTAAAATTAACATCATTTTAAAAATCATAGTGAAGTTAAATCGAATCCTTTGAAATGTCGACAAATTTTGAAATCCAAATGTATAGTAAGTACTTATGATTTTATTTTGAATTCTGGTCAATATCAGGATTATTCAGGATTGCCTAATAAAAATTAGAATAATAAAATATGTAAATTTGTAGCCACAGCATCTTGATATTTAGGGCAGGGTAGTGATTTTTACCATTTTCAAAAAATGCCTATAACTAGAAAACTAAGAGACTTTTATAAAAAAAATCGTTGTGATACGGGACACTCTGTATATACAGGGAGTGTACAATAAAATATGAACATAATATATCTACTCTTATTAAACGAGCAAAAATTGTTTGTATATATATTTGTATCATTGTTCTATTTTGATAACGGCTTGATGAAACAAATTATATTAACAAGTTTTGAGGATGAGAAAGCGATCTGGCTAGGTCTGGACCTCAACAAATTTCATCTTAATTGATCTTTTCTTAATTAAAGTAATTATTTATAGATGAAAATCTCAATAAAAAAGTTTGTTTACATTTTTTTCAATTAAGTTCTATTTTTAATTGGTTTTTTAATTTTAAAACCCACTAATAGGTTATAGCAAATATTAACACATTATATTAAAATTAGGAATTTTTTGTTTGTTTTTAATTAACAGGTGTCTAAATCATAACAAAACAGGTGTGATTACAAATAAAGTGTTTGAAGTGGCTTTTTTTATATAACTTGGAAAGAAATCTTATTTAACGACCCCCTCCGGGCTGGTGCCCTGGCGGGCAGCGTCTCGGTCAAAAAATTTTATTCCTCTTAAAAAACCACACTCCAAATGTATACCCGTAAACTACCGAAAATACATCGTCTCTTAAAAGTTTCGCTTCTTTAATTTTTGAGTGGCGGGGGGGGGGGGAGGAATAACTATGAATATATTTAAATTTAAATTTAAATTTAAATTTCATTTTTCCTTTTCAAAACAAAAACAATGAAATGATTTATGAACTGCAAAAAAATTCGCAGGCTGAATCATGGAAATTATTCAAATTTACGCGGTTCAATTAATTTAATTAATTACAAAAAATATATTTAATGTTTCTTAATTTAAAATGAATCGGAGTCTTTCATTTCAAAATTACAATTATATTTCAAATTTGCCTGGTTAATGAAAATCGATTGGAGCCATCAGTTTAAAATCCGAGCTGATAATTATATTTCAAATTTGCCTCGTTAATTAATATATATTTAATGTTTCTTAATTTAAAATCTATTGGTGTTTTTTCATTTTCATTCGAGTTCAAATGAATACAATATTATCTCGACACAAAGTCTAAATCAAAAATTTATAGTTTTAGTAACAGAAATCATGGTATGAATATTAATGTTAGATTGGTCTAGTGGTTAAAGCTAATGACCTTAGTTCAAGAGTTCGTAGGTTCGATTCTAGGCAAGAGGGAAATTTTTTTAGAAAAAAACGCCTTCTCCTTATGGGAGGAACTGACCTTTGGGAACAATTGAAATGTTCATCTTAATAGATTCGAGTAAGAATTTTATATAATTTTATTTTTAAATACATTTTTGAATAATTTTCATTTCTAATCAAATTTTATTATTTATTTATAAATATTTTCCTTTTTTTTTTTCTAATATAAATAAAAATAAACAAAATTCTTCATCTCTCTATGGGTCAACTTCCGAGTACATTCGGCTCATCATCAGAATTTCTTCTTTTAAAAAGATCCAAGTCAGGTTTCTATATTTATTTTATTTATTTATTTTAAATTATTATATAATCAGCTGGAGAATTAAAACAGGCGGCCCTGGTCATCTGATTTTTCATAAAATAGTCATTTTTATTCTATACTAGCTTCAAGGCGCGCCTTCGGCGGGCCTTTTGCTAACCAGGGGGCTTCGCCCCTGGACCCCCACGTGGCTGCTTTATTGATGTTTTATTAGTAACAGAGAATAAATATAATTGTTTTATTATAAAGTCTTAAATAGATATAATTTGAGATTCTATTTAACTGCAATATACACTCATAACAAATAAGATGAAACAAATATTTAAAATGTATTAAAAATCTCTATTTATAAAAAATTCTCTTATTCTCAAGCTTGAGTTGTTTATCATAAAAGAATTTAGTCTTATTGATTTTAAGTCGATTCTTCCACGTTTTCAGTAGAGCTTGCCATTAATAGTCAAAACATCAAAAATGGAATGCAATAAGGTTATTCCTCTAGTATTAGATAAGAATCGATCGTTATTTTTGATTTTAAGTCGATTCCTCCATGTCTTCAGCAATGGTTACCAATAATAATCGAAGGGTCAAAAATCTAATGTAGAATTATTATTCCTCAAGTATTAGATAAGAATCGATTGCTATTTTTGATTTTAAGTCGATTCCTCCATGTCTTCACCAATGGCTACCAATAAACCGAAACGTCAAAAATCGAATGTAGAATGGTTATTCCTCGACTGTTAAATGAGAATCGATCATTATTTTTGAAATAAAGTCAACATGAACTGCAAATTGCAAGTGATATCTGATTAATAATAAAGAAATAAACATATTAATATTTCAAATGAATTTGGATAAAGTTTAGCAACGATCCGTTGCAGTTTATTTAATTAAATAACAATTTTTGAGTTCATCAATTAAATTGTCAAATTAATATTTGTGGGATTTAAAATTCATTGTAATTAAGTACCTTGAGGACCACAAAAAAGGTCATATATAGTTTTTTGTAAAATTATATTTTAAAGTACTTTATTTTAGAATAAGATAGTACATTGGATAAAGTTTAGCAACGATCCGTTGGAGTTTATTTTTTTAATTTTTGTTTTTAAATGTACTTTAAAAAAAATAGATAGTTTTTTTAAATCTTTGTTGCATTATTAAATTCTTCTTCAACGATAATGTGGTTAGAACTCTATTATCTATGCTATTAAGAATGAATGACATTCAAAAATCTGACAAACAGTGCCGCCAACAAATGTTTAGTTTGCTAGTTTAGTTCTTTTATTGTTTGGCAAGCTATGTTGGCTATACAGATTTTGTTTTAGTTTTTCGTGAATTTTCCAATTTTCCGGGCAACTTTTCCGATTTTCTTTTTACGTATTAACCTGAAATGGATTATTACGAAAATTAAAAAACAATTAGCCAAATCGGTCCAGGCATTTGAGAGATCTGCGCTTACAAAGAAAAAGAAATTCATTTTTATTATATAGATATAGGGGAGAGGTGGCATGAAAGGGACATTTTTGCTGTGGGGGCTCTAGCAAATAAATAATATAACATTTTAAAGCTGTAAAAATATAAGTCAAAACTTCAATTTATTGGTTATCGAAATAAAATACAATAAAATACATTCAATTGTTCTTAGTACTATATTTTCGCATTAAAAAAAAAAGAAAGTGTATTTTGTCCCTTTCAAAAATGGGTTGTATTGAAAGGGACACGATCATATATGAAAGGGACAGCCCCGTTAACATAAGTAAATCACCGTAAACTTTGCTACACACATAAAGCACGTTATATAATTAGTTATCTTTAGTTTAAAACCACATCTTTGAAAGTAATTAATAGCATCTCATCTTAAAAGATAACTGACATGGAAATAATCATTTACCTACATATAATTGAAAAACAAAACAATCATAGTTCTTTTAATTGTAATAATTCTGTTTTATTTTTTCACCCTCCCCCTTTTGGTGGTTTTTGGAAATTTTTTTAAACAAAAGTTGTCAGAAATCACATCCCATACAACTTTGTTTATTATAAAATTTGCCATAGGGTTAATAGTTTAGGAGTTATTTGATAATTTTCATCCGTGCGCCCCCCTCCCCCAAACCCCCTTCTGGGGTCAAAATATCAAAACGTTATATAGCTAAAAAACGTAAGTTAGAAGATATCTGATGTAAATATGAAATTTCGTAATAATCCCTTCAGCCGTTTTTACGTGAATCGTGAGCAACTTTTCGGAAACCACTGAAACAGACATACAGACAGACAGGAATTTTGTTGAGGGTGTTTTCGTTCATAACTTTGCTTGAAACGTGTGCAACCAAAATTTGGCGTGATTTAGAGCAATGTTCAGACAAAACCTTAATTTTAATTTTAGGTTTCTATTTAAAAAACAGAAATTGTCCTCGAAATACCCTTGAAAGCTTGTTCTAGATCGACAAACAATAGTGTAGTTTAGTTTCTCCTTTGATATAAATAAACTTTTTTTCATATACACTGTCTTTGAGTTTTAAGACTGTCTCAAGATAAAAAAACTCACCCGGTATATAGATATGCAGATATCTAGAATGTTAACCTGAGCTTTAAGATTGGTAAATATTATCATGATAAAAATATATCTAAAAAAATAACAGACACTTGACTGAGTCATTGATTGAGTGAGTCAATTTGTTAATGGGTTTGATCTTTGAATCAGATTGGAATGCAATTCATGAATGAATGAATGAATGCGTCATTTTATCCACCAAGCATAACAGCTAAGGAAAATATTTATACAATTTTTGCATAATCATGTACTATTTACATACGAGCTTCGTGCCTTCGGCACGCCCTCGAAGCTTGGCCCTCCGGGCTGGTGCTCTGGCGGGCAGCGTCTCGGTCCAAAAATTTTATTCCTCTTAAAAAACCACACTCCAAATGTACTATATACCCGTAAACTACCCAAAATACATCGTCTCTTAAAAGTTTCCCCTCTTTAATTTTTGAGTGGCGAGGGGGGGGGGGGAGGAATAATTATCAATATATTTAATGTTTCTTAATTTAAAATGAATTGGAGTCTTTCATTTCAAAATTCGAGTCCAAATTACAATTATATTTCAAATTTGCCTGGTTAATGAAAAATCGATTGGAGCCATCAGCTTAAAATCCGAGCTGACAATTATATTTCAAATTTGCCTCGTTAATTAATATATATTTAATGTTTCTTAATTTAAAATCTATTGGTGTTTTTTCATTTTCATTCGAGTTCAAATGAATACAATATTATCTCGACACAAAGTCTAAATCAAAAATATATAGTTTTAGTAACAGAAATCAAGATATAAATATTAATGTTGCATTGGTGTAATGGCTAGAGCTGATGCCCTTAGTTCAAGAGTTCGTCGGTTCGATTCTAGGCAAGAGGGTAATTTTTTAGAGAAAATTCTCTTAGCGTTGTTACAAATTAATCTAGGCTCTTATATATTATATATAGTATAAATAATCAAGTGAGAAGGTTTCTATTTTATTTATAAATACACTAGCTGACGACCGGGCCTTCGGCCCGGCGTCTTCTCCACCCCTGGCGGGGAGCGTCTCGTTCATACCAATTTAATAATTGAAATTTAAAAATCTTACTGTAAGTATCGAAAGAATGTGCTGAATGAAATTGATTCAAAAATAAGGAAGAATAAGGAAAGATTTATTTAACACATTGCCTAAGCACGATCACTATCTGACCAATCAGAATCGTTCTAATAATTTAACGCTTTGGCATTGGCTATGCACTGGCCAATCAGATCGTTTCCACATACATATCCACATACTTTTCTATTTTATATATATAGATAGATAGATAGATAGATAGATAGATAGATAGATAGATAGATAGATAGATAGATAGATAGATAGTACCTGGAGTCACCGAGCGATGCACGGTAGCCAAATTAAAAAAAATACAAACATATATAGTGCACGCTCCCTGGACACACCCCACCTCGCCCCACCCCCGGATCTCCCAAACTGCATCCATCCCCACCCCGCACCCAGTTTTTGCATTTCTAGCTTTCTAGTGATCCACAGATTATCTGTCTATATTAGGTTAAAAAATAAAATGAGAGATGGAGTCTTCTGTTTTTAAATAAAATAATTTTTAATTATTTCTAGATTATTTAAAAACAGAAGACTCCATCTCTCATTTTATTTTTTAACCTAAACTAAAAACAATTCTGTTACCATCGACAGTGAAATCTTTTATTCAACTAAAATCTGTATATAGGTATAAAAATAAATTCCGTATAATTTTTTTTAAATTAAATAACAATTTATCAAATTTTTTAATCAATTAAATAAATAATAATTTTATTGAAGCAATTTTTTACATGAAATAATGTATACCTTATATTGGAGGCTTCGATTTCGGAGATTACTTTCCCCACCATCGACTGTACTTGATAATCTTCTATACCTTGCGATAATATTTTTAGTCCGTGTTTTTTAATAAGAGGAATTTTAATCAATTAAATTGGCAAATTCCAATATAAAACAATATTTGGTATAAAGTATTAGTGAGTTTTAAAATTAAAAAACCAATTAAAAATAAAAGATAATTGAAAAAATGTAAACAAACTTTTTTATTGAGATTTTCATCTATTAATAATTACTTTAATTAAGAAAAGATCAATTAAGATGAAATTTGTCGAGGTCCAGACCTAGCCAGATCGTTTTTTCATCCTCAAAACTTGTTAATAGAGTTGGTTTCATCAAAATCGGTAGAGCCGTTTTCAAAATATATATATACAATTTTTGCTCGTTTAATAAGAGTAGAGAGATATAATTTTCTCATAGAGAGAATCAATGAGGTTGTCCTCTGCTTGATGCAAATAAACATACATATTTATATAAAATACACATGTTATTGATTGGTTTGTTTTTAAATATAAATAAATACAAATCTTTTATAAAAAAAATAACAATCTTCACACGTTTATTAAAACTCCAAACGTTTCGTGAGAATTTCTCCTTTTATCAATGGAATTTAATTTCAAAAAAGAAAAAAATGTCATTTTGCCTATTTTTTATGGTAGCCCTAATATTATGCTGTAGAAAGATACTTAAGGAAATTAAGATAAAACTAATGTGGATTAAGTCAAATAAATACATAATATTATCTATTTTATTTATTTATTTATTTTTTATTTTTACTTTACCATACAGGGTATGGTCAAGTATTGTAATCGTGCATGAAAAAAGTGGGTTTTTTGCACCTTTTTTTCGAAATATCTCAAAAACGGCTGAAACTATTTTGATTAAAAAAATTGAGCGAAACCATGGCATTTCGCTCTACAAAAAAGCTCTAAGTGAACATCGAAAAAATTATATTTTTTGAGATAATAATTGTTTTGTCAAAATATCTGTTAGTTAGTTGGTCTGTGCGTTACCAAATTTGTGTACGAGCTAGCTTAAAAACTCGTTGGAATATCGAAACCAAATTTAACACGTAGTTTTGGTCCATTGAGATTAAGAGCTGATTAGATTTTGGTGCATATCGACCCAAAATTAAGAGTGGTCGAGGGGGGGGGGGGGGGGGTTAAAAATTAAAAATCTAGGCCATTTGAGCAAACTCAACCAAATTTTGTATACATATTCAGTGAGACCCCAGAAGTCTAAAAATGCAAAAACTAACCACCCGAAATGTGTGTGTGGGGGGGGGGGGTGTAAGGTCAAAAAATGAAAATATAGGCTCTTGTACCAAACTCAACCAAATTTTGTATACATAATCAGTCGACCCCCAGGAATCTAAAAATGCAAAAACTAACCCACCTCCCCTACATGAATATAAATAATGTTATTAAATATTAAATATAAGTGAGGGGCCAGGTTGTATGGTAAAGTCAAGTGGGTGGCCACATCAGATCACGTCAGATTATTTTTTACTTTATTCAATGCAAAGCATGGGTAAAGTATTGTAATCGCTCTCGGGGCAAGTGTGGCTTCAAAGGGTCCTCAGGTAAAGACTACGGAACCCATGGACTCAATTAAGGTCACAAATTGAAGTATTCAATGAGATTGAATTTTAGCACGTGACGGTTTTGCCAAAAATTACCTGGGATCTCGCCGAGAGGCCAAAAAGTGCCATTTTTTTTGGAAGTGCGTGCGGATGTATGGATGTATGTTATCGTTTTTTTCGTCCACGAATTTTTCCACACCGTTGCACCGATTGAATTGAAATTGAAAACCTACCAGTATTTTAACAAAATGAAGTTGATTAGTTTTTGGTACATATCGGTCCACAAACATTAGTACTTTATTTCAGTAATTTTTTAGTTCTTTTCTAAATATCTTGAAAATGACTTAACCAATTTTGATGAAATTTAATATCCTAATTAAGTACCTTGAGGGACAACAAAAAAGGTTAAATAAAGTTTTTAGTAAAATTACATTTTAAAGTACTTTACTCTAGAACATATTAATATTTCAAATGAATTTGGATAAAGTTTAGCAACGATCCGTTGCAGTTTATTTTCTTTCCGAGTGACTTTTTATTTTATTTATTTTTTTATTTTGTTTTATACTTTATTTATTATTTTGTCCCAGTGAATGGAATTATTATTGCTATTTTTTTATTGATTTTCAACCCATTAAATTTGATTAAAAATTTTTCACCATAATTATTATTATAAACTCCCATTTATTTATGTTAGGTCGCTGATTGGACAGCCCCTCAATTAAAACCTTTTTAAGATGGCCATAATCGATTTATAAATATATAAATTAATTTATTGATTATTATTTCTGTTATGATGATGTTGTTTGTTATTCCCTAAGTGTCTAATATACTAATTTCTTTTTCATAACTAATATAATTATCATAAGTGATGATGACCTAAATTTGAAATAGAGGCTGCTCCCTAATGAAAAAAAGGCCAAGGCTTGCCTGCCTGGTAATTTCCAATTGAGATAAATACAATATTTACTCGACCACTTGAACTAAGCTCTGCTAAGCCCTGCTCGGAATTCTAGTTAAATTAGCTTTATTTGTTTGACCCCGCCCGTCAGCAACAGTTTGGCTGCTTTTTTAGGGTTTCGCATAAAAGTAAAATCTTATTAGTGTCGCCACAAAGCCTATATGTATATCGTAAGCTAATTAAGATACAATCTTGAAATTAACAAGTTAGGGGCCGTTCATAAAGGACGTAAACACAAAGGAGCGAGAGAGGGGGAAATTTGTAGACATAGCAGGGGAACCATTTTTAAGATTTTCAAAATAAGCTGACGTGTTCTGATGTGGCCATCCACTTGACTTTACCATACAACCTTGCCCCTCTCAAGGGCGGATCCAGGAATTTTTTATGGGGGGGGAGAATGTATATAAGATCTACTTTTTATCTCGAAAGTGTGTCGCTGACCGAATTGTCCAAGCAGGGGGGGGGGGATTCAGAGACGCCCCCTTCCCACACACACATAGAAGTTTATTTTCAATTTTTAAAATTTTTAAAAAAATAAATTTTTTTTACAAATTTCATATCTCATATTTTAAGTTCATTAAAATAAAAAAAATAAAAAAAATGTTATAAATTCCTTGTCGATTTGGCCGCCGTTTTTTGGCCTCTTCGTGCGACGCACGTGTTGCACTCCCGCCAGGCACGGGTCTCAATGTGGGGAGGGGGGCGTCGCCACCTCCGCCCCCCTGGATCCGCCCTTGGCGCCTCTCTTACATTAATATTTAATAGAATTATTTATAATCATGTAGGGGAGGGGGGTTAGTTTTTGCATTTTTAAACTCCTAGGGGCACACTGATTATGTATACAAAATTTGGTTGAGTTTGGTAAATGGCCAAGACTTTCATTTTTTGACCCCCCCTCCCATTTTGGGCGGTTAGTTTTTGCATTTTTAGACTTCTGCGGGTCTATGCTGATTATGTATACAAAATTTGGTTGAGTTTGCTCAAATGGCCTAGATTTTTAATTTTTAACCCCCCCCTCCACCTCCCTTAATTTTGGGTTGATATGCACCAAAATCTAATCAGCTCTTAATCTCAATGGACCAAAACTACGTGTGAAATTAGGTTTCGATATTCCAACTAGTTTTTGAGATAGCTTGTCCACAAAAATTTGGTAACGCACAGACTAACAGACATAACAATTATTATCTCGAAAAATATAATTTTTTCGATGTTCACTTATTAGAGCAAAATGCCATGGTTTCGCTCAATTTTTTTAATCAAAATAGTTTTTAAGATATTTTGAAAAAAAGAAGAAAAAAAACACTTTTTTCATGCACGATTACAATATTTGACCATTGGGGTTAAAAATTACAAATCTAGGTCGTTTGAGCAAACTCAACCAAATTTTGTATGCATAATCAGTGGGACCCCAGAAGTATAAAAATTCAAAAACTAACCCCCCTCCGCTACATGATTATAAATAATTTTAATTTAAATGAAAATCTTGGCCATTTACCAAACTCAGCGAAATTTTGTATACATAATCAGTGGACCCCCAGAAGTCTATAAATGCAAAAATTGACCGCCCGAAATGGGGGGGTAGGGTCAAAAAATGAAAATCTAGGCTCTTGTACCAAACTCAACCAAATTTTGTATACATAATCAGTGGACCCCCAGGAGTCTAAAAATGCAAAAACTAACCCCCCTACCCTACATGATTATAAATAATTTTATTAAATATTAATGTAAGTGAGGGGCCAGGTTGTATGGTAAAGTCAAGTGGATGGCCACATCAGAACACGTCAGCTTATTTTTTTTATTTTCTCAAAATCGGCTCTAACGATTTTTTTAAAAACTAGTGTATTTATCAAGTATCATGAGTTATTAGTTGTGTCAAATTTTTAATCCTATTGAAAATTTTACACAACTAATAACTCATGAAACTAATTTTTAAAAAGAATCTTTTGAGACATTTTTGAGAAAATAAAAATAAACGAAATAAAGAAAGGGGGGGGGGTGTAAATTAGTAGTGTCGCGATGATTTCAAATAAATGAAAATGTGAAAGTCGTGTGGTGAACACACCAGTTGATTTCAATTACAGAGGACAATATGTCTCAGGATTAATTTTTTTAAGACACTTGATGAAAATATGCCTTGTGTTAGCTTGTAAAGAAAGATTTAAGTGATCCAATTGAGTTGAAAGCTTTTCATTATTCCAAATACTTTAAAGCCCATTTGCGAGAGGCAGGCAGGCAGTTTATTGTTTGTCTGTTCTCTCTTTTCAAAAATAAATTACGTTCGTGTGTATTATTCCCTTTTGACCTCTTTTTATTTAATCATTTCAGCTGGTTTTTATTCATTATTATTAAATTTTTATCACAATGGATAAAAATACAAATCTCATTCGCTCTGGCAACTTGTATTATTCTTTTGTTATATGTACCTGTATATTGGAATAATATTTATATATCACCATCATTTTATAAATAAACTAGGTGCGGCCAGCCTCTTGCTAGCCAGGGGGCACATCCCCTGACCCCCCCCCCCCGTGAGCCCCGCGACCTCCACTCCCGCCCCCATCCCCTCAATCCGGCCCACCCCGTCTCTAGGCCCTCGCCTCAACCCCTTCTCCACCCTGCTCGCCCCCTGGACCCCCACACCCACTACGCCACCCGGACTCCACCCCGCACCACCCCCTTCGCCCTACCCTGTCTTAGTCCCTCACCCATTCCACCGCCCGCGCCCTCATCCCCCCGGACCCCCCATACCCTAACCCACCTCCACACCCGTACCATCACTCCACCCCCACACCCAGTTTTCGCATTTCTAGTCTTCTAGTGACCCACAGATTATGTATATAAAATTTGGTTAAGATGGCTCTAAAAGTAAGAATTTTCATTTTTTGACCCCCCCCCCATTTTTGGCCCTTACTTTTTGCATTTTTAGCTCTCTAGAGACCCAGAGATTATACAAAATTTGGTTGAGTTTGGTCCAAGAGCAAGAATTTTCATATTTTGACCCTCCACCCCTTTTGGGGGTTTTTTGGGGAATTTTTTTAAACAAAAGTTGTCAGAAATCAAATCCCCTACAACTTTGCTCATAATAAAATTTACCGTAGATTTAATAGTTTAGAAGTTATTTGATAATTTTCATTCGTGCCGCCCCCCCCCAAACCCCTTTTGGGGTCAAAATATCAAATCTTTATATTGCTAAAAACGTAAGTTAGAAGACATCTGATGTAAATATGAAATTTCATAATAATCCTTTGAGCCGTTTTTACGTGAATCGTGAGCAACTTTTCGCGGAACCCACGGAAACAGACATACAGACAGACATGGATTTTGTTGAGGGTGTTTTCGTTCATAACTTTGCTGCAACCAAAATTTGGCGTGATTTGGACCAATGTACAGACAAAACCTTAATTTTATATATATAGATAATATTTTGAATGGTTGAATTTAACAAAAGCCAATCTCAAACAAATAACAAACTACAAAACACGCTTTTGTAAGTAATGCACTAAAAAGTCCAAAATAATATAAGGTAAACGCTCCATTAGTGGGCCTGTACCCGTAGTGGGCCAGATTCAAGAAAAGTGCAAAAATTAGCTAATCCAACTTTGAAAAATTGGGCTATATATATAGTCCATGGCACGAGCTATATAAAGGGAAATTTTTCAAAGTTGGATTAGCTAATTTTTGCACTTTTCTTGCATCTGGCCCACTACGGTACAGGCCCACTAATGGAGCGTTTACCTTAGTAGTTTTCGATATATGCATTGACATCATTTTATCTTCATTGCACATTAAACTCAAAAATATAAATTTTTGTTTCATATTTTATATGCTATTAATAAACGTGGGGGATGTTGAAAAAACAATCAATTCCTCTTAATAATATTACTTTTTCATTATAGATGGTTTTTTATCTCTTATAACGCCGGAATTACGTAAAATTGTTATTTATTAGAGTTTCCAGAAATTAACTTATCTTATTATATTAAACGAGCAATTCTTGTATATATATATATTATATCCGGTCGGTTTCTCGAAAACAGCTCTAACGATTTGGATGAAATTCACGGGTTAGGAGGGTTTTGTGTTGGACATTCGATCAGTCACGGTCTCATCTTCGGCTAAGTTGTTTTTGATGGGTTTTTTGTTAATTGAAATAATTATTCACAGGTGGTTGTCTCGATAAAAATGTATATTTACATTTTTATTCAATTTCTTTTTAATAAATAATACGTTTTTTTAATTTTAAATCCCACAAAAAGACCATTACAAATATTATTATAATAAATTAAAAGTTAGGCAATTTAATTGATTATAAATCGAATTTTAAATCCCACAAATATTATTTATTATATATTAGAATTTGCCAATTTAATTAATTTTAAAAGTCGACAAATTTACTTAATTAAAAAAATAATTATACGCTATTTAATTATATACCTATATACACATAATCTGTGGGCCACTAGAAGGCTAGAAATGCAAAAACTGGTGGTGGGGGTGGGGTTTCGGGGTGGGGGCGAGGGTTAATATCTAGCTTTTAACTGAAGCAATAAGTTACCGAGCATCGCTCGGTGGCCAGATACTACTACTTATATATTAAGTCAAAATTCAATTATAATAATATATTTTAAATTTTACCCAGTGAAACAAAGAGTCGTTTTAAATTAGAATTAAATCAAAACATGTAAAGATGGCGGTTTCCAACAAGGGGCTAATTTCAATTAGAGAACACTTTTTCATCATAGAAATATAATATAAACATCGTTGAGAGAATAATAAAGTTCCATTTTTCGTACGAAGGAAATAATAATAAATGTTTATATTATTTTTTTTTCCTCAAATGTCTATCGTTTAAAGAAAATATTTATAAAAGAAATGATAAACAAACGCCTCCATTTTGATTTTTCGTCATAATGTAAATAAACCAAACCGGAAAGAAAATGAAAATATCTGAAACTAATAATGAAAAACTATTTGGCACATATTCTTATTTCTGGTAAATTATTATTATTAATTAAAATTATTATCTTTTAATAATAGATAATTTAAAAATCCATTAATAAAAGTGAAAAAAAACACCGCCATTTTGAATTCTAATTATTAGATTTCATGATTTTACTTAGATAAAGTTGATCATTTTGAGCTACTAGTATATCCTAGCTGGGTTAGCAGAATAAATAAATATATAATACGAGGTTTACATTTTTTAATATAACATATTACAATAGCAATTAATTATTTAATAATTCATTCATTTCGGATACTTCGGTTTCTTTCGGCTAACTTTTTTGTTTACTTTGTGACGTAACAAGTTTAAATCAACATTTCCGATAATTATCAAAATTTCTATTACACAAGAAACGGAAACGGATGTTTATAGAGTAATGAAAATATTGTTTTCTTAAAAAATAGTAGGTTATTTAATAAATATTTACATTATATCCTGAGTTCAAAAAAACCAATTTGTAGAATATGTGTGTGTATGTGTGTGCGTAAGTATACATAGTTTAGTTTTTCATAGAGCTTCCTCCGGGTAGGGTTTATGTATATAATTATCGATTTCAGAATCAAAGACTGCGAAATTGAAATCGTTTTGAATTTAATTATTTATTTTTAAAAAATTAAATGTAGGGTAAATCCTGGTGAGATGCCACACATTTTAAAAAACCATTATTCTAAAGCCCATTGTGCACATAACTATAAGTAAATAGTTGTTATGTTAACACAATAAAATGTATTAAGTGTGTAATGGCTTATTATTAAATTAAAAACAGTATAATGAGTAGACCAAATTTTGTATAAATAGTTTGGTTGAAAAGGCTAGAATATTCATTTTTGATCCTCCCCATCGCCCCCATTTTGGGTGGTTAGTTTTTGCATTTCTAACCTTCTGGGAGTCCACATAATATATAAAATTTGAATTTATAATTTTCTCATTAATATATTAAAGAATAATTAACATATTAACGAGAATTGTTTTTGATCACGCTTTTAAACAAGATATATATCGCGAGACTACTGCTGGTTGAAGCTATTGTTGAGTCTGCTGAGTCTTAAGTCTGGAGCAAGAGAGAATGAAAATCCATTTTTAACCTTCTGGGGATCCACAGAATATATAAAATTTGGTTGAGTTTGGTCGAAAGGGCTAGAATCTGTAAATAATAGGAATAATATTAATAAACATTCATTTAGTAGCTATATGCAAAATATTTTACTAGCGCATGCGCGCTACCTCCCTCTCAATACCACAATATTTAACAATTAGCGGGTCGAACTCGCATAAGAAGTTTTTTTTTAATGAAAATAATGAGAGAAGGAATTACACCAAAAGAGGTGCAACCCTTAAATGCCTGGGTTGGCCCCTCCATCGTGAAAAGAAAAAGAAATAATTTTATGGGCTGGGTAGGGGTCGAAGGTATCTGTGGATACGGGTCTTGAAGAGTTATAAGTCGCGGGAAAGATGGTGGCAGGGAGCGAGTTCCAGTCTCTGGAGATCATAGGGATAAAAGATTTGGCGAAAGCTCTTGTTCGATTTTTATCCAATTTGACAGAGAAGGGGTGCTGAGAGTTGGAAAACCGCGTGTTTCTCGTAAAGAGGGCTTTAGAGGGGATAATTGATTTCAGCTCGACTGAACAGACACCGTGATAGTATCTGTAGTACAGGGAAAGGACAGGGAGTCGAGTGAATTGGTTAGAGCCGGGTCTCCTATTAGTTTAATTGCTCGCGTCTGAATTGCATCCAGTGTAGCAAGAGAATGGTTGGAGGCACCCCTCCACAGATGAGAGCCATATTCGAGACAGGGAATTTGAGCCTTATACAGTATAAGAAGTTGACTGGGAGTATAATAAACAGCGTCTAGACCTAAATAGGAGACCAAGCTTGCGCGTTGCAGCTTTAGAATAAAGTTACACTTCAATGATAATAATATTATAATTACCTTCGAGTCTTCTCTCTTTTGTGTCTTCATATAGAAAATATTTGTGGTCAGTCTTTAAACTTCTGGGATTTATATATAGAAATACAAAAATTTCAAAAATTCCAACTGCCTAAAAATACTATTTAACTCCCTAGTAAGAAGCAAGCTGGAATACTGCAGTTTAATTTGGTCACCGCATGTCCAACATCAAATTGACCAAATTGAAAGAGTGCAAAATAAATTTTTAAAAATTATATCATATAAATTCTCATCAACTAATAACTCTCTTACCCCATATAACTATCCTCTTCTAGACTCTTAAGAACCGAACTAAATATCCAAAGTTTGTCATCCCGTAGACTACAAAATGACTTGATATTCCTTCGAAAACTGTTGAATGGTCTGATTGATTGTAGTGAAATTCTCCAATATATTAATTTCAAAGTACCTCAATATTACAGTCGCATTGTCGAAACCTTTTTTATCCCCATTTGTAATACTAATTATTCAAAAAATACAGGGCTGAATAGAGTGATGCTAAAGGCAAACTCCTCACAATTGGACTTCTTTTCATGTGGTGTGAGGGATATCAAAAGATATTGCTCACACTACGATTAAATGTCTAATAGATTGTATTATATTATTACATGCTTTATATTAGCTTCACTGTATGTATCTATCTGTGTACTATTTATCTATCTATTAATGTGACTTTTGTTCTGTTAAATTTATCTATAAAAATAATTGTTACCTACTCAATTTAAATGAAATAATATAATTATAATAAAAGCATTACATTATGTTAAATTCCGCAAACTTTTCTCTATAAAAATAATTAAGACTATAAATTAGTATTTTAGTTTTGTTAAATTGTTGATTTATTGTATAAAAATGTATATTGTAACTGGGATAACTCCCGTATATCGAATAAAATAAAATAAAATAAAATAATTAAATAAGTAAATAGATGTTTGTACTAGTGTTTTTGATGTGTTATTTTTTGTTTGTTGTTGTCCCAGCGGCCACAGGTCGTTCGCCGATGCGGTTGGCCATGACGAGAGAGACAACGTCGCGTCTTCGGCGAGCGCGGCTATTACGAGCGGCGGGCTTCGCACCCACACTAGGACCAGCATCATCGACTCACGGCTACCACTCCTCGAGGATGGCTCCATCGACTACGATGGTAAAACAAAGACACCTACTGCTACTCTCTCTCTTCTTTTTGGTTTTAAAATGATCATCAACATTTTTGGAAAATAATATATTTCCTGTGAGAGAATTTAAATAGTAGTACTATTTCTAAACTGGTCGATCTTATTAATAAAATATATAGTATCTTTTTTACAGAGAATTTCCATTATATACCGGGTGAGTTTTTTATTTTGAGACAGTCTTATAACTCAAAAACAGTGTATTATATGAAAAAAGTTTCAAATAAGAGTTTATTTATATCAAAGGGGGAAACTAAACTACGCTATTGTTTGTCGATCTAGAACGGGCTTTCAAGGGTATTTTAGGGTCAAGTTCTGTTTTTTAAATGGAATCTTTTCATATTCATAATCTATCAAAAAAAAACTGAACAACTTTCATAAGAACTATTTTTTATACGACTTCAAATAAACAAAATATTAAATCAATTATTAGATCTCAAAAAAATCCTAATAATTATTTTTAAGAATTATTCAACTTAATTATCAAATATTTAATTATTAATTAAATAATTTAATAATTTTTCGACACAGTTCTCTGACATTACAAAGTGTTATCGCAAGATCTTCTGGATGAATTCCAGTTCCAATTTCGTTTTTTGGCCTGTTTTCCTTTAAATTTCGTGTATTTTTTTAAAAACATATTTACAACACAATAAAATGAAGCTCTTGAGGGTGTATTCCTATCAGAAAAACGCTCGGCATCCATTTCAATGGCCTCCACATAACACTTCTTTCACATTCACCGCATAAATTAAGACCATTTCAATTCTGTCTACAACAAAAAATGCTCCATTTTTATAATGGTAATACAATAATATAACTATCTACTGAATTGACACGAGAAAGAAACTTTTTTAAACTCCAAAAGTTTAAGTAGTTCTATAAAGTAGAAAATAATCTCTTAAATCTGTGTATAAAGAAGTTTTAAGTTCATTATAAACACTTATTTTCATTGTTGTGACTTTTCGATAATTAATTATTTGATCATTATTATTTGATAATTAAGTTGAATAATCGTTAAAAATAATTATTAAGATTTTTTGAGATCTAAGTATATTATTTAATATTTTTTTTATTTGATCTCGTATAAAAAATAGTTCTAATAAAAGTTGTTCAGTTTTTTTTATAGATTTAGGAAATGTAAAGAAAAATATAGGTTTCCATTTAAAAAAATAGAACTTGACCTCGAAATACCCTTGAAGGCTTGTTCTAGGTCGACAAACATAGCGTAGTTTGGTTTCCACCTCTGATATAAATAAACTTTTATTTGTAACTTTTTTCATATAATGCATTGATAATTAGTAGAGATTGTGGTGTTGGTGCAAGGTGAAACATCTTTAATAAAGATAAGAGTAAATAAATATTGTATTTAATATTGATTTACTATGAGTTAAGGATACTAGGTCTTTCTGTACTTCCTGAAGATGGGTTGATAGCCCGAAATATATATATTGATAAAGAAAAAAAATTTATTTCTTTTAATTTTTTAATTTTAATGTAAAATAAGTGACTCTAGTATCCTTAACTCATAGTAAATCAATATTAAATATAATATTTATTTACTCTTATCTTTATAATGCATTGTTTTGGAGTTATAAGATAGGCTCAAGATAAAAAACTTTTTTTTTCTGATTTTTACATAAATTCTGAATATTAATGATAATATTTATTATCAATGAATATTTTTATATTAAAAGGAATGTTTTGCATGGCCACCTGAGGGTTAAATAATATTTTCAATATAATTTTAATATTTTCAATAATAATTTTATTCACTGCTTGAAAGTTGAAATTATTCTAATTTCGATTTGGTTACAAATATTTTGTCATTTCTCGTTAAAAACAGGCCCTAAGGGATACATCCACACATCGATTTATTAATTAAATTGACATTACAATTCTATATCCGATAAATATATTTATAACTTTGGATATAAACAAGAATAGTGAAAGTACAAATAGCGGCCGTAGTCGGCGCCACCGTCGCTTTGTTTATTGTTGACATTGGCGCTGGCGCTGGCGAGAAGCCAGTCAGCGTTTTTATTTCTCTCTTGGTATTCTTTTTGTAAATAAAAAACCGAGAGCTTTTAGTCGTAGAAGGATTGAAAAACGGTTACCTTTACTATAATATAGAAAGAAAATGAAACAACTCAATAATGCCACAAATTAATGGTAAAACAGTTTGTTTATTTTTAAAATTTATTTTTGCATTATTATTATTATTGTTTATATTTACATTGTTATTATTATTTTGATTATTTATGTCCATCGATTAAATTAATAAGTTGTTGTAGGGAAATAAGAACAATAGCTTATGCAAATATTTTTTATTTTATACCAACGTTTCGTCAACTTTGTTGACTTCCTCAGGGCTCAAACAAACTTCTTTGCATATTTGTCAAGTTGTCAAGTTGACGAAACGTTGGCATAAAATAAAAAATATTTGCATAAGCTATTGTCCTTATTTCCCTACAACAACTTATTAATTGTTATTATTATTGTTTATATTTACATTGTTATTATTATTTATATTTGTATTATTACTATTTATATTGTTGTTATCCTTTATATTAATAAATTGTTGTTTTTTTGTTTTCGGTTCAATTTCTCCATTCCGGCTTATCTAATTGAATAGCTCTCTACGATTGCGATGATGAAGAAATGGACAGTACGTATCTCATTAGAAATTATGCGGAAACTCTTTATAAATAAATAAATAAATCTTTATTCCTAGACCTGCTTAGAGGCACAAGTCCTCGGTGGCTAGTTCCTCCAAACATCAATACATCTTGCTACAATACAATAACAAACATCAATACAAATTAACTACAACAATTTAACAAATGATATACCAGGTGTATGCATATGAAATGAGCCTTTTACGATAGATGGCAATATAAGTTATTTTTATTTTGAACGAACCATAACCTTATTATTTTTTCATTGCTTTGGCATCTGTCAACAACGTTCAGTGTTGAAAATTTGATTTGCACTACAACAACATAAAAAATTTTCGTGTTAAAAATGTCGAATTTTGTGCCTACAGCATACGATATGCGGACAGCATTAAATTTTTTGTTATCATTTAAAGAAAAACGCGGCAGAATCTCAACGAATGCTTGAAGAAGCTTATGGTAGTCATTCTCTATCATTAGCAACATACAAAAGATGGTTTCAACGATGACGATGACAATGGGACCAGAAAGGTGTCGTCTATCATGAGCTATTGAAACCTGCTGAAACTGTAAATGCTAAATGCTACCAACAACAATTAATTGATTTGAACCGTGCATTGCAGGAAAAACGGCCAGAATATCAAAAAAAGGCAACATAAAGTGATTTTCCTTCATGACAATGCTCCTTCACTTAAAGCAAAAACTGTTTAGGATACGCTGGAAGCACTCAAATGAGAATTGCTACCCCATGCGGCTTACTCACCAGACCTGGCTCCTTCCGACTACCACCTGTTTTCGTGAAGAGCAGCACTTCAAAACTTACGAAAAACTCGAGAAAAGGTTCAATGAATGGTTTTCTTCCAAAGACCAGCCGTTTTTTTGGAAGGGGGTCCACCAATTGCCAGAAAGGTGCTCAAAATGTGTAGAAAGTGATGGATAAAATATTGTTTTCTTTCCTATTTCAAAAAAGTGTCTTATTTTCATAAAAAAGGCTCATTTCATATGCATACACCTGGTTCAAGTACAAACAAAAAATAGAAATGTATGCTCATTAACAAATAACATGACCATAGATTTCCATCAAAAGACAAAAAGTAATTTAAAAATTCCGCGCAAAAACCCCTATATCAGGAGCAAGCGACGTATTAGCAATCCCGGCATTTGCCATAAGTTGTTAAGGAAACCTGGTCAAGTAAAAAACCTTAACAAGAATGGTAAATACGTGTGTTGGTGTGATATCAGAGGTTGGGGAGGGGGGGGGGGGCTGAGAACTCCTGTAAACAGAAAAACTCTCAAAAATAATCTGACGTGTTCTGATGTGACCATCCACTTGACTTTACCATACAACCCGGCCCCTAAAATTATGTTATAATCATGTAGAGGGGGGCTTAGTTTTTGCATTTTTATACTTCTGGGGTCCCAACTGAGTGTGTATACAAAATTTGGTTTGAGTTTTGGTAAATGGCCAAGATTTTTGCAATTTTTTGACCCCCCCCCCCCCCCACGGTTAGATCTTGCATTTTTAGACTTCTGGGGTCCCACTGATTATGTATATAAAAAATTTGGTTGAGTTTGCTCAAATGGCCTAGATTTTTTATTTTTAACCCTCCACCTCCTTAATTTTGGGTCGATATGCACCAAAATCTAATCAGCTCTTAATCTCAATGGACCAAAACTACGTGTGAAATTTGGTTTCGATATTCCCACTAGTTTTTGAGCTAGCTCGTCCACAAAATTTGTAACGCACAAACTAACAGACATTTTGACAAAACAATTATTATCACAAAAAATATAATTTTTTCGATGTTCACGTTATTAGGGGTTTTTTTGTAGAGCGAAATGCCATGGTTTCGCTCAATTTTTTTAATCAAAATAGTTTCAGCCGTTTTTGAGATATTTCGAAAAAAAGAAGGAAAAAAAACACTTTTTTCATGCACGATTACAATACTTGACCATACCACCTGTATGGTAAAGTAAAAAAAGAAGAAAGTGAATTTAATCCATATTTAGAAACTACTTAGGTATGAATCTATTTCTAAAAATAAATAATTTTCGAAAGTGTTCCTAATTAAAATCATCACCTTATTTTGCATATTTAACGTGAAAGTAGATACATATATATATTCGTTAATTGTTTTTACTTTACCATACGGGGTTTAATGAAGAGTATTGTAATCTTGAATGAAAAAAAGGGTTGATTTTTGATTCGTATATCGTAGGCTACTTGCGAAAAATCATTAAGTAACATTTTCTTCAATTTGAGAAAACCCAATTTCAAACTTACGATTAGTTTTAAAAATACTTAAGTAGCAATTTAATTTATTGGATAAAAGTACTTGGTAGGTTCTGCACATTAAGATATTAAAATAAAACGAATTTATTTTTGAGAGACTTTAATCTCGATATATATGTTTCGGGTGGCTAACCCATATTCAGGAGCAACAGAAAGTAACTGGTTTAGCCACCTGAAATATATATAATCGAGATTGGCTCCCAAAATAAATTCGTTTTATTTTTCATATCTTAATGTGAAACCTACCAAGTATTTTTTATCCAACAAATTAAAAAACGTTTCACCAAGTACCAACACCAAATTCCTTAAAAACTTACAATTTAATTGTTTAGTTTTTGTTTTTTGTAATTATAAATATGTTTTATACCTCAGACAATTGAGTAAATTACTTAACACAGTGGAGTATACACGGGGGGGGGGGGGGGCTGCAGAACCCCCCACAGAGGCAGACCCTATCTCTAAGTTATGAAAACAGCGTGAGATAGGAATCAAGTTTCTAGGATGTGTGGTTTTCATTTTATGAAAGAAAAATTGCGATTATTTGAAAAAAATTGCAGTTTTTCAAAACTTCAACCTCTCTATCTGCTTTAAATGGCAGCTGAGAGCCTTAAAGCAATCAATTTATAAAATGTTTGTTTGAATTGTAGCAAATTTAATCTAGTTTAAAAATGTATAGAATGGTCTTTGTCGAAAACGTGCTCTTTCATGGTCAAAATGGGAAAAAATCGAAAAAAGTGCGAGTTTTAGGGATATTCAAAAGTGATCCAGGTGGTTGTTTTTGGCTCCCCATAAAAATCGAACTACTGGACCAATTAATCGACTCGAAATTTTTTCCTCTTTAATTTACTATAAGACGGTTATTTACAAAATATGGACCGTTTTCGAGATATAAACGAAAATCTAGAAAAAGTCCAAAAATTTCGAGATTTTTCGGCCACCAAAAGTTGTCCCCCACACTTTCGAGGTCGCAAACTTAGATTTGGCATACCCCCACACCATACCATACGATCCTAGAAAAAATCTTTTTCCTCAATTAATGTAAGGTGAAACCCCCTTATATACTGGGCGATATATCCTTTTAACTATGGTAACTTAGTATTCAAGTCGTGGGCTTTTTCAAAATTTCAAAATAAATAGTTAAAATGAAAAAAAAATAAGCTGACGTGTTCTGATGTGGCCATCCACTTGACTTTACCATACAACCTGAGGTCCCAATGATTATCTATACAAAATTAGGTTGAGTTTGCTCAAATGGCCTAGATTTTTTATTTTTAACCCTCCCCTCACTCCCTTAATTTTGGGTCGATATAAAACTTTTCAAAATCTAATCAGCTCTTAATCTCAATGGACCAAAACTACGTGTGAAATTTGGTTTCGATATTCCCACTAGTTTTTGAGCTAGCTCGTCCACAAAATTTGGTAACGCACAAACTAACTAACAGACTTTTTGACAAAACAATTATTATCTCGAAAAATATAATTTCTTCGATGTTCTGTTCACATATCAGGGCTTTTTCGTAGACCGAAATGCCATGGTTTCGCTCAATTTTTTTAATCAAAATAGTTTCAGCCGTTTTTGAGATATTTCGAAAAAAAAGAAGGAAAAAATTTTTTAATATAAAGCATTTACTGATATTTTTAATCTTTCTTTGATCAATATTCATTATTCGAAAAAATATTTATTTCAAAACATATAATTATAGACAGCTAATAATCACATCTCGAGACGCTGCCCGCCAGGGCCACCAGCCTGGAGGGCCGGGCGTGCCGTAGGCACGCCGGTACTGCTCGTATGCTTATATTCATCAAGCAAAGGATAACCTCTCATTGATTTCTTCTTATGAATCATCATCCACTATAATCTCATTAACTTTATAATTTTTTTTTAAGTAATATTTCACATAAAATTATTTTCTCATTATAATTAATAGAATTTTGTTGTTATTTGTATATTTTTTTTGGAAATATCCGTTTGTTTTAGTGGGATCAATGGAGAGTCATGGTAATATAGTAACGCATCTTCTCTCGCAAGTGAAAATCGGCATGGACCTAACCAAAGTGGTTTTGCCTACATTTATCCTCGAACGACGATCCCTACTTGAAATGTACGCCGATTATTTTGCACATCCAGATATATTTGTTAGTATTGCAGATTTCAAAGATCCCAAAGACAGAATGGTTCAGGTAAGTTTCTAGACACATTTATTTTTATTCTAGAGGGCAAGGGTTCCCCCTTTTAAACGAATGATCTTATTGATTGGCCCCTTTACAATTTTACTTATAATATACAGCATACAACATAATCATAATACAACTAGAAAAAATTGAATATACTTTTGAAAAGAACATAAAATAATTTTTTTAAATGTTCTTTAAACATTATATCAGACAAAAAAATGAAAATTCTAGCGTTTTCGACCCAACTCAACCAAATTTTGCATAATTTTGGTCAAAGGGCTAAAATTTTCATTTTTTAGCCATTTTGGTTGGTTAGTTTTTGCATTTTTAGCCTTCTGGTGGTTCACACAATATGTATACAAAATTTTGTTGAGTTTGGTCGAAAGGGCTAGAATTTTTATTTTTGCCCCCCCCCCCATTTTTTTATTTATTTATTATTTATTTAGATAATTTTACGGACTAGTAGTCCACTACACTTTTGTCTGATATAATGTTTAAAACACTTTGAAAAAAAAGGATATTTTATTTTCAAAAATATATTCAATTTTTTTCTAGTTAAATTAATTTTTTCATTTTTTATATCTCTTCAAAATGTGCGAGATCTTTATATATTCCCACCCTGTACTAATAATTGTACATAAAAAACTTAAAAATAAAAATTTGGCTAAGAATATAAACAAATAATTAGAAAAAGGTGGTTAATTAGATTTATTTATTATAATTTTTATATAATATTTATTTATAATAAACGGTAAACATGAGATTTGCCAGTTTATGACAGTCCAGAATCTGAAAATTTTTTAATAAAAGTCTCATAGTTTTCAAGTTATTGACATTTTTTTGAAAATAGTGAAAATCGCTTACTGCTCTAAACATTTCAAATTTCCATAATTTATGATTCTAATTTTTGTTAAGTTATAATAACTATTATAATCGGAGTGGGTGCTCATACTTGAGAATGATCGCAGAATAAGTCGATCGAAACGTCGTATTTATATGTTTCAATAAATAATTATAATTAATCATGTGTGATTTAAATAAAAATTCAAATTTTAATCAAATTAATCACAAAAATAAATGCTTCAACAGCTTCATTACTAGTAACTATTAATAATGTTATTTGCTTAGGGGGGATACCTAAATTACGTAAGGGGGGGAAGCTGAATCTCACCCAATCTCACGTGGGGGAAACCCCCTTTCATATGGATATTGACTCCATGAAAAACATTTATAATTGAAGAAAGACTGATGATGAAGACCAAGTCTTCGAAACTATAGTCTCAAACAAATAAATAATATATATACAGATATATCATCTTGATATATATGTGTATATGTTTATTTGCATCAAGCAGAGGACAACCTCTTTGTTTCTCTTTGTGAATCAACAACTCTGCTACTCTCGGCATAACAAAAACTCTTCAATTAAATTCAGATAAAATACATTTTAAATTTCTATAAAAATCGTTTTATTATTTTTTAACAAATGTAATCAACGCCTACGTTACACCTTATGAAAATTATAATTTTGAAAAAATCTTTTGCTGGTTAAATAAATGCGCCGTTGCCAAATTGTCTTTAGTGTTAATTTCTTTTTATACATTTTTCATTATTTATTCCTTATTATCTCAGAAATTGTGTTGTAACTATGAATCAAAATTGTCTTCAAATATGTATTGGTTATTGTTTAATGTTGGTTTAGTTTTTTATAAAAATGGTAAGAAGGGTTTCTTAATTATAATTAAATATGTATGTAAACTTTCCGATATCTCGTATAGTGCAATGTTAAAGAGCCTGAAAAACTCGATTTTTTGAAATTTAATATTCTCGAACTGCATTGTTCATCAATTTCGTTTTGCCACCAATCGATGCACAAGTATTTAAATAATAATCTGTATAAATTTCAAAAAAATCCTAAGAAAACACATTTGGCGGAACAGCTACCTTAAATAAAAGTAATTAAGCAAATTATGTTTTTTAAATAAAAACCAACTCAATCAATCACATATTAACGTATTTACTCTAAAAATAATCATTTTAAAAATCTCACGTGAGATTAGGAGGGGGGGGGTCGAGCCAAATCTCACGACATCTCACCGGGGAGGGGGGGCCGAAAAATCACCAAAATTGTCTCATGTAATTTAGGGGCGCCCCTTACGCATGGAAATTTCGGAACGAACTAAAGAGAGGAGAGTTTTGAATTTTGGTTGAATTAAATAAAATTACGCTGGGACACCGATTATTTACAACATAGTATACCTAGTCTTTTGAAATACAGCGTAAGTTTCAAGGTCCACGATATTGTCTGCTGAAAAATAGAAACCCTATCGTGAATACATAAGCGGCCCTACCATACAGCTTTCCAAGATTATCATCCGCCAAATTAAAAACTTTTGTAATTGTCTTTCGCCAAATATAGAAATAACACCCACACCCACTAAATGTCGCCCCCAAAGTCTAAAAGTTTGACCACCCCTTGATATATAAGTACAGGTTATTTCTTGTAATTTTCTCAATCCTTGTAGACAAATTTATAATCTAAGGTGAATATTGTTTCAGGTTGTTCGATGGTATTTGTCGGCTTATCATGCCGGGCGCAGATCAGGCGTAGCTAAAAAGCCTTATAACCCTATATTAGGGGAGATTTTCCAGTGTTACTGGGACGTTCCACACTCTGCCGCTACGCCCCCTGCACCCGTCTCGACTCCAACTCCGACGCCCATGCAGACGCAGACGTCCACAAATAACGCCTCGTTGTCGTCATCGTCATCGACATCGTCGTCAACACCGTTGGTGCCCGATGGCCCGGTTCCATGGTGTAATCGCAATCAGCTTACATTCATTTCAGAACAAGTCTCGCATCATCCGCCCAGTAAGTTTGGAAATTTAAATAAATTGCTGTTTCTTATGGTGACTGTACCTGCATGTAAACTATAATGTAAAATCTAGCTAGAGGAGACTGCAAGCTAATCAGAATAAAGTAGACATGGGCACAAGGGCCACAAGTGCCCTTTATTTCTAAACAATTGGATTAAGATGCACTTGTGTCACACCTGCTTTATTCTGATCCAGGGTAACACACAATATCCCCAGAATATTCTAAGAAGTTATTTAAAGGACATATACAGGGTAGCGATTACAATGTTAATTTTTGAATGTGCATTTATTTGCTCCCTAATTATTTTAGAGTTAAAGTTCTTATAGGTTTTTTGTAGAGAAAAAATGCTGAATCCGAACATATTTTTGTTTTCAAATTTTGAAATTTCGGAACCGTAATAATCAACATTATAAATAATTGTATTTTTACAAAAATCACTGAGGCCATGAAATTATTAAAACAAACAAGGCATTTTCATTTGTTGTTTCTATTTGACGTTTAATAGTGATGTCTTTAGTGATTATTTTAGAGCATAATTAGAATACAAAAAACTGAGCAGAATTAAAATTCTAAAAAGATAATTACATCAGATTTTGTCTAATTCATAATTTAAAAGTCCAAAAAAACGATTTTAAAAATGTAGATATTTATTTAAAAAATTTAAATTCAAAACTTTTATTGTTGTCGATTGTTTAAGTTTTATTGTTTATACTAGTCTCAAAATGGATTCATATTGGTGAACAAATCTATTATTATAAAACAAAACTTAACTAATACAAGTTAATACAAGTTAATTCTAATACAAGTTTAAGGCAAATTGAGGAAAACGTTGGCTTACATCATTCCAGAGTATTGCGAATTTTAAAAAAGCACAAATACCACTCTTATAAATATCAATGTCATCAACAGTTACAAGAAAATGATTTGGAGAATGATGAGAGTGAATGATTTGGAGTGTTTATAATGTTGATTATTACGGTTCTGAAATTTCAAAATTTGAAAACAAAAATATGTTCGGATTCAGTATTTTTTTCTCTACAAAAAACCTATAAGAACTTTAACTCTAAAATAATTAGGGGAGCAAATAAATGCACATTCAAAAATTAACATTGTAATCGCTATGCTGCGTCGGCCAAGTCACCACCCTGTATACATTTCAATTATCTCCAGGAGATCCACAGAATATTTGTATGGACGTTAATCTTCTCCGAATATTCCAAGAATGCGCAACTAGGAATATTTCAGGAACGGGAATTTAATGTCCTACACAAATATCCAAATTTCAGTCATCCCTGGGATATTTTTAGAATGTCTAGAAAATGCGTCTTGCTCTTTGACCAAACTCATCCAAATTTTGTATAAATAATCTGTGGGTCACTAAAAGGCTAGAAATGCAAAAACTAACCACCCAAAATGGGGGGAAGGGAACAAAAAAAGAAAATTCCTACCCTTAGAGCTAACTTAACCAAATTTTGTATACATAATCTGTGGGTCACTAGAATGCTAGAAATGAAAAAACTGGGTGCGGGGGTGGGGTCCGGGGGGTGCAGGGTAGAGTGAGGGTTCAGGTGAGGGTCCAGAGGCGTAGTGGTGTGGTGGGGGTGGGGGCGGTGGTTGGGCACGGGGGGGGGGGGCTACAGGGGGCGTGCCTTGCAGCTAGTTATAAATGATATTTAGTTCATTGTTGAAATCTGAAGTGTCCATTGGTATCGAAATAAGTCTGTAGATCATCGAATAAAAAGTGGCAAATTTAGTGTTAGTGGGGTGGTTAGACGAAAATGGAATCACTTTGTCTGTGAAAGTATCTTTTCTAAAAATTTTGTAATCAAGTTTGTTTTTCGAAATAGTTATTTGGAGGTCCAGGAACCTTTATAATAATATAGAAAAAATCGCAGGGAATTTGATTAAATAAAACATTAAGTGAGCCATTTTATACCTTTTAGTGCATTTTATTTGATTTTTGAGTTCTTATTATTTTATTTGTTGCATTTAATTTTTTTGAAGTCGGTTTAATTTTTTTTTTTTTTTTTTTATAAAAATTATTTTTATTTTTCTATTTTTAGTGATGTTAAGAATAGTGACTTATGATAATATTTTGCATGAATCTCTTAAGAGAAAGCTTGTTGGACGAATGAATCAGAAAATGATAATAAAATTCAAATGATAAATATAGAAATTCTCTCGAAACGTTTGCGGGTTTTAAATGAATGTTTTAAGATTGTTTTTTTTTTATAAAAGATTTTATTTATTATAATTTCGATTATTTGCTCATAAGAATTGGAAATTTACGTTATTTCGTCATTGATCCTATCATCAGAACTTGACCAAATTAATATGGGACTACTCCTAAGGTACCCCTTTCCAATAAAAAAGAATCATCGAAATCAGTCCACGTGGCAAAAGTTCTCGCTGAAGACATAAAATAAATAAATAGCTAAGTATCTTGACTACCTTGGAGCTATACTGATCCAAACGCAGAAAGAATCATTAAAATCAGTTCATAAACAATGAAGTTATGCCTGAAAAATATAACATAAAACGGTTCAATACTAATGATAAAAAAAACGAGACCAATCGGAAACTATACTCAACCCAATGCAAAAAAATCATCAAAATCGGTTCACAATTGGCGAAGAAATCAGGTAACATAGACTACAAAAAAAATCAGTTGAATTGAGAACCTCCTCCTTTTTTGAAGTCGGTTAAAAATGATAATAATAATTATTTTAATTGTTAATTTATTTGTTATTAATTTAATTGTTTTTTTTTGTTGTCTGTTTCAGTCTCTGCTTTCTATGCTGAACATTACAATAACCGTATCTCATTTTGCGCCCATGTCTGGACCAAATCGAAATTTCTCGGCTTATCAATTGGTGTGCATAACATTGGTCAGGGGTGTGTCTCTCTTCTCAACTATGACGAAGAGTATATTGTAACATTCCCGAACGGATATGGCCGATCGATTTTAACAGTGCCCTGGATAGAATTGGGCGGCACTGTCACTATTACCTGTGCCAAAAGCGGCTATTCAGCAACCGTTGAATTTCTCACCAAACCGTTTTACGGAGGGAAGAAAAATCGGATTGTCGCTGAAGTATTTCAACCGTCCGATAAGAAACCCTTTTTGACTGTGTCGGGTGAATGGAATGGAGCGATGGAAGCTAAATGGGCAGATGGGGTAATTCATTAGTACCTAACTTATATTATTAATAGTTTGTATTTATTAAACGGTGAATGGCAATTAAAAACTCACACAAGGGTAGAATTCTCAATCTTGAGTTTTTTAGAAAATCAACCCCTCAATTTAAAGCTCCCGTCGAATATACCGAGAATTTTCTTGGTGTCCTGGGTTTGAATCTTTTTTTGAAATTTCTCCCCTCAGTTCGGGCCCACGTGGAATACTCACTCAAGTCTATTCTCTAAGCAAAAACGTTAACTTTTAACATCCGAATTCAGTGTTAATTCATTTTAACAACTCCTTGCCTAAAATTGCTATTCTGTAGTTAATAGAGTAAAGGGAGTGTAGTTTCACAGTGAATGAAATAAAACTCAAAGAGGTTTATACAAACTCAATATATTTCGGATTATTAGTCCATCATCAGGAGTTTACAAGTTAATACTATAATTACTATTATAACTTGTAAACTCCTGATGATGGACTAATAATCCCAAATATATTGAGTTTGTATAAACCTCTTTGAGTTTTATTTCATTCACTGTGAAACTACACTCCCTTTACTCTATTAACTAAGATCATGTTTCACCTAAAACCTACACCACTTTCCATAAGTAAAATTGCTATTCTGTAAGCCAAAACTTTAACTCCAAAGCGTTAATATTTAGCCAAAAGTGTTAAAAATTAAAGCCATGTCAGAGGGTGCAATTAAAATTTTAACGACATATTTAATTAACAAACATAGCGTCTTAAACAAAAAACGCAAAAAGTAAGGCTATAATTTTGACACCTTTGAGTTAAAAACAATATATTTCAGAACCACTTGATCTGTGACAGAAACATCAATACCACAATGATAAATAAACTTTTATTATATATATATATTGTAAAAACTGGAACAAGCAGAAAACGTAGCTATCTTCATAATGGATATTTAACACCTAGTCTTTAAAAGTAAAATGTTAACGTTGCTGTTAAAACTTGGTTTATAGAATAGCATTTTTTAACGCTAGTGTTATTATTTTACTTTTTAACAGCCAATTTAAGATGTTAAATTTTAACGTCTGTTTTTAGAGAATAGGCCTGAATGCCAATTAAAAACGCAAAGGGTAGATTTCTCAATCTTGAGTTTAGAAAATCAACCCCCAATTTAAAGCTGCCGTCGAATATACCGAGAATTTTCTTGGTATCCTGGGTTTGAAGTTTTAATAGCCTTGTATTTTTGAACTCAACTCCCCCATCCTATTTTGGGCCACCGTAGAATACTCACTCATAGTGTTAAATAATTAGCTTTATTTTTAAGTAAATAAACTACGCAAGTTAAATAATTTTAACTGTTAATTCTACAAATGTAGAAATTATTTTATTATTTTTGGAAAAAAGAGAAAATTAAATTGAGCACCCGGCAGTTTTAAGATGGACCAAGACCTAATTAAGGCCTTACTTGCCCCTAATATATCGGGTCAGTTTTTTTTATCTTGAGACAGTCTTATAACTCAAAAACAGTGCATTATATGAAAAAAAAGTTTCAAATAAAAGTTTATTTATATCAGGGGGAAACTAAACTACGCTATTGTTTGTTGAGCTAGAACAGGCTTTCTAGGGTATTTCGAGGTCAAGTTCTGTTTTTTAAAAGGAAACCTATATTTTTCTGTACATATTCCTAATCTAGAAAAAAAACTGAACAACTTTCATAAGAACTAATTTTTTATACTACGTCAAATAAACAAAATATTAAATCAATTATATCTAAAAAAATACAAATAATAATTATTCTTAACAATTATTCAACTTAATTATCAAATAATAATGATCAAATATTTAATTATTAAATAAATAATTTAATAATAATTAATAACTTAATAATTTTGCGACAATGTTCTGTGACATTCCAAAGTCTAATCGCAAGTCTTCTGGATGAAACAAGTTTCTTCAACATAAAAAATACTCTATTTTTATTATTATGAAAATACAATATAACTATCTACTGGATTGACACGAGAAATAAACTTTTTTTTCAGCTCGAAAATTTTAAATAGATCTATTAAGTAGAAAATAATCTCTTATATCTGTGCACCTCCGTATAATGAAGTTTTAATATCATCATAAACACTTATTTTCATTGTTGTGACTTTTCAATTTAATAATTATTTAATTAATTATTAAATTTTTGATATTTTTTGAGATCTAATTAATTCAATATTTTTTTATTTGACGTCGTATAAAAAAATATTTCTTATGAAATGTTGTTCAGTTGTTTTTTTTTTTGTAATTTTTGGAAATGGAAAGAAAAAAAGCTAACGTGTTCTGATGTGGCCATCCACTTGACTTTACCATACAACCTGGCCCCTCGCTTATATTTAATATTTAACAAAATTATTTATAATCATCTAGGGGATGGGGGTTAGTTTTTGCATTTTTAGACTCCTGGGGTCCCACTGATTATGTATACAAAATTTGAATGAGTTAGCGCAAATGGCCTAGATTTTTAATTTTTAACCCCCCCCCCCTCCACCCCCTTAATTTTGGGTCGATATGCACCAAAATCTAATCAGCTCTTAATCTCAATGGCCCAAAACTTCGTGTGAAATTTGGTTTCGATATTCACACTAGTTTTTGAGCTAGCTCGTCCACAAAAATTTGGTAACGCACAGACTAACTAACAACAGACAACCAGACTAACAGACATTTTGACAAAACAACTTTTTTCATGCATGATTACAATACTTGATCATACCCTGCATAGTAAAGTGATATAGGTTTCCATTTAAAAAACAGAACTTGACCTTGAAATACCCTTGAAAGCTTGTTCTAAGTCGACAAACAATAGCGTAGTTTAATTTCCCCCCAGATATAAATAATCTTTTATTTGAAACTTGTTTCCTAATAATGCCCTGTTTTTGAGTTATAAGACTGTCTCAAGATAAAAAACTCACCCGGTATTTCCCTAATTTCTTGATAGGTATTCTGTAATTTCAATAATTCAATATAAATTTTTTCCAAAACTCCTACTGACATTTCTCAAGGCCCATAACTTATATTCGAAGCAATATTTTGACTATAGACTCAACCGATAATAAATATTCTTTATATTTTGGATTTAATATTTTAGAGATATGTCTAGTTCTTTAAAAAAATTGTTTTTTATCTGATCTTTCTCTAATTTTACACTAGAAACTATGAAATCCTTAAGTTTGACCTCATTATCCATACAATTTCTAGACAAACACATTTCTTCAACCTGGGGAACGTTTACATTTTTTTATTTCCATTTTACTCACTGACAACAATTTGGAATTGATTCTGAACAAAACACAGTAGATGGTAAATCCCTCAAGCTAAACAATATTTTTGTTAATGAATAGCTGACAGTGCCGCGTAGTGACTATTCACTGAACTGTTGAGCGTGCTGAAAAACCTCTCTTCCGCACGCTGTACTTAGAATTAAGTAAATTCTATATTAAATATTAAGATATATATAATATTTCTATTAATATTTATTAATTAAAAACACGCTTAAAGACAATTCATTGGAGTACTCAGCTTGCTGAAAAGTACCTATTCCTCACGCTGAACTTTACGATTAATTACTAAAACAATTGAAAATACAAATAATTTTGATTAATGTGTGTAATATATATTTATATTGTAGTTATAATAAGAATGAAAAGATTTTCATATGAAAGTAGAAGAGTTGTTGATTTTCAAGAATAAATCAAAGAGGGGGGTCCCCTTTGCTTAATGCAAATAGACATACACACTAACATTATATAAATGTATATGGCTCATTCCATGCAGGCGCGGATCCAGACCTCTGATTTGGGGGGGGGGCAGCCACTGAGTTTTAACCCCCCCCCCCCCCCTTAATAAAAAATGGATCCTATCTCAAACTAAATAAAAAAGAGCATTATATTTTTTAAATTCATTTCCTTTTGTCAACATTTTTAATAGAGATGGGAAAAATTGTTCATTATATGGAACTATATAGTTCAGGGGTGGCCGATGTATACCTATAAGATCTCGAAAGTGTGTCGCGATCGAATTGCCTCAAGCGGGGAGGGGCGAGGGTGACAGAGACACCCCATATAACTTTATTTCAAACATGTAAAAAATGTTGATCTCCAGTGCTTTGGGGGGAGGGGCGTTCGCCCCCATCGCCCCCCCCCTCTCTGGATCCTGGGACAACGACGACAAGACAATTCAACGACATTTCAATGACCCTCTTCGATTTTTTTTGATTTTCTGATATGTTATTATTAGAGACCGGATTTTTATGCAGTAAAAATTGCCAAAATATGCCATAAAATATACAGTTAAAAATGCTGAAATATGCAAGTAATATGCAGAATAAGTTTAAATATGCAAATATTTACAGCAAAAGATGGCAAAATCAATTTTTCTATGCACTAAAAAATTAAAATTGAACACAAAAAGACTATGAAGGAGTGCTATAAAAGGATTAAATGATAAAGTAACCTATAGACACCAAGTGTCAAATATGTTCTTTTATTTCGTAAAACATTGGACAAAATTCTCATTTCATTTAATATATTAAAAAATTATTATTATCATTTCCGTCCATAATTTGTATTAATTTGAAAGTTTATATTGGGAAAATAAGGACAAGTTTTTTATGTGTGACTTTTTTATTTATCCACCAACGTTTCAGTCGACTTTGCCGACTTCTTCAGGGCTTCAAATAGTTCAATAGAATGTGTGACATGACTATTTGAAGCCCTGGAAGAGTCGGCAAAGTCGACGAAACGTTGGTGGATAAATAAAAAAGTCACACATAAAAAACTTGTCCTTATTTTCCCAATATAAACTTTCAAATATTAAAAAAATCTTTAAACTCAAAGATTTAATAGGTGCACTTGAATAAAATCAACATAACAAATATAATAATGTTTTAAAAATGTGATCGAAAAAATAAGGAGGGGTGTGGGGGGTAGTTTTATTTCACAGACACGATTGTATTGTATTGCTTTTATTTTTTTATATTAACAAGCTTTTCTTGAAATATAAATAATAAACTAATAAAATAATGCAAATATTTGACCCGCTATAATCTGATCCCTACAATAATTTACACACACTTCCACACACACACACACACACACACATGAATACTCTGTGGCCAAAATGGGCTATAGTTCCCGAAGGCCATTAAAAAAAATAAAATAAAAAATAAAGAAATAATTAAATAATTAGGAAAAGATCTCAATAATAATTCAAATTTGATTGTAATTGTTAATAATTTATGTTTACAACTATTTTTCTAAATGATCTTTAGGTTATTATGTCTATGCTCACTTAAAATAGATTTAACTCTAAACTTCGTTTGTGACAAAATCAACCCTTCAATTTAACGAAAAATCTAAACTTCGTGTCGTTCCGGCTTATTTCAGTTTTCTTCGAATTTAAATTAGTGTCCTGTTTTATTCAATTTTTTTTTTTCATTCTTTCCCCTAAAAATTACTTTTAAAACCTTTGAATTTGGCGCAAATTATGCAATATTACTCAAATATGCAAAAATATGCAGTATAAAATTTAACCCATAGTATCCTAGATGCATGATTCGGATAGATAATTGATCCCCTGGGTCGTATGTGGCGGCAAACAAAATATGCAATTGCATTAGAATCCGGTCTCTAGTTATTATTATATAAACGGTGTTTTTTAGAGGTTCAAAACTTTAAATTAAAATAAAACAAAGAAAAATATTTTTAATATCAATGAAACTGGCTTTATTGGAAAGATAATTTTATGCCATTAATGTTTGAATATGATTTCGGCCATGTGGCCGCCGCGACTGGCTGGTAGATGGCGCAATCTGAATTTCCAATTTTCATCCAGTTTTCGCAGCAATTGCGGCCGTATTTCGCCAATAATTTGCCGAATGTTGTGTTCCAAGTGTTCAATCGTCTCTGGTTTATCGACTTTGGGGATATGTCAAGTCACTTGTCTACGCCGATAAACCAGAGATGACTGAACACCTGGAACTCAACATTCGGCGAATTATTGGCGAAATACGGCCGCAATTGCTGTGAAAACTGGATGAAAATTGGAAATTCAGATTGCGCCATCTAGGCGCCAGCCGCAGCCGAAATCATATTCAAACCTTAATGGCATAAAATTATCTTTCCAATAAAGCCAGTATCATTGATATTAAAAATATTTTTCTTTGTTTTATTTTAATTTAAAGTTGGAAACCTCTAAAAAAACACACCCTTTATTAGGGAACGTACCCAAACTGACACATTTTTTACAATTTGTTTACCCCCCCCCCTCGGTGACCACCCGTAGAATATGCCAAGACCCCTCCCCTCTCTCTCCCCTTCTAGTTTTCACGTAGTAATTCATAAATATGGTTTTAAATCATTTTTTGCAAACAGAAAGTTAAAAAAAATTAATTTGGCTCATATTTGTTTTTATTAATACGGCGCTTGCCTCGTGACGCCAAGAGTAATTAGAATATAGCTCGAAAAAGCACGGGATTTACCTAGAGGATAGTGACTACGTGAGGAAGACCTAAAGCCCCCCCCCTGAACGGTTCACGTAATTTGGATACGTTCCCTTATGTAGAAAGAAGTATCCACATGAATTTTTAGCTTTCTATCTTATCCCATAACGAAATTTCGATTTTTTGACCAGGATAAAGATATTCTAACTTAATAGGGCTCATTTTTTCGTTTTTTAATGTACTTTTAGAAAAAAATTTCAAAATTTGAGAAAAAATTTTTTTATTTATTTTTTTTACTCAAAAAATTGGATTTTCTTTCAATGGGATACCTTCGATATTTTTCAAAAAAATTCACAAAATTCAACGTTAAAAAACAAAATTTTTTCTGCTATTGAAAAGTATTCAAACTTCTAATTAAAAAAAAAAAAAAAAAAAAATTTGGTTCTGAGATCACGATAGATATTTAAATATCGTAAAAATAAAGAATTTTATCCCTTCAAATTATTTACACTGTAAAAGATAATAATTTACACCAAAATTGATATGAAATGATTGAATAAAGTGCAAAGACTAATTGAATGAAAAATTTTGGTGTAAATTATTATATTTTACAGTGTAAATAATTTGAAGGGATAAAATTCTTTATTTTTACTTTATTTAAATCAACTATTGTGGTCTCAGAACAAAAAAAAAAAAACCGAAATTACAAACAAAAAAATCAATTATTGAATAAATGTTTCACCAAGTACCAACACTAAATTCCTTAAAAACTAACAAAAAAATCGATTTTTTTTTAATTATAAGTTATTTAAATCCTTTCCTTGTTAATAGTCAAAAATGTTGTTTTTTAAAGTTGAATTTTGTAAGTTTTTTTTTTTTTTTTGAAAAAAATCGAAAGAAAATCTAATTTTATGAGTAAAAAATGCAAAAAAATTCATTAAATTTCAAAAAAAATTTCAAAAAGTACATTAAAAAACAAAACAAATGACCCCCTATTAAGTAAGAATATCTTTATTCTTGTCAAAGTTATGAATATTTTAATAACACTTTCATCTATTTTCTTCAAAAATAGAATTTTCGTTATGGGTTATGATATGTAGAAAGCTAATAATTTACATAAATACTTCTTTCTACTTATACTTATAATAATATATCAGAAAATCGAAAAGGATCATCGACAATACGTCGTTGAATTGACATGGAATGAACCCATATACTTACATTTATACGGTATATGTGAGTGTATAATATGTATATTTGTATCAAGCAAGGGGGACTCTTTGATTTATTCTTATAATATGAATTTTTATTTTTTTATTATTATTATTTTTTTATTCCAGAGAACAGAAAATTTCATTGATGTAAATAAATTATCAATAGTAAAGAAAATAGTACGGCCAATTTCAGAACAGGATGAAAATGAAAGCAGAAGATTATGGAAAGATGTCACGGTTGGATTGAGGTGAGTGAGTTAGTTAGCCCCTGCATCTATAATATAAATGAGAAGGTGGAAATATTGCCCTACACTTACCCTTCAATATTGTTTAATTTTATAAACAAGTTATTTAGCAGTGGCCAGAGTTGTAGTGGCAAAATTTTCAGTGTGGGAACCCTAAACTACCGAATCTTAATCTAAGTAAACTATTTGTAGCGGCCCGCTCTCGCTCATGGCGACGAGCCTTGAGACACGGCCGCTAGATGACTCAGTCGGATCGTTGAGTCGCTTTTGCATGAGTGAAATATATTCACCCATGATATAATTAAAGCGACTCGATTCGACTGGAGTAGCGAATGGGATTCGAATCTGGGGGGCCACCGCCATCCAGCAGCCCCTCCCCTACACACACCCTATATGAACACGCAACCTACAACTCTGCACACGCAAGATTGTTAGGACCCCATCGACTTGATGGGGGGCGCACAAAGCGCCACACAGCACTCACCTCACGAGAGCCCTAACAAACACTATTAGAATATTGAAATTCGGGTAGGTACGGTGCATGGGTGCCAAGGGCGGATCCAGGAATTTTTTATGGGGGGAGGGGAGAATGTATTAAGGTGCCCTATGTATATAAGATACTTTTTATCTCGGAAGTGTGTCGCGATCGAATTGTCCAAGCGGGGGGGGGGGGTCGGAGACGCCACACACACACATATATATAGAACTTTATTTTCAATTTTAAAATTTAAAAAAAAAAAAATGATTTTCTTTTTACAAATTTTTTTGCCAGGTACGGGCCTCTATGGGGGGGGGGGGGCGGTCGCCCTTGATGGGTGCTGATGCCTCAAATCAATATATGAGGCACTCACACATTTTTTAAGATATTATTTTATTTACTTGCGTAAGTGATTTTAATTTTATTTGTTATTATTATTATTATTATTTTTTTTTACTGAATGAAACCAGTGTGGGAACGCCGTTCCCACGCGTTCCCGCTCCACTACACCCCTGGCAGTGGCGTAACCAAGAGGGGCGAAGGGGTCGAAACCGCCCTTGAAATTTTTTTTGGAAACTTTTTAAAATATAAAATATTAGGTAGGTTTTACATAAATAAAATATCAAATGCTTGTTTAGCACGACTCTATATATATATTTCGGGGTGTAAGCCCATCTTCAGGAGTTCACAAAGGACACTGAATACAAAAATATTTTAGAAGTAAATTTCTTAATTTTAACAATAAGGGTACTTTCCAAGCTTCAAACAACCTTTAATCTTATATTTAAATAAACAAAAATCTTCTTTGTACTTTAACCCTTCCCCCTTCCCTTATTGTTAAAATTAAGAAATTTAGTTCTAAAATATTTTTGTATTCAGTGTCCTTTGTGAACTCCTGAAGATGGGCTTACACCCTGAAATATATATTGAATCGTCCTAAACAAGCATCTGATTTTTTATTTATGTGAAACCTACCAAGTATTTTATATTTTAAATTTTAAAAAGTTTCCAAAAAAAATTTCACCTCTTGGTTACCCCACTGCTAATGTAGAGGAGGAAACATGAAGAAAAAAACATTATATTTTTCAAAATTTTCAATATATAAATATTCATTTGAATGTAACTAGTGAAATATTTGTGATAGACTGATGATGAAGGCAATGCCTTCGAAACTATAGTCTCTAGAAATAATTAAAAATTATTTTATTTATAAACAGAAGACTCCATCTCTCATTTTATTTTTTAACCTAAAATAAAAACAATTCTGTTACCATCAACAGTGAAATCTTTTATTCAATTTATTTTTGAGTTAAATTTTGCGGGCAGTAAATTTAATAGCACAGTTGTGCCTTTTTTCGAGCATTTTTCGTGCAGGAGAAGCTTTTAAATTACATTTATATGGAAAAGTGAATTTGTCAAAATATGCGAGATGTGCCCTTTTTTCGAAATTGCATATTCAAAATACACTCATATATAATAAATATGAAATCAGAACTGATCTTAAACCTTTGGCAATTTGAATTCTTTTACTTTTTTTCGTTGAACACTAATAAAGATAGATAATAAGTAAAAATATATTTTTCTAGGTGGGTTTCACTAAATAAAATAAATAAATGTTTTGAGTTTTTATCTCGATATATATTTCAGGTTATGAGCCCATCATCAGGAGTTACAAAAGAAAACTAATTTTATATTTAGTTTTCTTTTGTAACTCCTGATGATGGGCTCATAACCCGAAATATATATCGAGATAAAAACTCAAAACATTTATTTATTTTATTTGTGAAACCCACCTAGAAAAATATATTTTTACTTATTATCTATTAAAATGTTTCACCTAGAACCGACACCAAATTCTTTAAAGATTACTAATAAACATAATAATCAATTGAAGGAGACAATAAAAGAGTGTGTCTTCTGCTAGAATTATAAATTATATTTATAACGAGAATATAGTTTCGAGGGCTTTGCCCTCTTCATCAGTCTATTACAATTTTCCATCCATATATTAACTCCTGTGAATTAATTGTAATAGTTAAAGTAAAGAAAAAATTTTTGTAACTTTTTTTTTGTTAAATTTTAAAAATATAAAATACTAGGTAGGTTTCACATAAATAAAAAAATCAGATGCTTCTTTAACACGACTTAATATATATTTCGGGGTGTAAGCCCATCTTCAGGAGTTCACAATGGACACTCAGTGGTGGGGGGGGGGGGGGTTCAAAAAATGAAAATCTAAGCCCTAAACCAAATTTTATATACATAATTAGTGGCCTACCAGAATACTATAGTCATTTTTTGAACCCCCCCCCTCCCCTCCCTCCCACTGCGTGTCCTTTGGAAATCCTGAAGGTGGGCTTACACCCCAAAATATACACTCAACAGCAAACAAAAAAACCGGACACTTTATAATTTTTAGATAAAATGAATAAATAAAATATTTAAAAAAATATTTCTAAAGCTAAAATGCATTTTAATTTTTCTGCCTTAATAAATGTGATTTTAAAAAACAGTAAATTGTAACAGATATCTATTAAAATAAAAAGAAACATGATTAATTAAAAAAATCTCTCTTTATGTCTCGTATAAGAGCTTTTATACGACGAATGAACGTATCAACAGTTTCGAAGACAAAGAATAAATGATCGATTTTCATTAAATTCATTTTTTTTTATTTTCGCTATAATTATTAAGTTTCCAAGAATTAATCGAAAGTGTTAACATTTTAAATTATGTCTATTATTATTCAATATATTTTGGTTCGGTTATTTTATGAGAAAATTTATTTTAATTTATTTTATCAAAAAAGAAAAAATTATCAAGTGTCCTCTTTTTTTTCTGTTGAGTTTATATAGCAGAGGTGGCCACAACGTGGCACGCGAGCCACATGCGGCTCTTGAACCCTCTTGAATAATACTGATTTTAAAAAGTACAGGGTGGGGCATAAAGATCTACCACATTTCTACCAAAAATTTAACTAGAAAAAAACTGAATATATTTTTGAAAAAGAATAAAAAATAATTTTTTTATGTATTTTAAACATTATCAGACAAAAGGGGGGGGGGGAGTGTTCCAAAATGAAAATTCTAGCCCTTTCGACCAAACTCAACCAAATTTTATATACATATTCTGAGGACTCCCAGAAGGCTAGAAATGCAAAAACTTATTCCCAAAATAGAGGGGGGGGCCTCAAAAATGAAAATTCTAGCCCTTTCGACCAAACTCAACCAAATTTTATATACATATTCTGAGGACTCCCAGAAGGCTAGAAATGCAAAAACTTATACTCAAAATAGGGGGGAGGTGTCAAAAATGAAAATTCTAGCCCTTTCGAGCAAACTCAACCAAATTTTATATACATATTCTGAGGACTCCCAGAAGGCTAGAAATGCAAAAACTTATACCCAAAATAGGGGGGGGGTGTCAAAAATTAAAATTCTAGCCCTTTCGACCAAACTCAACCAAATTTTATATACATATTCTGAGGACTCCCAGAAGGCTAGAAATGCAAAAACTTATACCCAAAATAGGGGGGGGGGTGTCAAAAATGAAAATTCTAGCCCTTTCGACCAAACTCAACCAAATTTTGTATACATATTCTGTGGACCCTCCAGAAGGCCAGAAATGCAAAAACTAACCACCCAAAACGGGGGGATGGTCAAAATTGAAAATTCTAGCCGTTCCAACCAAAATAAACCAAAATTTTGTATAGCCAGAGGGCTAGAAATTCAAAAACTAACCACCCTAAATGGGGGGAGGGTTATAAATGAAAATTCTAGCCCTTTCGACCAAACTATGTATACAAAATTTGGTTAGTTTTTGCTTTTCTAGCCTTCTGGGGATCCACAAAATATGTATACAAAATTTGGTTGAGTTTGATCAAAAGGGCTAGAATTTTTTTTGACCCCACCCTTCCCCCCTTTTTTTGTCTGATAATGTTAAAAATACATTTAAAAAAAATTTCATTTATTTTCTTTTCAAAAATAAATTTAGTTTTTTTCTAGTTAAATTTTTTCATTTTTATATCTCTTCAAAATGTGGTAGATCTTTATGCCACACCCTGTATAATAATTAAATTAAAAAAATAATAATACAAAAATTATTTTTGTAATGTTATAAGTAAGTAGAGCAAAAAATATATGTTACTTCATTTATATTTTATAAAATAAAAAATGTGTCTTTTTTTTAATAAACCATTAATTATTAATTTCCAAACAATGTGGCTCGCTTTGAAACAGTTTTATAAATTTGCGGCTCCCAAAGTTAAGGTTAGTGGCCCCTGGTATATAGAGTCGTGCTAAACAAGCATCTGATCTTTTATTTATGTGAAACCTACCTAGTATTTTATATTTAAAAATTAAAAAAAATTCTTTACTTTATTTAATGTGTTTCACCAAGAACCTACACTTTTTTTTACTTAGAGAAAGTGGTGTAGGTTTTAGGTGAAACATGATATTAATTAATAAGTGAGCGTGTGTAGTTTCACTGTGAAACTACACACCCTTTACTTTATTAATTAAAAACCTACACCATTCTCCCCTAACACAATTGTAATAGACTGATGAAGAGAGGCAAAACTCTCGAAACTATAGTCTCGATATAAATAAAATTTATAATTCCAGCAGAAGATACACTCTTTTATTGTCTCCTTCAATATATTCAAAAATATATAAAAAAACTTTCAATTTAATAATAATCATTTGAAACTTCTTAAATTAGGTTTCTATAAAAATTTGTTAATTCATCTAATAAATTTTTTATTAGGTAAAAAACACTAGGTATGTGTCTCTACGTAAATCGAATTTGGCCTATTTATTTTATATATACTAATAATAATTTGATGATAATTAATTAACATGAATGATTAATTGATCTTGTGTAATCTGTTAATCTAACAGGTTCAATGACATTGAGAGAGCAACGAGAGCGAAATACCTAGTGGAACAACGCCAGAGGGATTTGGCCAAAGAGCGGAAAGACTCGGGCGATAAATGGGAGACAAAGGTACACCTTCTCTCAATTTATTTATTTATTTTTATTCCCTAATTTGGCTACATTTATACCGTGTCTATCTTGAGACAGTCTTATAACTCAAAAACAGGGCATTATATCAAAAAAAGTTTCAAATAAAAGTTTATTTATATCTAGAGGGAAATTGTTTGTCGCCCTAGAACAATCTTTCAAGGGTATTTCGAAGACAAGTTCTGTTTTTTAAATAGTAACCTATATATTTCTGTACATATTCTTATTCCACGCGGTGACACATGGTAACGCTCCCTTCAGGACGGCTAAGAATTCTCACCGCGTTTGCAAAATAAACCGATTATGGATGTTAAATCCATCATCAACTTCACTTGTTTTAAACAAGTTAGCTTAAATAATATGGATGGTAATGAGTTTTCCGGTTGCTTGCAACTCTGCTCCTAGACCTCCATTAGCGTAGTATGTAGTATAGTGTGTGTGTGTGTGTGTATACATATTCTTATAATCTAGAAAAAAAAACTGAACAACTTTTATTAGAACTATTTTTTATACGACATCAAATAAAAAAAAATATTAAATCAATTAGATCTCAAAAAAATCCTAATAATTATATTTAATAATCATTCAACTTAATTATCAAATAATAATGATCTAATATTTAATTATTAAATAAATAAGTTAATAATAATTAATAATTTAATCATTTTTCCTCAGGAGCTTCATTTTTAACCGGCTTCAAAAAAGGAGAAGGTTCTCTATTCGACTGAATTTTTTTTTTTTTATTTTTTTTGTGCCCTTATTACCTCATATCTCCGCCAATTGTGAACCGATTTTGAAAAAAATTGCATTGGGTTCAGTCTACCTTCCGATTGGTCCCATTTTTTTTTTTATTGGTATTAGACCTTTTTTGTTAGGTTTGTTTAGGCCTAACTTCTTTGTTTATGAACCGATTTCGATGATTCTTTTTTTATTGGAAAGGGGGTATCTTAGGGATGGTGCAATATTAATTTGGTCAAGTTCTGATGATATGGTCACTATTAATAACATCACTAAAAAGAGAAAAAATAAAAATAATTTTTAAGAAAAAAATAATAAAACCGACTTCAAAAAATTAAATGCAACAAATAAAATACACTAAAAGGTATAAAATAATTATTATCTTATTTAGTTACAACCAAACGTACGAAATATTAACATGAAATTACTTTTTGAAGTCGGTGCCAAACATATACCTTTTACGAATCGCACTCGACGGATCTTAACTTAGTACGTTTGGAGGATATGCTCGCTTATAGGTATAGTTTGTTTGGCACCGACTTCAAAAAGTAATTTCATGCAAGAAGGGGTGCACCAGTAAAGATGTAGCCCCTATGGATCTCGAAAGACCCTTGCATTACCGAAGAGAAGGGAAAGTTGATTAAGAGAGAGGATGTAGACGCAGGTGTCTATGCACCCTGGTTTTGAAGGTTTGAAGATCATAGGTGCTGGGAAAGATAGAGGCTGGGAGAGAGTTCCAGTTCCTTGAAGTCATGGGGATATATGTATTCGCGAATGAAGTGGTCCGGCACTTTTCCAATTTGACAGCGAAAGAGTGTTGGGAGTCGGCAAAACGTGTGCTGCGTGCAAAGCATGCTTTGGGGGGAATTATTGATTTTATCTCGTCAGAGCACCTGCCGTGATAGTATCTATAGAAAAGGGAAAGGGCAGAGACATCTCTTCGATGAGCTAGCGAGTCGAGGGAGTCGGTGAGGGTAGAATCGTCAATTAGCCTGACGGCTCGTTTCTGAATTGCATCAAGGGTAGCAAGAGAATATTTTGAGGCTCCTCTCCATAGATGAGAGCCGTATTCGAGACAGGGGCGGATTTGGGCCTTGTAGATGGTGAGAAGTTGTGGGGGTTTGTAAAATCGCTTGGACCTGAATAAGAAGCCAATCTTCCTTGCTGCAGATTTCGCCACAGAGGAGATGTGTTCATTCCAAGACAGGTCAGATGCGACAGAGACGCCCAACATGGATAGGCTGTCACACATTTTCAGGGTATTCGAATCGAAGTGAATATCAGGGAAATCTCTATTTTCGCGCCTAGAAATTAGACAACATTGAGTCTTATTTGAATTAAAGTTAACTAAATTTTGAGAGCCCCATTTATTCAGTTTGTCTAAGTCGAGAGTAATTGAGGAGGCAATATTGATTCGATTATTTGGGAGAGAGGGTTTGCCGTGTAGAGTGCTATCGTCGGCGTAACAATGAGTGGGGTTTGCCGTTTGATCAATAAGGTCGTTTATATAAATAAGGAAGAGTGTGGAGGAGATTACAGAGCCTTGGGGAACACCAGAGTTTGTGGAGAACGATTCAGATGATGTTCCATCCACCACAACTTTTATACTTCGGTTTGTCAGAAAGCTTTCTATCCATTTGCGAAGTGTTGGTGTGAATCCAAAGGCTGGTAGTTTGGCAAGAAGATTTTGTGCCAAACCTGGTCAAAAGCTTTGGAGATATCAAGGGCTACAGCGTTAATATTTCGTCGTTTAGTTGTAACTAAATAAGATAATAATTATTTTATACCCTTTAGTGTATTTTATTTGTTGCATTTAATTTTTTGAAGTCGGTTTTTATTTTTTCTTGAAAAATTATTTTTATATCCTGTTGTAAATCTGTTTAAAAAAAAAAACAAGAAATGTAAAGGCTACTAATTGGAACTGGAATTTATTTATTTATTTATTATTATTAGATGGACTAAAGTCCTTTTACACTATATATATATATATATTATATTTATATATATATACAATATTTTTTTTTTAAATATAAATTCAAGTGGGTAATATTGATACATATAAAGAATATATTAATAACATAAAGATTATATATATATATATATATATATACAATAATTTTAAATATAAACCAAGAATATTCAACCAGGAGACTTGCAATACACTCTGTAATGTCTCAGAACAGTGTCGCAAAATTATTAAATTATTTATTTAATAATTAAATATTTGATCATTATTATTTGATAATTAAGTTGAATGATTGTTAAAAATAATTATTAGGGTTTTTTTCAAAGATCTAATTGATTTAATATTTTGTTTATTTGATAGTTCTAATGAAGGTTGTTCAGTTTTTTTTTCTAGATTAAGAATATGTACAAAAACATATAGGTTTCTATCTAAAAAACAGAACTTGACTTTGAAATACTCTTGAAAGCTTGTTCTAGGTCGACAAACATTAGCTTAGTTTAGCTAAGATTTTTTCATTAAATGCACTTGTTTTTGAGTTATAAGACTGTCTCAAGATAAATCAACTGGTGTGTTGACCACAGGACTTTCACGTTTTCATTTATTTTAGTCATCGCGACACTAATAATTTACACCCACTTCCTTTATTTCGTTTTTTTGATTTTCTCAAAAACGATTTTTTTTTAATTGGTGTATTTAGCAAGTGTCATGAGTTAATAGTTGTGTCAAATTTTTAATCTGATTGAATTAAAAGGTGTTGTAAATTAGGAGTTTCGTGAAATAAATATTTTAATCGTTCATATCTCGTCACAGAGCCTTGAAATTTTAAACTTAAGCTATCTAGAGGCTACAAGAACAATAACAAGATTTTGGCTAAAATAGAAAAACCGGAAGTTGATGTTTACGTACGTAAGAATTTACCCCTCCTGCGTTTCGCAACCATAAGTCTCAGAGATACGAAATTCGAAATTTAAGCTTGATATAGGCTAGAAGAAGTAGATCAAGCTTTTGGTTGAAATCGGAAGACCGGAAGTGGACATTTACATGAAAGATTTTTCATTTTTTTTCATTTTCTCAAAAACGGCTCCAACGATTTTTTTAAAAATTAGGGTATTTATCAAGTGTCGTGAGTTATTAGTTGTGTCAACTTTTAAAAAAAATCGTCATGTCCATGCAGAGCAAGTGTACACATTAAATCATGTTAACACACAACTACTTGTATTTCATTTAATATACCTTACACAACATGGTGGCAGCAGTGGGATGGTGTTATTAAAAAAAATGAATGTACATAAAGTGTATTGAAGTCTCAAACAAGATTGTAATTAAGAATCAATAATGTATGGTAAATATCAATGTATGTATAAATGATAAAACATTTTGTAAATATCTATGTACAAACAAATGGGAATTGAATGGTGAAACCTTAAGAGACTATGCTCAATACATTAAAGTCTAGAATATATGTATTTCGAATCTCTCTTCCCACTTAGCTAGTTGAGGCTTCCAAATTACATATAATTTTATTGAATTGGCTTTCCTTTGAGAACCACTGTTCTAAATTATTATTTTTATGTCTTTTGTAGATGTTCCAAGAGGCCGGCGAGAATTGGATTTATCGGGAACCACTGGTACAGCGATTATCGGGCAAAGTTACTCCATTGACACAAAACCATTGATTGACTCTTATCAGTTGAAAGACTTGATCCCCACCCCCTCCCCCTCCCCTCTTCCTCTTATATTCTATTTCTCTCTTGCAATTCTTCTACTAACCACAATGTACAAGTTTTCCAATTTTTCTTCAAGAATCCAAGAAAAAAACAAAATATTCTCCTCTACTCATTCGAGATGTTTTATTATATAAAGATTTAATATTATTATAATATAAATATATATATATTTAAATATATATACTTTTTATATATTTACAAACAAGTTAGTTTTTTATATAAAAAAATATTAATAATATTGAAATAAAATTATTATTAATGTGAAGTAAAACACAAATTATAATATTAATATAAGGGAAGAGGGGAAAAACAACAACAACAACAACAAAATAATAATAATTAATAATAATATAATAGCTATATTTTTTTTAAATTTTTTTATATTTGAAAATGCCCATTATTATATACGATATATATACAGTGGCATATTCACGCATATAGGGATGTTAAATATCGAAAAATAATAATTAAATATATACTTAAAAGCGATATTTTTTTTTAGTTTCTGGAAAAAATTGTATTATCAAAAGAAACAAATAAATAAATTAAAATATCGATTTATGGCGGGTAATTTATTTAAATTGTAAAAATAAAAGATTGACGGAACAAAATATCGTTATATCGATAAAAAAAATATCGATATTTTGGTTTATCGATAAAAAAAATATCAGATATTGATATAATTATAATTTATAATATTGATATCCAGATATAAATTATAAAATATTATATACATCGGTAAACTTGTAAAATAATTTTCAGCCAAAAAAAAAAAAATATTTAATTAAAATATTGATATTTCGATTTATCGAAAGACTATATGTATATATATTTCAATCTATGGAGGAAAAACTTATTTCTATCTATTTATAAAGATATACATATAAAGGATGTTTTTTTTAGAGGTTCAGAACTTTAAATTAAAATAAAACAGAAAAATATTTTTAATATCAATGAAACTGGCTTTATTGGAAAGATAGTTTTGTGCCATTAATGTTTGAATATGATTTCGGCCATGTGGCCGCCGCGGCTAGGGCGTATTTGTTCATTATTATCTCAGAAACTGTGTTGTAAGTGTTGTAAGATGGCTTCCTCTAGTCGCCAGCCGCGACACGGCAGTTGGCACACAAGCCAGTCATGTCCATGCAGATCAAGTATACACATTAAATCATGTAACACACAACTACTTGTATTTCATGTAATATACCTTATACAGCATGGTGGCAGCGGTGGGATGGGGTTATTGAAAAAATGAATGTACATAAAGTGTATTGAAGTCAATATTGTGCAATCTGGATTTAAGATTTGCACACACTTGTCGAAGCAATTGAGGCCGTTATTTAATTCGCCGAATGTTGTGTCCCAAGTGTTCAATCGTGAAGATAAACCACAAGCCATTACCGAAAAACCATTGCATCCAGAGAAAGTCACTGTTTAGTGCACTTTATGGACGGGCGGAATCATTGGTCTATATGTTTTCAAAAACGAAAATAGACAGAATGTTACAGTCAACGGTGAACGGTATAGTGACATGGTTACTAACATTGGCTGGCATTAATCTTGCTGACATGTGGTTCCAACAGGACGGAGCCACATGCCACACAGCGTGCGTTACAATTAATTTACTCAAAGAAACATTTAGTGAACGAATAATTTCACACACCATTCGGCAAATTATTGGCGAAATACGGCCGCAATTGCTGCGAAAACTGTGTGAAAATGGGAAATCCAGATTGCGCCATCTATCAGCCAGCCGCGGCGGCCACATGGCCGAAATCATATCCAAACATTAATGGCATAAAATTGTCTTTCCAATGAAGCCAGTATCATTGATATTAAAAATATTTTTCTTTGTTTTATTTTAATTTAAAGTTGTGAACCTCTAAAAAAAAAAAAAACACCCTTTATATACAGAGTGTTCAAAAAATAGAGGTCATGGATTTAAAGGTGGATAATACAAGTTTGACACTTCAAATTGCACATTTTACAAATCAAATTGAACAGTTAAATAGTTTATTCATTTGCTATTTATTTACGAACATAATAATTTTTAATACATAAATATATATGTACAAAAAATACAATTCTTTAAAAAAACACATTTATTCTAAACCAGGCGTTTCGGGAGAATTTCTTCCTTTTTTCTTTTTTGCAAAAATTTACCATTGAAAAAAAGGGAGAAATTATCTCCGAAACGTTTGGTTTCGAATAAATGTGTTTTTTGATTGTTTTTTTTTTATAGAATTGTATTTTTTAATATTTGTTATACAATTCAATCAATAATTAATTTTTTCTTTGATATAAATGTCAGTAATTTCAATTTTCATCCAAAATAAAATATATACCTCTATTCTGATTTATCGAAAGATTATATTTCAATATATCAAAAAAATAATAAGCTAAGGATAAGCTTAAAATGAACTTTTGGAAAGGACAGTAGCTGACCATACGCTTTGCATTATTGTTTGGCCAACCAAGGAAATTAAAAAAAATAGACTTGTTTCTTTTTTTTTTATTGTATTCAAGCATATAAGATCAAGAGCCCACGACGGCCAGACCTTCGTTATTTTATAAAAGCTGAAAGTTTTTCTGTGCATGTCCCCTATACAGGTAGGAACGACCAGCGACTATAGAGTTTGGGTTGTGGTTGCTTTGGCAGGTAACAGGTGATACAGGTGTATAAAATAGTACTTTAAATTCGTTAAAGTATAAAGCTCAATTTTTTTATATTTTCTTCGGGATAACTTTAGAAATCTCGTCATCCATTGCCGGACACTTATGACAGTTGCTACCCCCTGCCAGACACCCCTAAACTTTAAGAAACTCAAGCTTGAGTGGTTTGCCATAAAAGAATTTAGTCTTTTTGATTTTAAGTCGATTCTTCCACGTTTTCAGTAGAAGTTGTCATTAATAGTCAAAACAACAAAAATGGAATGCAATAAGGTTATTCCTCTAGTATTAGATAAGAATCGATGGTTATTTTTGATTTTAAGTCGATTCCTCCATGTCTTCACCAATGGTTATCAATAATAACCGAAATGTCAAAAATCTATGTAAAAACCATCAAAACTGTCCGCCTATTGAGGTAACATTTTTTTATAGGTCGCCAAGTAACATATATAAAATTTATCTTTTATATTATAACGAAAGTATAATTATAATTTATTAAAGTTTAGGGGTGTCTGTCAGGGGGTAGCAACTGTCATAAGTGTCCGGCAATGGATGACGAGATTTCTAAAGTTATCCCGAAGAAAATATAAAAAAATTGAGCTTTATACTTTAACGAATTTAAAGTACTATTTTATACACCTGTATTACCTGTTACCTGCCAAAGTAACCACAACCCAAACTCTATAGTCGCTGGTCGTTCTTACCTGTATAGGAGACATGCACAGAAGAACTTTCAGCTTTTATAAAATAACGAAGGTCTGGCAGTCGTGGGCTCTTGATCTAATACTTAAAAACATTAAATGGTGGATTCTAAGTATCAATCTCAGCTCAAACACGCATTTACCCCACAGACAAAAAATGTCGGGGCAAGTGCGAGCCCACCTCTTAAATTAAAACAGAAAGAATTTTAGACATAAAAAGGTTTAGACTCGCTAATTTTAAAACAATTAAGGTATAGTAAATCAAAATTTACATAATAAACACAACTGATTGAGGAAATAATTTAGGATAAAAAAAATACCTACTTAACTGTTCTGATGGTCGTCAAATACTGTGTGCCACGTTGACGTCTGCTGTTTTTGTTTTCTAGCTCAGACATACCAATCAATTACATAGCTGCCACAATAAGGAAATTTCCTACCAATTCAAAAGTTTAGCTCCAAGTTTAAAATAATACTTAGGGCCGGTTGTATATCGCAAGTAAATGCTTTTTTCCACTAACAAATGGTAGATGGTAAATGGCAGGCACTGAAAGTTCCTGTCATCTGATTGGCCATCCCAGTCCCTCCATTTACCATCTACCATTTGTTAGTGGAAAAAAGCATTTACTTTGCGATATACAACCGGCCCTTAGAGTCCTGGAGCTCAAACTCGCACTTACCCCGTGCGCGCACTTGGCCGAACTTACCTTACCTTGATCAAAATTTTAAAACACTTTCATTAAGTAAATTCTTTTCTCGCCATTTAAAATACATATAACAATATGAGCACTTTCATTTATACAACACCATATATATATATAAAAACAATTTACATAAAAGGTAATCAATTTTGGACAGCTAATACTTCAATCCCGAGACGCTGCCCGCCAGGGCACTCCGCCCGGAGGGTCTAGCTGGGACAGGCGTGCCGGAGCCACGCCGGGTACAGCTAGTATAATATATAAACAAATATCACATTTGCGCATGCTCACTTGGACCGAATACAGTACTTGGACGCCCAAAAACAATAAATAAAAATATCAGCACACGTTAAATCGTGTTTTAAAAATCAATATAATATTCTAAAATATAAATAATAATAAATAAACGAAAATCGAAATTATCATAAGATAATTATATCGTTTAATATTGATATTCAGATATATAAATTAAAAAAAAAAATTCGCCGGAAAATATCGATATAACAGAAAATAATTTTTCAGCCAAAAAAAATAAATAAAAATATCGATATTTTTTATACATCCCTACGTCACGCACCCACTTGCCCCCCCAAAAAAATCTGATGCCCTTAATCGCTCCTCCTTAACACTCACATGCCCTTTGGCCTTAAAAAAAAAATAATAATATCCCAGGTAGCACAAGAATATTCTATAAATATACTGATAATATCTTTTCTGGACATTGGAATATCCTGTGAATAAACTTTCAATCTTCGTTAGATATTCTGGGAATATTCTTAGAATATTCGTGTAGAACATTTAATTCAATTTACTAGAATATTCTTAGTTGAACATTCTTCGATTATCCACCAAAGGATATTCCCAGAAGATTCGTCCAAGAATTTATATGGTGCAAATATTCTAAGAATCTCCTGAGGATAATTGGAATATATTTGGTGGATATTCGTAGAATCTTTTGTGCTACCTGGGATAATGATAATTTTATTAAATTTTCAATTAAAAAAAAAAAAAAAAGAAAAAAAAAAGGAAATTAGAACAATAAATAAACGGGTAGGAAAATATATATATATATAAAATAAATTACAAAAAAATTACATATTTAAGTGAATAAATAATTAAACTAGCAATTAAGCCAATGAGAATAATAATAATAATATTATTAATAATAATAATGGACTGACAGAATGATTGTAAGATATATTTAATATAGGTATATATATCTATGAATGGTGTGAATATGAATAATAATAATATTAATATTAATAACAATAATAATAATAATAATTACAATACAAGATAAAAAAATATTTTTTTTAAAAATTCGTTGGCTAATTCTAGTTTTTATTTTGTTTTTGTTTTTTTTTAAATAAATAAATAAATAAACAAAAATATTAATTTTTTTTTTTTTAGGATAAGTTAAATTAAATTTAATAATATATATATATAATTATATATTGTATTTATAAATCATCGAAATTGCGGGCAATCTTTTTGAATTAAGAAAAATAAAAATAAATAAATAAATACATAAATTTGGTTTTTAATATTGTATTAATTATAATTCTTTTTATAAAATAATCAGTAATTTCGTTTATTTAGAGCATATTAATTAGTATAACGTTTTGGAGAATTTTTTTTTATTTTTATTGATTACACTTCTTCTTTCAGGTCGCCCTGACGTTTTAACTCCTCTCCACATATACCTGTGCTGAGTGTGTTTAGTTGTTTTTACACAGATATACGGGACCTGCTTTTTAACGCCGGTTCCGAACGGCTAGTTTGAAGAGGTTACTAGTCGATTATACTCTTGGTAGGTTGCCATTGCTTTATATCTAGACTCGGTCTCGAACCAGCGTACTTCGAGTCAGCGTCCCGACACTCCAGCCATTGACCCACATTGATTACACTGCTCGACAAAAATTAAACAAAAATTTGTCCCCGTAAACCTAACAATGGATTCCAGTAGAGTTTTCTACGCTGATTAGCATGCAATTTCCCGATTTTTTACAACACGTCAGAGTTTTGAGATATTATCGATCAAAATGACGAAATAGTCAATTTTGACCTAATTTTCGAGTCCCATTAAATATTAAAGAGGAATATTTGATTCACAAAGAGAAACAAAGGAATATTTGAAATCAAAATAATTCTAATTGAGCTACAAATAAATGGTAATTTGAAAATCAAAGAGGAATCTGTTTTCTATTACGTCACCAAAATATTTTGATTTCAAATAATGCTGTTTCATATCTTAAGGGACTCGAAAATGGGTCAAAATGGCCTTTTTCGTCGTTTTGACCGATAATATCTCCAAAACAAGAGCTAATCATTAATTTTTGAATTTAACAGGTGATAATACATAAGTATCAGCTATTTTTGAACCCGAAACCATTTCATTGTTGCGCAGTGTTATGAAAATTTTAATATAAATAATAATAACAATATGCAAAAAGAAAATTCTGTTTTTTGAACAATGCCATGCCTAATTCTATGTTGTTGTTTTTTTAAATTAAATTTTTTATTTTTTATAATCAGGGACGAGGCTTTTTGAATCACAGTAGAAGATCGAGTCCTTATAGAATGATGGTTATTTTTCTTTTTGCAATAAAAATTTTCATCAGGGTTTATAATTTAATTTTTCTTTGAAACAAGAGACTTGTTTCAAAGAAAAATTAAATTATAAACCCTGATGAAAATTTTTTATTGCAAAAATAGAAAAAATAACCATCATTCTATAAGGACTCGATCTTCCTACTGTGATTCAAAAAGCCTCGTTCCTGATTATAAAAAATATTATAAGAATCAAATAATTACTATTCCTGAATAAATTTTTTTAGGTTTTATTATTTTTTTATTTAAATATCGTCGAAATTCCGGGCAAGTTATCATTTTTTTGAATTAAAAAAATAAATAATAATAATAGATAAATACCTATTGTATTATATATATATATATATATATATATATATATTTGTATCTTAGTTCTATTTTGAAAACGGTTCTACCGATTTTGATGAAACAAGTTTTGAGGATGAGAAAACGATCTGGCTAGGTCTGGACCTCGACAAATTTCATCTTAATTGATCTTTTCTTAATTAAAGTAATTATTGATAGATGAAAATCTCAATAAAAAAGTTTGTTTACATTTTTTTCAATTATCTTTTATTTATTAATTGGTTTTTTAATTTTAAAACCCACTAATAGGTTATAGCAAATATTAATATATTATATTAAAATTAGGAATTTTTGTTTGTTTTTAATTAACAGGTGTCTAAATCATTTTTTACAAATTAATACAATTTAATTTACATTTTACAATTACAATTTAATACAAAACAAAAACTACTATGCTCCTCCTCAATCAGCTTAGCAAACAGGAAGTTGCTATTGAAGACATATGTATGGAGCATAGCCATGTACGGGTGTGAAACCTGGACAATTAGAGAAGAGGAGAGAAAGAGATTAGAGGCTTTCGAAATGTGGTGCTACAGAAGAATGATGAATATCAAATGGATGGATAAAATTACAAATGAAGAAGTTCTTGGAAGAATCAGGAGAAAGAAGAACTTTGTGGAAGAGTCTGAAGAAGAGAAGAGGTCAGATGATGGGGCACACACTGAGACATGGGGGACTGCTTAGGGATATCTTGGAGGGGGAGGTGGGAAAGAAAAGGGGAAGGGAAGAACCAGATTAGAATATTTCAACCAAATAATTGGGGATATGGGATGCCAGACATTTAGAGAGGTTAAACAGCTGGCGGGGGACAGAGTCGAGTGGAGACGGATTGTTGCATCAAACCAGTCTTAGGACTGTATACTCAATGATGATGAAATCATAACATTACAGGTGTGTTTACAAATAAAATGGTTGAAGTGGCTTTTTTATTATATAACTTGGAAACAAATCTTATTTAATTTTATGTTTTTATTTCAGATCCTATATAGTATTATAATTAAGTAATGGAGAGGGATTCAGCCAATGGGTAGCCTCTGCTGAATAAAAAAACTCCCAATTATAGAAAACGTTTCGGCTTTAATTAAATAATGCCATCATCAGTTCCTAAGAGCTGAAAAAAGCGATAGAGCACACATGTAAAATTACAATAAAAATTTTTTTACAAAAAAATCCAAACTTGTTAATTACAAAATTATATCTTACAGTATTAGCGACACAATTAATTTTATAAATAAATTGTCCGCAGGCAGAGTTGTTGTGGATTAATTAAATAGACACATAATATGTGGACCGCTAGAAAAGCCAAAAATGGGTGCGGGGTGGGGATGTGGGAGGTGCAGGAGGTGGGATCGAGGTGTGTGGTTTCGGGAGGGGGGGGGGTCAGGGGTTACCGTGCTTCTCTCGGTGGCTCCAGGTACTGATATTTATTTCTACAAAAATTACAATTGTGACAAATAATTGACGATTGAGGAATAATTTCTACTTTTAGCATGTCCCAATGGAGATTGATGATCCTTATCTGTTAATGTCTTATCAGCCCCCCTTTGAATTAAAATTTTAACAACATCCAAATTATTTCCCCAAACTGCATAATGAAGGGGTGTATGCATGTATATATTTCGGTGATTTTTGTTTGCCCCCCATTCTAATAATAAATTGACTACTGGGAGATGACCTCCCATCACAGATGCCAACATTAATGGAGTATCTTTATTTGTATCGAGTGGATCTACTTTTGCTCCTTTTGATAGTAAATATTTTACAATATGCAAATGACCACCATGCGATGCATAATGCAAAGGATAATAATTATTATAATGATCTTCATTTTGTTTCTCTATATTTGAGGGATCTTGAGCCAGGTGGTACTTGACACCTGCCAGGGATCCTTTCTCTGCTGCGTCCCATATATTCTTAGTATTATCTTTATTTAAAGGTACATATAGTACTAATCGTTTTTCCAATTTATCCAACTAAAATTAAATAAATAAAAATTATAATTGTATAATATATAAAATAATAAATAAAAACTAAAGATTTAAAATAACAAATATTTTAATAATAATAATTCCAACGTTTCGGTATTATATATTTACTTCAATAATCATTTAGATAAAAATTTTTAAGAAAAAAATAAAAACCGACTTCAAAAAATTAAATGCAACAAATATAAAAATACACTAAAAGGTATAAAATAATTATTATCTTATTTAGTTACAACTAAACGACGAAATATTAACACGAAATTACTTTTAAAGTCGGTGCCAAATAAACTATACCTATAAGCGAGCGTACCCGCCAAACGTACTAAGTAAGATCCGTCGAGTGCGATTCATAAAAGGTATATGTTTGGCACCGACTTCAAAAAGTAATTTCGTGTTAATATTTCGTCGTTTAGTTGTAAGTAAATAAGATAATAATTATTTTATACCTTTTAGTGTATTTTATTTGTTGCATTTAATTTTTTGAAGTCGGTTTTTATTTTTTCTTAAAAATTATTTTTATTTTTCTCTTTTTTAGTGATGTTATTAATAGTGATCATATCATCAGAACTTGACCAAATTAATATGACACCATCCCTAAGACACCCCCTATCGGATAAAAAAAGAACCATCGAAATCGGTTCATAAACAAAGAGGTTAGGTCTAAACAAACCTAATAAATAATAAAAAAGGTCTAATACCTATGAAAAAATCGAAAAAAAAATGGGACCAATCGGAAGCTAGACTGGACCCAATGCAAAAAAATTTTTCAAAATCGGTTGACAATTGGCGGAGATATGAGGTAACAGAGGCACAAAAAAAAAAAAAAAAAAAAAAAATTCAATCGAATAGAGAACCTCCTCCTTTTTTGAAGTCGGTTAAAAAGTGGGTTTTTTTTTCCTTCTTTTTTTCGAAATATCTCAAAAACAGCTGAAACTATTTTGATTAAAAAAAATTGAGCAAAACCATGGCATATATATATATATATATATATTTATATATATGTAAGCTCGAAACACCCACACATGAAGACGAGTGGAAGGGGAAGACAAGCACAAGCAAGCGACATAATAGATTGAGACATCAAGCCAGTAGAGAGTCAATTTAAAACGCTCATTTCAAACACAATTGTTAATATACAATATTTAAGAACCAGATATTATATAAATTCACTTCCAATAAACATCATTGTTAAAACTAAATAAAGGACCTGAAATTTCGAGTTTCACATTTCAGGTAAATAATATAAAACTCATTGTAAATATCTGTATATATTAATAAACATTTCACATTTCAGTGGAACACGATTTTCATCTACCGCACACCCATCCTACTTATATATATAGTACCTGGGCCACCGAGCAATGCTCGGTAATTTTTTGCTTCTGTTAATAGCTATATATTAATCCCAGAAACGCCCCTCGCTCCCCGGACCCCCACCACTTCACCCCACCTCCTGCACCCTCCCGCCCTACCTCCCACATACACCCCCGCCCCCGAAACCTCGTACCTCCCCCGACCCCCCACCAGCAATGCAACCCACCTCCTGCACCCCCACATCTACCCCCCACCCACGCCCACGCACGCAGTTTTTGCATTCCTAGCCTTCAGTGGCCCACAGGTTAGTACCATAGTATATATAGGTATATAAATAAATATGGTATAATTATTTTTTTTAATTAAATAACAATTTTTGAGTTCATCAATTAAATTGTCAAATTAATATTTGTGGGATTTAATACTCGATTTTTAATCAATTAAATAAACCAATTATTTTACATGAATTTATGCACTACATTGTTTTTGAGCTTCGACTCCGGAGATTACTTCTCCACCATCGACTGTCCTTGATCATCTTTTTAGTCCTTATTTTTAATAAGAGAAAAAACTAATTAAATAAAAAAAACCTCTTTTCCGATAATTATTTCAATTCCATTATTGAATCAATCAATTAATTCCTCCATCAATCAATTAAATAAATTATAAATTTTATTAAAGCAATTATTTTACATTAATTAATGTATACATTGTATTTTTGCTTCGATTCCGGAGATTACTTCTCCACCATCGAGTGTCCTTATTCATCTTTAGTCCTTGTTTTTAATAAGAGGAAAAATCTAATTAGATAAAAAAATCTCTTTTTCCGATAATTATTTCAATTTCATTATTCTCCAATCAAGTCGATTGGTCATTCCACCGTCCCTCCAATTGCCCTCCCCAATCAATTAAATTGGCACAACTTTTAATACATAATAATAATTATAATGATTTTATTATGGGATATAAAATTAAAAAAAACCAATTATTTATTAAAAGGAAATTGAATAAAAAATGTAATTATACATTTTTATCGAGACAACCACCTGTGAATAATTGTTTGAATTAACAAAAAACCCATCAAAAACAACTTAGCCGAAGATGAGACCGTGACAGATCGAATGTCCAACACAAAAACCCTCCTAACCCGTGAATTTCATTCAAATCGTTAGAGCCGTTTTCAAAAAACCCGACCGAATATATATATATATATATATATATATATAAACATTGCTCGTTTAATATAATAAGATATAAAAATTTTGCGCGTTTAATAAGACTAGATTTATAAATGAAAATCTCAATAAAAAAAGTTTGTTTACATTTTTTTCAATTATCTTTTATTTATTAATTGGTTTTTTAATTTTAAAACCCACTAATAGGTTATAGCAAATAATATTATATTAAAATTAAACAATTTGATTATAAGAGGGAGAGAGTGAATTGGCTGAGGAATAATGGAATTGGAATAATTATCGGAAAAGAGGTTTTTTCATTAATTAGTTTTTTCCTCTTATTTAAAACAAGGACTACAAAGATGATCAAGGACAGTCGATGGTGGAGAAGTAAGCTCCAAAGTCGAAGCTCAAATAAAATGTAAGTATACGTTAATCCATGTAAAATAATTGGTTCAATAAAATTTTTATTATAAATATTAATTGATTATAAATTTGAATATTAAATCCCACAAAGAGTTAATAAAAAATATGAATAAATATTAGAATTTGCCGAGGGGTGAACCGCGGCCTAAAATAGTGTACACGTACTTCCAAATAATTCCAAAGACGGTGTACACCTAATTCCAATTGGAGTGGGGGTGGGGTGGAGTGCGGTAGTGGGAGAGAGGTGCGTGCTTTCGGGGGGGGGGGGGGGGTTACCGTGCATTGCTCGATGGCTCCAGGTACTTTTGATATTAAAGCATGTATAACCTTTCATCTGCTAAAAAAATTAAAAAATTTTGGTACCATCAAAAAAAGTATTTGTTCCCTATAATTTGTTAGCCACTTTTACATTTTGAAAATATTTTAAAATTTTATAAATATAAAATTTTCATTCATTGAAGAAAACAATTAAGAGAAACTCAAAACCAAGGGCGGATCCAGGGGGCGGAGGGGTCGACCGCTCCCCCCCCCCCCCCCATAGAGGCTCGTGCTTGGCAAAAAAATTTGTAAAAAAAAAACATTTATTTTTTTAAAAAAATTTTAAATAAACTTCTATGTGTGTGGGGGGGGGGCGGCGTCTCTGCCCCCCCCCCCCCTCCGCTTGGACAATTCGATCGCGACACACTTCCGAGATAAAAAGTAGATCTTATATACATCGGGCACCTTATATACATTCTCACCCCCCCCCCATAAAAAATTCCTGGATCCGCCCTTGCTCAAAACAAGCTAAAGAAAAATTATTATGCTTCTACATAAACGAGAGGGAGAGGAAAAAAATGAAAATAAATAAATATTTGAAAAATTATAATTTTTTTTTTAATTAGTCAAAAATTATAGTGAATATAGAATCTCAAAATTAAGTTTGCTGGTTACATCTCAATTAGTCAATTTCATTTATATTTCAATAGTTAGTTTTATCAAATTATCTTTTATTTAAAAAAATATTAATCATTTTATTCTCAATAAAATGACAACTTAATTTTGAAAATCGGTTTAATTAATTAATCGTGTTATTATGTTTTTTTGTTGTCATTATTATAGGTTAGTCATAGTTAATTGGATGAGATGAAATCGGCCATCATCGAAATTTTGAATATTTGAATTTAAACTTTATTCATTTGCCAATGCTGCCATCTTACATCGATTTGTTCAACTCACTTGTCATCAAATTAATTATGAAAATTCAAACAATCAGTGTTTGGAATCGAGCGCCATCTTTTTTCATTTACTTAAGAATAACTAACCATCACTAAAACCACCATAACTCGGTTAATAATTAACCAATTTGCAAAAATAAGGTGTCATTTTGTTTATAAATAAATTATTAACATTTTATTAAATATAAGATAATTTAACCACCTCCGCACCCACCATGCACCCCACTACGCACATTTCCCCTCCATTCCAACACCACTCCTGCATTTCACCCCCGCCCTACACCCCCGCACCCAGTTTTTTGCATTTTTAGACTTCTGAGAGTTCACAGAATACTATAGATTTTGGTGTATATAGACCTAAAATTAAGGGGAACTGGGGGGGGGGGGTAATAATTAAAAATCTAGGCCATTTGAGCAAACTCAACGAAATTTTGTATACATAATCCGTGGGCTCCCAGAAGTCTAAAAACTCAAGAACTAACCGACCAAAATGGGGGGGGGGGTCAACAAATTAAAATATAAGCCCTTGTACCAAACTCAACCAAATTTTGTTTACATAATCAGTGGGTCCCAGAAAACTAAAAATACAAAATCTAAACCCCCTATATGATTATAAATAATTTTATTAAATACATATTAAATACTAGTATGTCTACAAAATTTGGTTGAGTTTGGTCGAAAGGGCTAGAATTTTCATTTTTGACCCCTGTCCCCATTTTGGCTGGTTAGTTTTTTCATTTTTAGACTTCTGGGGGTCCACAGAATATGTATACAAAATCTGGTTGAGTTTGGTAAAAGAGGCAAGAATTTCATTTTCTGAACCCCCCCCCCCCCACCTTCCCATTTTGGTGTGTTGTTATTGTGTATTTGCTATTGTAGATTTTATGCCCCCTGTATAATGAAAAAAAATATATTAAAATTTCCTAATTTTAATATATATATATAATCATATTTGTTGTAAAATATTTGTGGGTTTTAAAATAAAAAATTAATTAAAAAATAATAAACTGCGCCCTGCGTGAAGCAGTTTCTGTGGCGTCTCCACAAGTGGGCGCAGTCGGCACGTGGGGCGGTACTGTGCTGCGGCTCAAAATACGCGCCTCTGCTTAAAAACATGGTTCACAAAAAATGCCCTGCCTGCGCTGCGAAACTGCGTCTCCAGTGTGCGCCTAAGGGCAGGTTTTATGTCGCAAAGTAAATGCTTTTTACCACTAACCAAGGGTATCCAGACAGAATGGAATATTGCAGCAACATTGAAATGTAATATTGCAGCAACATTGCTGCAATGTTGCAGCAAGATTCGTGCAAAGTTTAATAATGCAATGTAATATTGCTGCAAGATTCATTTCTGTCTGGGTAGATGGTAAATGGAGGGGCTGGGATGGCCAATCAGATGACAGGCACTGAAAGTTCCTGTCATCTGATTGGCCATCCCAGCCCCTCCATTTACCATCTACCCTTGGTTAGTGGTAAAAAGCATTTACTTTGCGACATACAACCCGCCCTAAGGGTTGTCCACTTGTCAGGCAAAGTTTGATTAACTAAGGATAGATAATCAACTGGCATGAAACTTGGCACCCTTTTAGAGAACTTGGCTTATTATTTATTCAAATTAAAATTTTTTGTGAAATGTCGATTTACTCTAACTATAAATGACGTCAATTAGAACAGAAACGCATCTGATTAATTTACTTTCCTTGAGAAAATGATTATAAATGAATCGAAACGTTGGAATTATTCTTTAAATTAATATTTTTTAATTTGTTCAAAATTCTAGCAAATTTAAAATTCTAAATAAATCAATAATCAAATCCATATATAATAAATAAATAAATAATAATTATATAATAAATAAATTCACTTACATTTTGATTCATTTTCAAAATTTGATTTTCTATTTGTTTAATCTTGATCTCGAGATTATTATTATTATCAATCATCTAAATAAACAAATAAATAAATAAATAAATTAATAATACTTGAAAATTATCAATATCTAATAATAAATTTATTAAAAATCAACTTACATTTGAATTAAATACTTCAACTCTTTCATTTAATGATTTATTTGTATTATTAATATCAATCATCTGAAAATCAAAAATAAATCAAATAAAAATAATAAAAAAATATTAAAAAATAAATAAATTATACTCACGCTTTTTTTATTTTTTCTCTGAATGATTTGAATTGCAATTTAATTGAATTTTTATTATCAATCGTCTGAATAAATAAAAAATAAATAAATAAATAAATATAATTGAAAATATTAATAAATAAATATAACACTTAAGCTTTTTTGAACTTTTTCTTCTAATGATTTGAATTGCGATTTAATTGAATTATTATTATCAATCGTCTAAATAAATAAATAAATAAATAAATATATTAGTAAATATTAATAAATAAATAAATTACTCACACTTTTTTGAACTTTTTCTTCTAGTGATTTGAATTGAGATTTAATTGTATTATTATTATCATTCGTCTGAATAAATAAATCAAAAAATAATAAAATAAACAATAACAATTTATTTTAATAAATAAATAAATAAACTTACATTTTCCAATAAATTGTTCTCCATCGATTTCATTTCTATATCTAAGCTTTGTTGGCTTTTCTCATTAACCTAGAGATTAAATGAATTGAGATATATAATATGTATTATTATTATTATTCGTCTGTAGCAGCTAGTAAATAATAAAATTCAAAAAATAAAAAAGAAATTAAGGTAAATTGTACATATTAACAATGTTCATTGTTAATAATAAAAATAAATAAATAAATAAATACTTACATTTTGATCAATAAATCGATTCTCTCATCGATTACGTTTCGAATGGCTCTAATGCTTTGTTGCTTTCCTTCCATTCTCTTCAAATAAATAAATAAATAATTAATCATAGATAAATAAATATATGTAGGAAATTATTTTTAATGAACTTGCTTAATTTCTGTCATATGTTTTCCAAAGTGTATGTGTGTGTGTGTGCTTTCTACCCTTGCAGCGCTGCTTTTCTTTCGTTTAGGGGCTGAGTTGTATGTCGCAAAGTGTTTTTACCACAATGAAACGGAGGTAAATGGAGCCACTGGGATGATTCAATAAGGTGACTGAGGTACCGTATCTCAGGAACTAATAATCGTAGAAGTTTGGAGAAAAATCCTTATAGGAAATCGACCAAGAAAAATTGCTGGAAATATTTTTTAAGTTCATACGTCTACGCTAGAGTGGCTAAAATAGCTTCGATCGTATAAAAAATGCAATTTTCTCGAAAATTTTCCAATATAAGTTTAGAAATGAATACTTCTCACGTTAATGCCTATCATAATAGTCCATCTTTTTGATAAATGACTTTTTATTGTAGGACGTAAAATAAAGGCGGGAGGGGATGCTAAGCTTTTATGGACTCTAGTGTCTATAACTTAAGTTAGACTTAACGGAATTTGTTAACAAGGTCTGGTTCAATAAAGGAAGGTTTGGTGAATAAAATAAAAAAACATCCATGCCATTCTAGTTCTTGCCGCCCTCGCTAAGGGGCGTGTTTTATAAAGTTAAACGTTTTATTAATTTTGCTCCGAAATCTTAAATAGAACCGTATAATATATTTTATTAGATTCAGAAAGTAGATCAAATTTGCAACAAAATATGTTCAAACCGCATGTCGATATCTTCATTCGTTTAACAGTTATTGCTTAAAGAATATTTTATTAACTAATTTATTAAAGAAACAAAATAGGTAATTGAGTTTTCAAATTTTTTTTTAAGTTTCGTAGTCAAGCATGCCATGGACAAATAAAAAAACAGTTTAAAACTTTGTTCTTATTTTCATTTAATCACAACAATAATGATATAACATAACACACAATAAAATAACAATTACAACATTAACATCTATTTGTGAAAAATCGCCGTTTCCATAGAAACTGTCAACCAAGTCTTTCACGGCCTTCTAAGAAATTAGACATTTTTTGAAATTTAATACCTACTCACAGGCGACACAGAAAAGCATTAGGAAAAAAGCGTTATTATCATTATTGTTGTGATTAAATGAAAATAAGAACAAAGTTTTAAACTGTTTTTTATTTGTCCATGGCATGCTTGATTACTATGAAACTTAAAAAAAATTGAAAACTCAATTACCTATTTTGTTTCTTTAATAAATTCGTTAATAAAATATTCTTTAAGCAATAACTGTTAAACGAAAAAAGATATCGACATGCGGCCTGAACATATTTTGTTGCAAATTTGATCCACTTTCTGAATCTAATAAAATAATTATACGGTTCCATTTAAGATTTAGGAGCAAAATTAATAAAACGGTTAACTTTATAAAACACGCCCCTTAGCGAGGGCGGCAAGAACTAGAATGGCATGGATGTTTTTATTTTATTCACCAAACCCTCCTTTCTTGAACCAGACCTTGTTAACAAACTTCCGTTAAGTCAAACTTAAGTTATAGACACTAGAGTCCATAAAAGTTTAGCATCCTCTCCCACCTTTATTTTACGTCCTACAATAAAAAGTCATTTATCAAAAAGATGGACTATTATGGTGGCATTAACGTGAGAGTATTCATTTCTAAACTATATTGGAAAATTTTCGAGAAAATTGCATTTTTTATACGATCGAAGTTAATTTAGCCACCTAGCGGTGGACTGTATGAACTTGAAAAATATTTCCAGCAATTTTTCTTGGCCGATTTCCTCTGAAGGATTTTTTTCCCAGACTTCTACGATTATTGGTTCCTGAGATACGGTACCTCGTCAACCTTATTGAATCACCCGGTACAATGCTAGAAATCAGGGTTCGGGTGGGGGCCCAGAGGTGTAGTGGGAGGTACGTGGGTAGGGGGTGGGTGGGTTTCGGCGGGTGTGGTGGGTGGGAATGCGCTATGTGGGTGAGGGTCCAGGGGGCGTAGCATCCTGGCTAGCAAGAGGGCCGCTGTAGCAGCTAGTAAATAATAAAATTCAAAAAAAAAAAAGAAATTGAAGGTAAATTGTACATATTAAAATTGTTCATTGTTAATAATAAATAAATAAATACTTACATTTTGATTAATAAATCCAATTTTCTCATTAATTAATTTTAGAATGGCTTTATTACTTTGTTCTTTCGCTTCCATTCTCTTCAAATAAATAAATAAATAATTAATCATAGATAAATAAATATATGTAGGAAATTATTTTAATGAACTTGCTTAATTTCTGTCATATGTTTGCCAAATGTGTGTGTGTGCTTTCTACCCTTGTGAGGGCTGCTTTCTTTCTTCTTAGGGCCGGTTGTATGTCGCAAAGTAAATGCTTTTTACCACTAACAAACGGTAGATGGTAATGGAGCCTCTATTTACCATTTACCGTTTGTTAGTGGTAAAAAGCATTTACTTTGCGACATACAACCGGCCCTTAGCGAGCTATTGTGTCCCGTTAAAGCCCAGCTCAAGGCTTTTTGTCACAAATAATACAATGTCAATGGGCTGTTGACTATCCCCCCAGTGCCCAGTTGAAAGCCAGTGCTGCTTAAGATGGCATGTTTGTCGATTTGAGATCAACTCGGTCAGTTGTACGATGATAGTTTTAAGCTTATGTGTTTTTAAGATGTTTTCACGATGACCCCCTAGACATGGATATGTATAACCCCCTTTTTTTTGTAAATAAATACATTTTAATAAGAAATACGTGTGTTATTTAACCAAGGGCGGATCCAGGGGGGCGGAGGGGGCGATCGCCCCCCATACAGGCCCGTGCCTGGCGGGAGTGCAACACGTGCGTCGCACGCAGAGGCCAAAAAACGGCGGCCAAATCGACAAGGAATTTATAACAATTTTTTATTTTTATTTTAATGAACTTAAAATACGAGATATGAAATTTGTAAAAAAAAAACATTTATTTTTTTCTCTGACCCCCCCCCCCCCCCCCCGCCGCTTGGACAATTCGATTGCGACACACTTCCGAGATAAAAAGTAGATCTTATATACATTCTCCCCCCCCCCCCATAAAAAATTCCTGGATCCTCCCTTGTATTTAACCCCTACGAGCCAAGGGGGCGAAACCCGCCACCTACATATTTATTATTATAATAAATAATAAATAATAAAACGTACCTCCAAATGTTTGGTTAATGCTTCATTTTTGTATTTCAATATTGCACAATCCCTTTCTGCCCTTAACTTTCCCTTATAATTTTAATTAAAGTTGCTTCAAAATTTGAATTCATTTTTAATTAGGGAGGGTTAAGAAAAAAAGCGTAAAGTTTTAATCTCAAATGTAAGAAGAATTTCTTAAAGTATTAATGAAATTTAGTCAGACTTTTATACTTAATAAATTGTAAGGAGGAGGGGATTCCCTTATCAGAACACTCTTATCAGTTATCTTGTAACAATTTCTGCGTCTCGTGATTATCTTTATTAATCTCGAATGACTTTTACATTCAAACACTTGACTTTTCTTGTATATTATCTAAATCTTTGATAAATGATTATGAGTAGAAGATTCACAAATATTTTTACTTTATCCAATGCAAAGCATGGGTAAAGTATTGTAATCGCTCTCGGGGCAAGCGTGGCTTCAAAGGGTCCTCAGGTAAAGACTACGGAACCCATGGACTCAATTAAAGTCACAAATTGTAGTATTCAATTAGGTTGAATATTAGCACGTGACGGTTTTGCCAAAAATTACATGGGGTCTCGTCGAGAGGCCAAAAAGTGCGATTTTTTCATTTAGTGCGTGCGTATGGATGTATGTATGGATGGATGGATGTATGTTATCGCTTTTTTGGCCCACGATTTTTTCCACACCGTTGCACCGATTGAAATGAAATTGAAAACCTACCATTAGTTTAACAAAATGAAGCGCTGATTAGTTTTTGGTACATATCGGCCCACAAACATTAGTACTTTATTTCAGTACTTTTTTAGTTTTTTCTAAATATCTTGAAAATGACTTAACCAATTTTGATGAAATTTAATATCCTAATTAAGTACCTTGGGGACCACAAAAAAGGTTAAATAAAGTTTTTAGTAAAATTATATTTTAAAGTACTTTACTCTAGAGTAAGATGGTACTTTTTTAATTTTTTAAATTCTTTAAAATTTATTCATTTGAAAGTTTTAATATAGCTCATTTAGCCTTGCTTAAGTAAGAATGGATAGGCTTCTCTCTGTGAAATGCTAAAAATTTGGGAGGAATTTTTATGAGTAACCATAGCAACTGCGTTGTTTTCTTATCCGTTACCTTTGCTGAAGACATAGAGAAATCGATTTTAAACCAAAAATAGCGATTGATTCTCATCTAGTACTTGAGGAATAATCATTCTATATTGATTTTTGACGTTTCGGTTTTTATTAGTAACCATTGCTGAAGACATAGAGAAATCGACTTTAAATCAAAAATAGCGATTGATTCTCATCTAGTACTTGAGGAATAACAATTCTACATTAGGTTTTTGACGTTTCGATTATTATTGGTAACCATTGCTGAAGACATGGAGGAAATCGACTTAAAATCAAAAATAACGATCGATTCTTATCTAATACTAGAGGAATAACCTTATTGCATTCCATTTTTGATGTTTTGACTATCGAAAAACGTAGAAGACCTCGACTTAAAATCAAAAAGACTAAATTCTTTTTTGGTAAACAACTCAAGCTTGAGTATGTTTACCATAAAAGAATTTAGTCTTTTTGATTTTAAGTCGATTCTTCTACATTTTCAGTAGAGGTTTCCATTAATAGTCAAAACATCAAAATGGAATGCAATAAGGTTATTCCTCTAGTATTAGATAAGAATCGATCGTTATTTTTGATTTTAAGTCGATTCCTCCATGTCTTCAGCAATGGTTACCAATAATAATCGAAACGTCAAAAACCTAATGTAGAATTGTTATTCCTCAAGTATTAGATGAGAATCAATCGCTATTTTTGATTTTAAGTCGATTCCTCTATGTCTTCAGCAATGGTTACCAATAAAACCGAAACGTCAAAAATCCAATGTAGAATGGTTATTCCTCGACTCTTAAATGAGAATTATTTTTGAATTAATTTCAATATGAACTACAAATTGCAAGTGATATCTGATTAATAATAAAGGAACAAACATATTAATATTTCAAATGAATTTGGATAAAGTTTAGCAACGATCCGTTGCATAATATATTGTCGAAACAATTTTTCAAATTAAATACAATAACCAAGGCCAATTCACTATTATTTAACTTAACAAGAGGATTGACAAAAGACACTAAAATTTGTATGAAGTTTCTCATATGCTGCTATTCAGTACATATTTAACAAATACTTTTACAAATAAGAGTGTTTCTTAGAAAATGAGAATGATGAGTGATTTCGAAGCATATTTGAATAATTTAGAACGTTGAGATAAGAAAAATTATTTGGAAAGTTCTAGGGTTAAAATAAATGCTGAATTTTCGAATGTCGGGATTTTGGACTGTAGGGATTGTGGGATGTCAGGATTTTGGGCTGTCATTATTTTGGATGTCTGGATTTTGGGCTGCCGGTATTTTGGGCTGTCGGTATTTTAGGCTGTCGGGATTTTGGCTGTCGGGACTTTAGGATGTCCGAATTTTGGACTGTCGAGATTTTGTGCTGTCGGGATTTTGTGCTGTCGGGATTTTGGCTGTCGGGATTTTGACTGTCGGGATTTTGGCTGTCGGGGTTTTGGGCTGTCGGGATTTTAGGATGTCGGGATTTTAGAATGTCGGGATTTTGTGCTGTCGGGATTTTAGGCTGTAGGAATTTTAGGCTGTCGGGATTTTGTGCTGTCGGGATTTTGGCTGTCGGGATTTTGGCTGTCGGGATTTTGGGCTGTCGGGATTTTGGGCTGTCGGGATTTTAGGATGTCGGGATTTTGTGCTGTCGGGATTTTAGGCTGTCGGGATTTTGTGCTGTCGGGATTTTGGCTGTCGGGATTTTGGCTGTCGGGGTTTTGGGCTGTCGGGATTTTGTGCTGTCGGGATCTTAGGCTGTCGGGATTTTGGGCTGTCGGGATTTTGTGGAGTCGGGATTTTGTGCTGTCAGGATTTTAGAATGTCGGGATTTTAGGCTGTCGGGATTTTGTGCTGTCGGGATTTTAGGCTGTCGGGATTTTGTGCTGTCGGGATTTTGGGCTGTCGGGATTTTAGGCTGTCGGGATTTTAGGCTGTCGGGATTTTGGGCTGTCGGGATTTTGGGCTGTCGGGATTTTGGGCTGTCGGGATTTTAGGATGTCGGGATTTTGTGCTGTCAGGATTTTAGAATGTCGGGATTTTAGGCTGTCGGGATTTTAGGATGTCGGGATTTTGGGCTATCGGGATTTTGGGGCGAACTCAAAAAATAAATTAACATAATAGTTTGTATAATATAATTATTTATTTAACATACATGATATTTATTTTTACAAAAATTAAAATTGTGACAAATAATTGATGATTGTAAAATAATTAAATATTTTGGCATATTCCAATGGAGTTTTATTAGCCTTATCTTGTAGTGTCTTATCAGCCCCCCTTTCAATTAAAACTTTAACAAGATCCAAATTGTTTTCATTAACTGCCCGATGAAGGGGCGTCTGCATGGTGAATTTATTTTGATGATTTATATTGGCTCCCTTGTCTAACAACAAATTGACTATCGGGAGATGACCCTTCTGACATGCCCACATTAAAGGCGTATTTTTACTTTTATTTTTATCGAGCGAATCTACTTTAGCTCCTTTTGAAAGCAAATATTTTACAATATGCAAATGACCTTTATCAGATGCATAATGCAAAGGCCGAGCATTTATATGATCTTCATTTTGTTTCTCTAAATTTGAGGGATCTTGAGCTAGGTGGAACTTGACACCTGGCAGGGATCCTTTTTCTGCTGCGTCCCATATATTCTTAGTATTATCTTTATCTAATGGTACATATAGTACTAATAGTTCTTCCAATTCATTCAACTAAAATAATTTAATAAATAAATTAATAGAAATTATAATTGTATATAAAATAATAAATAATAAATTAGGATTGCAAATAAAATAATTCAATAATATAGGATATGATTAAGATGATGGATGATTTTTATTATTTTTGGCTCGAAGGGTTAGTTGGAAGGATATTAGCCGGGCTTGGATGGGAGATGATCTTCAGAGATTAGAATCTCTCGTGTCGGCGTAAAGCCAGAAAAATGCTTTTCTAAAATACGAATTTGCCAGAGGCAAATAATTGAAAATATGCTTTAATAAAATAATCGCACAAACAACTGCTTCTTCGTTACAGAACGTGTATACAAATTTCTTCTTAGACACAAAAGCCGTCTCTACCAAATCGTTCCCAGGTGATCAGTCACCTCGGAGAGTTGCCCCATTCAATGAGCTTCAACAACTGGACAGCAGCCGACAACTCACAACTGACAACTGAACTCGCGTCGAGTAGGTGGCTGCTTTTATAAGCCTGGCCCTAATTAGCAATTAAACTGATTGGTTAATTATTCGCGCCTTTAGGATGACGTGTGCATAACTTTTCGCGCGCTCGCTTCTCAGTATAAAAGGGGCGGGTCCTTGCTGCTCACCTGTCATTCGATCGAAAGATCTTGACGGGCAAACAACAAGCGTCTTTTTCAAAGGCGAAAATAAATATTTCGATGTACTTGGAAGTACTTGGAAATATTTGGAATTACTTGGAGATATTTGGAAGTACTTGGAAATATTTTAAAGTACTTGAGAATATTTAATAATAATAATAATTCCAACGTTTCGATATTATTAATTTACTTCATTGATCTTTTAGAAGTTTCCATTCTTAATCAAGGGCGGATCCAGGGGTGGGCGGAAGGGGCGATCACCCCCCCCCCCCCATAGCGAGACTTCCAAATCGCCCGGGTCATATTCAAATTTCGTAGATACCTATCGTCTGAGCACCAATCACAGAGCGATCTGAATTTTAGTTCATTTATAATTTTTGGTGGCCTAAAAACCACGAAAATTTTGGACTTTTTTCAGATTTTCGCTTATAAATCGAAAACCATGCGTCTGACAGCGAAATTAACCGTAATTAAATATATTTCATATGTTTAATCAAGAATTATGTTCTTTTTTTTTAATTTTTTGATTTGTGGATTGACCCCCCCCCCCCTCCAATGAAAATTTTCTGGCTACACCACTGATTAATGACTAGCCCAGAAACGAACATGTTTAGTTTAATTTCTTTGAGAAAATGATTATAAATTAATCGAAACCTTGAAATTATTATTATTATTATCATTTCCGTCCATAAATTGTATTAATTTGAAAGTTTATAATAGGAAAATAAGTACAAGTTTTTACGTGTGACTTTTTTATTTATCAGCCATCGCCTCGTCGACCTTGCCGGCCTCTTCAGGGCTTCAAATAGTTCCACACATTCCTCTAAATTTTCTTTTTATCTTCGTTACCATTGAAGACCATCAGAAACACAAATTTCAAAAAATATTTGGCACATTTAACTATTTGAAGCCCTGAAGAAGTCGGCAAAGTCGACGAAACTTTGTCTGATAAATAAAAAAAGCCACACATAAAAAGTTGTCCTTATTTTTCCTATTATAAACATTCAAAGTTGAAATTATTCTTGAAATGGATATTTTTTAATTTGTTCAAAATTCTGGCAAATTTTAAATAAATAAATAATCAAATCCATATTTAATAAATAAATAAATAAATTCACTTACATTTTGATTCACTTTCAAAATCTCATTTTCTATTTGTTTAATCGTGATCTTGAGATTATTATTATTATCAATCATCTATAAATAAACAAACAAATCAATTGAATAAATAAATAATACTTGAAAATTATATCTAATAATATTTTATTAAATCCACTTACATTTGTATTAAATATTCCAACTCTTTCTTCTAGCCATTTAATTGAATTATTATTGTCAATCATCTGAAAAAATAAATAAATTAATACAAATATAATTGAAAATATTAATAAATAAATAATTAAAAAAAAAAAATGTTCTATTTAAAGAGAATTATATTCTCAAAATATTAAAATAAAAGAATATAATTATAGAAGAATTCGCAAAACCAATCTTATAAATAAATAAATATAATTGAAAATACTAATAAATAAATAAATTACTCACACTTTTTTGAACTTTTTCTTCTAGCGATTTAATTGTATTATTATTATCATTCGTCTGAATAAATAAATAAATCAAAAAATAATAAAATAAACAATAACAATTTATTTTAATAAATAAATAAATAAACTTACACTTTGCAATAATTTTTCTCCCATGCATTTCATTTCATATCTAAGCTTGTTATTTTCCTCGTAAACCTAAAAATAAATAAATAAATATAATAAATAATAAAATTCAAAAAAAAAAATTATAAAAATAAATCTATATATTTATATAACTAAATCTACTCTTATTAAACGAGCAAAAATTGTTTATATATTTGTTTATATATATATATATATATATTTGTATCTTTGTTCTATTTTGAAAACGGCTCTACCGATTTTGATGAAACCAACTCTATTAACAAGTTTTGAGGATGAGAAAACGATCTGACTAGGTCTGGACCTCGACAAATTTCATATTAATTGATCTTTTTTTAATTAAAGTAATTATTTATAGATGAAAATCTCAATAAAATAGTTTGTTTACATTTTTTTTCAATTATCTTTTATTTATTAATTGGTTTTTTAATTTTAAAACCCACTAATAGGTTATAGCAAATATTAATATATATATTAAAATTAAATTAAATTTAATTGATGGTAATAGGAATGGAGGAGAGAATTCGATTGAATTGATCGGAAGGATTAATTGGATGGATTAATTTCCGCAATATGGTATTGAAATAATTATCGGAAAAGAGGTTTTTTTATCTAATTAGATTTTTCGTCTTATTAAAAACAAGGACTAAAGATGAATAAGGACACTCGATGGTGGAGAAGTAATCTCCGAAATCGAAGCAAAAATACAATGTATACATTAATTAATGTAAAATAATTGGTTTAATAAATTTAATTGATTATAAATTCGAGTATTAAAAAAACAAGGACTGAAAATTTCGGGGGGGGGGGGGGTTCAGGGGGTGTTTACTATATATTTGTATTTTTTTAATTTGGTTACCGTGCATCGCTCAGTGGCTCCCGCTACTTGAAAGTTAATTTTAACAATCAATATTATTTATTGTTAATAATAAATAAATTAATTAATAAATACATACATTTTTATTAATAAATCCAATTTTCTCATCAATTAAATTTATAATTTCCTCCTTATTTTGCTCTTTCATTTGCATTCTCTTCAAATAAATAAATAAATAATTATAATTAATGATTAATAAATAAACATTTACTATTATTATTTATATTAAATAATAAAACTTACCTCGAAATGTTTGGTTAATACTTCAATTTTGGATTTCATGATTGCACAATCCCTTTCTGCCCTTAACTTTTCTGTATAATATTTTAATAAAGTTTTTTCAAAATTTGAATTCATTTTTAATTAGGGAGGGTTAAAAAAAGACTTAAATTGTATAAGAAGAATTCGTTAAACGACTAATGAAATTTAGACAGACTTGTATACTTATAGGTTATAGAGTGCAGGGAATTCCCTTATCAGAACAGTGTTGCCATATTTCGCTTTCTGCGTCTCTTGATTTCTTTATATTCATACTCGTGCCTTATCTCGTATATCTAAATCTTAGATAAATGATATTGTCTGGAGCACCGCGAGATATGCCCGGTAACTTTTTGCCTCCTCTAGATAACTTAAGTTTCAAATTTCAAGGCTCTGCGACTTACGGAAGACGATATAATAATTATAAAATATTTATTTTACGACATGACTAATTTACACCCCCTTCTTTTATTTCATTTGGATTAAAATCTATAAACGACTAATAACTGATGACACTTGATAAGTACACCAATTTTTAGCGAAATCGTTAGAGCCGTTTTCAAGAACCCGATTTAATATATATTATGTTATATACCGGGTGAGTTTTTTATTTTGAGACAGTCTTATAACTCAAAAACAGTGCATTATATGAAGAAAAGTTTCAAATAAAAGTTTATTTATATCAGGGGGGAAACTAAACTACACTATTGGTTCTTGACCTAGAACAAGATTTCAAAGGTATTTCAAGGTCAACTTCTGATTTTTGAATAAAAACCTATATTTTTTTGTACATATTCTGAATCTACAAAAAAAACTGAACAACTTTCATTGGAACTATTTTTTTATACTACATCAAATAAACCAGGGGTTCCCAACCTTTTTTTACTCTAGAGCACATTCTAAAATATCGGTAGGGTGGCGGGTACCACCTATTTTAAATCGACAAACTCCTTCCATAACTTGTCATTTTCCCATAATTTATTTTCTTATTTTCTTATAGTCATAATGTATTAATAAATAATAAACAAAAATGTTTCAAAATAATAAAATTATTTGGCATTTTTTTCAAATTGCATACACACAGAGAAATGTATTTACAAAACGTAAAGAAAGTAAACAAAACACACAAACCAAAGGAAAAATTTAATTAAAAAATATAATAAAGTAAATGTGATCTTTGGCATTGCATTTCATTGGCCAGAGCTTCATAATTAGGAGCGTATGACGATAATCCTGTTAGCAGACAATCATAAAGATGCTCATCGGTGAGTCGAGATCTATATCTTGATTTTATTAAGTTCATGTTTGAAAACAATGATTCGCATAAATATATCGAACCGAAAAATGATTCAATTTTATATGCCGCTTTTTTCAACAATGGGAACTTTTCTCTATCCACTGTATTCCAAAAGTCCTCTGACATTAAGGATTTTAGCAAAATATCATTCTTAAGGTCCAAAATTTCTAACTCTAGTTCTTCTGTCTTACCTTGAACAAAATCTGCAATACATTCGGCTATTTCCATAACATTTATTTGGCAAGTAAAAGGATTGATACAGAAGGAAATTATTGGCTCAATATGTTTAAACTGCAAAAATCTCTCTTCAAACTGTTTTTTTAACTCTTGAAGATTCTTAATAAATAATGTCCCATTTAATTCATTGTCACCTAGCATTTTCTTCATATGTCCGCCTCCGTGGTGTAATGGTCAGAATAACTGGCTGGCAACCCGGAGATCTCGGGTTCGATTCCCGGCTATACCCAGACATTTTTTTCTGTAAGTATAGGGTCTGGTAATAAAAATTAAGTGGGAGATAAATTTAACCTAATTTATCGCTCGGAGAATTTACCACTGCTCGAAGCCCCTAAAACCTTAGTAAATTGGATATTGAACTGTATCTAAGTTTCTGAGATTGGCTCGTGATCCCGGCTTCTTTTCCTTCTACTCTGTTCTTTTCACGATTGAGGGGCCAGCCTATACAGGCCTTTAGGGGATGGACCTTCTGGTGTATCTCCTTCTCACATCAATATCATTAAAAAAAAAAAAAAAAAAAAAAAAATGTGGGAAATGCACGAGAGAATTGATCTGCAGATGTGATATCAACAAATCCAATTTAGCTTTAAATGACTTTACAGAGCTTATCATTTCAGCTATGCTTTTGTCTTTACCCTGCAACTCCAAATTTAAAGAATTCAATTTTTCCATGATGTCTGTGATAAATCCCAAATCAATCAGCCAGCCAGAGTCAGCTAGTTCATCATAATTTTCCTTTCTATCGTTTATAAATGTTTTTATTTCTTCAATTAAACTCACAAATCTTGTAAGAAACTTTCCTTTACTGAGCCAACGTACTTCAGTATGCAGAATAAGATCATGTTCTTTATCTTCAGTATCTTCTAACAGGGCCTTGAAAAGTTCTCCTTCTTTTTAAAGGAGCTGCTCTAATAGAATTGATTATTTTTGTAACTATTTTCATCTTGGATGCCTATAAAATCGATTAAAATTATTTCCAGCTTGTGCAGCGGAAGTCTAATTAGTATTATTATTTTGCTGGACTATTATTAATTAAGAATACAAATTTTAACTAAAAGTAAAAATAAAACTTTACAAATTTTTATTATCCAATCCTATTCATATATTTATAATATAATAATAATAATGAAAAAAATCTTGATAATTATTTAAAAGAAATACTACAAGTAACCTGAAGAAGGAGAGAAAAAAGTCTCTGTTGAGTTTGGTACAAGGGCCAAGATTTTAATTTTCTGATTCCCCCCCCTCCCGCATTTTGGACGGTTAGTTTTTACATTTTTAGACTTCTGGGGGTCCACTGATTATGTATACAAAATTTGGTTGATTTTGCTCAAATGGCCTAGATTTTTAATTTTTAACGTCAAAAAAGTACCAAAGTTAACCCACTTCTTAGGTTAAATATATACGTTGTTGCCAGCTTGTTTTGAGTGCAAATTTTCATTATATATTAATTATTATCTCAGAAACTGTGTTGTAATTATGAATTAAGATTTTCTTAAAAAATGTATTAGTTATTGTTTAATGTTGGTTTAGTTTTTTTAACCATGGTAAGAAGAGTTTCTTAATTATAATTAAATATGTATGTGTAAACTTTCCGATATCCCGTATAGAGACCATTCGTTAAACATAGAGGCAGCACTACTGCCGAAAGTAGCGCTCTCTTGTGCTTATTTATTCAAATAATTTGAAAGAATTGGGGTAAATATTGTACTATAGTATATATCATAGGTAAACAAGTTCACAGAGCCTAGAGGGGCGTCAGCGAGTCCCTTTGTATTAGACGTTCAATAAATCATCCCCCAAAGATTACATTTTCGTCGCCAGTTGGCGCTAAAGTCGTGACGCATGGTCACTATAAGAAATAAAAAATAATAAGATAAAATAAATAAATCCACGCTCAGCCATATAAGACGAATGAAATGCAATTAAAAACTTTAGTACTATTGCCGACAATCCAGGGTAGAAAACTGGTATTGTTTTTTGAGGCCAGTACTCTTGGTAACCAATTTTGAATTTTACTTTGAGTTCATCGTTAGAGGTGAGTGAAAGTCGAATGGTCTTCAGTAAACAAGGCTAAAAAATTGGTAGAGGTAAGTGAAAATTTAGTGAGATAGATAGGGACAGTGGGGTAAATGAGGGGGGAGATAGGGACAATGGGTCCCCGTTGCGAGGGCTATATAAGGGGGAGAGAGACAGGGAGATGGTCAGTATGTTTCAGTCAGTGATGAGTGAAACATCGACTTTGAGTGTAAGGAGGGGGGAATTTAGGGACAATGGGAACCTGGCGAGGGGTATATAAGGGGGAGAAAGATAGTGAGATGGTAAATATGTGTCAGGCAGTGACGAATGAAACATCGACTGTGAGTGTTCCAATATAGCCTCTCCACCTTCATCCACCCTCTCAACTGACTCCAACCCTCACTAATAAACAACTCTTCATCCCTCATATTAATTAACTGCATACAATCCAAGAAGCCATTAAATATAAATTTATTTATTAAATTTGCCAACGTGAATAAAATATTAATATCTGGGTAGGTAGGTACTTCTATTGTTCTTATAGATAAAGATATACAGATCCACTTCAGGGGCTGACATCCCTGCCCAAATATTAAGAGAATCATGTCCTATCCCTAATCCTAACCAACTGTTTTCTATCCGTGTTTTCACAATTACTTATTCCTTCGAAGTGTTTCGCGAGTATATATTTACTTGTGCGGGAGTGTACGTAAGTGTGTTCCGTTCCTGTGGGGTCACAGTATTCCAGGTTCAGACACGAGACATTGGCTGTAAAGGTAACATATCTTTATAATACTCTATTCTTATAATTATATAAGTAAGAATTACTATAAATTTTTCAAGTACTTTTTTATAATTTTTAAAAAATAAAAAACCATTATATAAATAATATATTAAATATAATTTTATTCCGAATATTTTTTAAAAAAATACTTTCACTTCCCTATATGTTTTTACTAATAATATTTTTTTCTTTTTCAGGTAGGTGCTCGTCCTACTAATATTAACATTTGTGGCCAGAGTATTCCAGGTCCAAGCAGGAGACTTTCTCTGTAAAGGTAAGATATCTTTATAATACTCTATTCATATATAAGTAAGAAATACTCAAAATTTTTCAAGTAATTTTTTCGATTTTTTAAAAAAAATTTCAAATTTAATAAATAATATGTTAAATATAATTTTCTTTAGAATATTTGAATAAAAAATACTTTCACTTCCCTATATGTTTTTACTAATAATATTTTTTTCTTTTTTCAGGTAGGTGCTCATCCTACTAATATTAACATTTAGAGTAAGTATTAGATTTTCTTCATTTATGGAAAATCAAATACTTTATCTTTGGGTAACGGGTAGTTGTGTACTTCTTTATTCTTATAAATAAAGATGTACAGACCTACTTCAGGGGCTGGCGTCCCTGCCCACGTGAGCTTATATCCTTTCCCTAATCCTATCCAACTTCATCCGTGTTTTCACAAATCCATATTCCTTCGAAGTGTTTCGCGAGTATATTTTTACTTGTGCGGGAGTGTACGTAAGTGTGTTCCGTTCCTGTGGGGTCACAGTATTCCAGGCACGAGGTATTGGCTGTAAAGGTAACATCTTTATAATACTGTATTCTTTTAATTATATAAGTAAGAAATATTATAAATTTTTCAAGTACTTTTTTTATAATTTTTCAAAAAATAAAAAAAAACATTATTTCAATAATATATTAAATATAATTTTATTGCGAATATTAAAAAAAAATATTTTCACTTCACTATATGTTTTTACTAATAATTTTTTTTCTTTTTTCAGGTAGGTGCTCGTCCTACTAATATTAACATTTGTGGCCAGAGTATTCCAGGTCCAAGCAGGAGACTTTCTCTGTAAAGGTAAGATATCTTTATAATACTCTATTCATATATAAGTAAGAAATACTCAAAATTTTTCAAGTAATTTTTACGATTTTTTTTAAAAAAAATTTCAAATTTAATAAATAATATGTTAAATATGATTTTCTTTAGAATATTTGAATAAAAAATACTTTCACTTCCCTATATGTTTTTACTAATAATAATTTTTTCTTTTTTCAGGTAGGTGCTCATCCTACTAATATTAACATTTAGAGAAAGTATTAGATTTTTTTCATTTATGGAAAATCAAATACTTTATCTTTGGGTAACGGGTAGTTGTGTACTTCTTTATTCTTATAAATAAAGATGTACAGATCTACTTCAGGGGCTGGCGTCCCTGCCCACGTGAGCTTATATCCTTTCCCTAATCCTATCCAACTTCATTCCGTGTTTTCACAAATCCATATTCCTTCGAAGTGTTTCGCGAGTATATATTTACTTGTGCGGGAGTGTACGTAAGTGTGTTCCGTTCCTGTGGGGTCACAGTATTCCAGGTTCAGACACGAGGTATTGGCTGTAAAGGTAACATCTTTATAATACTGTATTCTTTTAATTATATAAGTAAGAAATATTATAAATTTTTCAAGTACTTTTTTATAATTTTTCAAAAAATAAAAAAAAAACATTATTTCAATAATATATTAAATATAATTTTATTGCGAATATTAAAAAAAAATACTTTCACTTCACTATATGTTTTTACTAATAATTTTTTTTCTTTTTTCAGGTAGGTGCTCGTCCTACTAATATTAACATTTGTGGCCAGAGTATTCCAGGTCCAAGCAGGAGACTTTCTCTGTAAAGGTAAGATATCTTTATAATACTCTATTCATATATAAGTAAGAAATACTCAAAATTTTTCAAGTAATTTTCACGATTTTTTTAAAAAAAATTTCAAATTTAATAAATAATATGTTAAATATGATTTTCTTTAGAATATTTGAATAAAAAATACTTTCACTTCCCTATATGTTTTTACTAATAATAATTTTTTCTTTTTTCAGGTAGGTGCTCATCCTACTAATATTAACATTTAGAGAAAGTATTAGATTTTTTTCATTTATGGAAAATCAAATACTTTATCTTTGGGTAACGGGTAGTTGTGTACTTCTTTATTCTTATAAATAAAGATGTACAGATCTACTTCAGGGGCTGGCGTCCCTGCCCACGTGAGCTTATATCCTTTCCCTAATCCTATCCATATTCCTTCGAATTGTTTCGCGAGTATTTTTTTACTTGTTTGAGAGTGTAAAGTGTGTTCCTCTGTGGCCAGAGTATTCCAGGTCCAACCAGGGGACTTTCTCTCTTCTGTAAAGGTAAAATATCTTTATAATACTCTATTCATATATAAGTAACAAATACTCAAATTTTTTTCGATTTTTAAAAAAAATTCCAAATTATATAAATAATATATTAAATATAATTTTCTTTAGAATATTAGAAAAAAAATACTTTAACTTCTCCATATTATTTTATCAATAATATTTTTTTTTCTTATTTCAGGTAGGTGCTCGTCCTACTAATATTAATATTTTGAGTAAGTATTTGATTTTCTTATTTTATGGAAAATCAAATACTTTGCCTTTGGGCAACGGGTAGATGTGTACTTCTTATTGTTATAAATAAAGATGTACAGATCTACTTCAGGGGCTGGCGTCGCTGCCCAAGTGAGCTTATATCCTTTCCCTAATCCTATCCAACTTCAATCCGTGTTTTCACAAATCCATATTCCTTCGAATTGTTTCGCGAGTATTTTTTTACTTGTTCGCGAGTGTAAAGTGTGTTCCTGTGTGGCCAGAGTACTCCACGTCCAAGCAGGAGACTTTTTCTGAAATGGTAAAATATCTTTATAATACTCTATTCATATATAAGTAAGAAATACTCTAAATTTTTCAAGTAATTTTTTCGTTTTTTTTTTTTAATTTCAAATTAAATAAATAATATATTAAATATAATTTTCTTTAAAATATTTGAATAAAAAATACTTTAAATTTTCTATATTATTTTACTAATAATATATTTTTTCTTTTTTCAGGTAGGTGCTCGTCATACTAATATTAACATTTAGAGTAAGTATTTGATTTTCTTATTTTCTGGAAAATCAAATACTTTATCTTAGGGTAACGGGTAGATGTGTACTTCTTTATTCTTAAAAATAAAGATGTACAGATCTACTTCAGGGGCTGGCGTCCCTGCCCACGTGAGCTTATCATATCCTATCCAAATTCAATCCTTGTTTTCACAAATCCTTATTCCCCCGAAATCGAAATGTTTCGCGAGTATATTTTTAATTGTGCGCGAGTGTAAGAAGAGTGTTCCTGTGGGGTCAGAGTATTCCAGGTCCAGGCATGAGTCTTTGGTTGTTAAGGTAACATATCTTTATAATACTCTATTCTTATATTTAAATAATTAAGAAATACTCTAAATTTTTCAATTCTTTTTTCGAATTTTTCAAAAAAAAAACGATCAAATAAAATAAATAAATATAATTTTATTGGAATATTTCTATAAAAAATCTCATAATTTCACTATATAATTTTGCTAATATAATTTTTTTCTTTTTCTAGGTAGGTGCTCGTCCTACTAATACTAACATTAAAATTAAATGATTAAGTAGAAATAAATAAAAAAATTAAAATTATTACTTTTTTCTAAATTAAATATGAGATATTGGTTTGAAACAATATCGCCTTTATATTTTCAGTCTAATAAAATTATTTCACATGGATAGATAATATAATTTCAATTTCGGTTAAAAAAAAATAACCTTCAAAATAATTCACTTTTAAAAATAATCGCCTCTAAACTTCAATCTAATTATTTTTCTGTTTCTGATTTAATGCATGAGTCAATAACGAACTTTCTCTCATCATATTCAGATCTACAAATTTTTTATATTTGTGTCTTAAATACAAATACTTGACAAAATTTTTATACAAAATTTCTAATGTTTTAAGACTTTGATTCGAAACAAATTGCAGTATTGGAGACATTGTACTGGTATTTGATTCGGAAAAGGTCTTTTAACAATTACTTATCTCAAGTGTAGACGTATTTTGGTACAAATACAATGTCTCCTATTTGTTCCAAAACACGTCTAGGCTTGAAATTTTCATTATTTTCGACTTTAAAATTTCAAATTGTATTTCCAAGTGATTTATACATTTGTAAATAAAGGAAATATTTAAAAGTATCACTCTATTAGTATATTTTGTAATTTGCGATCAAAATTATATTAACGATCCCCGTTTAATTATTATTTATTTATTTATCCATGTGGGGGGTGGCGACAGCTGCCTTCTCGTGGATTGCCCCCTGTTTTCGCTAAACAGCTGTCTATGACTCTGTATACATTATATATCGAGACATAATCATATATAATAATTTCGTTTGCATAATTTTACATACACATTTTCCTATTAATAACGAGCTTTTCGTGTATGCCTTCGTCTAAATCAAAAATATATAGTTTTAGTAACAGAAATCAAGGTATAAATATTAATGTTACATTGGTCTAATGGCTAGAGCTCGCCTTGCCCTTAGTTCAAGAGTTCGTCGGTTCGATTCTAGGCAAGAGGGTAATTTTTTTAGAGAAATTTCTCTAAAAGCGTTGTTACAAAATAATCTAGACAAATATATATAGTATAAGACGTATGTTTCGTCATTTTATTTTTGACTTTCTCAGCGACTTATTTCTCAACTTAATTGTCCAATATCATTATTAGAAACATTAACTTATGAGGAGAATTTTCTAGGTTAAGTTTCACAAAAAGGAAATATATTAAAACAAATGTATGTTTTTTTTGAGTTTGATTAGCTCGATATATATTTCGGGTTACTGGCCCATCTTCAGGAGTTCAAGTAAAGACTGAATACAAATTTGTAAAAGCGTTTAACAAGTGGAATTTTTTGAGAAAGATGAGTATATTCAGAAAGTTTCATAAACAAAATTTTTTTTTGAGAGAGAGGAGTGCATTCAGAGGGTTACATCAACAAACAGAGGTTGAAGTACGTTCAGAAATTACTTTCAATCTTTTTCTTAAAAATTAATAAATTGTTATTATTGAAATTAGAAAACAGAAACAAAACCAAAAACAAAGAACAAAATACAAACACAAATTATGTAATCAAAGTTAAGAGCCGATTTTTAACTTATTAATTTTAGCCAAATTAGAATCAATGATTATATCTTTGTCAAGAGTCAATTGAATAAATTAAATTACAATAAAGAATTAAAATGTTATCTATAATCATAGCCTTGAATAATGGATATAACATTTCGATCATTAATAAAATCTATAACAGAATTAAACGTAAAATTAATGTTTCCCTCCTACACTCTTTGCAACCCAGTACTGAACCGTTATATAGGAGAATCCCCTTCATTTCGGATCAATTGTCAAATCCACTATCTTCTATACTTAGATCATATGGAATTACCCCAGCTTTTTATAACACAAATACTTTAGGCTCACATTTGATTAACAACAAACTTGATAAAATTGATAAACTAGATAAGTCAGGGGTTTACAAATTGGACTGTGATGGGTGTGATTTCTTTTATATTGGACAGACTGGTCGTTCCTTTAAAAAACGTTACTCTGAACATGAATATGCTCTTAGAGTCCTTAACAGATCAGATGATATTAATTCAGATTCTACCTCTGCTTTCGCTCTTCATTTACATTCGGAAAATCATACTGCCTCCACTTCTAATCCTACCCCAATTCATTTTGAAAGAAGTGGTCCCAGACTTCTTCTTCTAGAATCAACAGAGATTAAATTGGCCCTTCTGAATAAATCCAGTATTCTCAATAATCAATTGGACTTTGACAAAGATATAATCATTGATTCTAATTTGGCTAAAATTAATAAATTAAAAATCGGCTCTTAACTTTGATTACATAATTTGTGTTTGTATTTTGTTCTTTGTTTATGTTTTTGTTTCTGTTTCTAATTTAAATAATAACAATTTATTAATTTTTAAGAAAAAGATTGAAAGTAATTTCTGAACGTACTTTAACTTCTGTTTGTTGATGTAACTTTCTGAATGTACTCTTCTCTCTCAAAAAAAAAAAAAAATTTTGTTTATGAAACTTTCTGAATATACTCATCTTTCTCAAAAAAATTTTACTTGTTAAACGTTTTTACAAATTTGTATTCAGTTTTTATTTGAACTCCTGAAGATGGGCTAGTAACCCGAAATATATATCGAGCTAATCAAACTCAAAAAAAAACATACATTTGTTTTAATATATTTCCTTTTTGTGAAACTTAACCTAGAAAATTCTCCTCATAAGTTATTTATAATGTTTCACCTAGAACCGACACCTAAATCCTTAAAAATTATTAGAAACATTCTTTTTTCTTCTTTTCCATTTTTTTTAGATAGAATATTTCACATAATTATCAGAAATTGATTTGAGAATTAAGTTGCTGAGAAAGTCACAAATAAAATGACGAAACGTGGCCACGTCTTATTTAATATAAAACTAATTAAATTATGGATATGATTAAACCAAACGATTAATCAGAAAAAGTTATTCTCTTTTGATTAGAGTATATTTCATCTATCTGTGATTTCAATTTCGATATAAAGTTTTTAATTTGACCGGGCCATATTCGATCTTGTTTGAAATTGATCGCCGGGACATCTAGTGGCGGAAAAAGGAAGCTAAGCGTTAGTAACAAATTAATCTAGACAAATATAGGGTGTTTTTTTTAGAGGTATAGAACTTCGAATTGAAATAAAACACAAGAAAATCGTTTTAATGTCCATCAATTTGGCTTTATTGGAAGGATAATTTTATGCCATTAATGTTTAAATATGATTTCGGGCATGTGGCCGCCGCAGCTGGCTCGAATAAATCCAATTCTACAGGTCCAATTTTCAACCACTTTTTCGAGCATATGGGGCCGTATGTTACAAAAATATATAGTTTTAGTAACAGAAATCAAGGTATAAATATTAATGTTACATTGGTCTAATGGCTAGAGCTCATGCCCTTAGTTCAAGAGTTCGTCGGTTCGATTCTAGGCAAGAGGGTAATTTTTTTAGAGAAATTTCTCTAAGCGTTGTTACAAAATAATCTAGATGAATATATATAGTATAAGACGTATGTTTCGTCATTTTATTTTTGACTTTCTCAGCGACTTATTTCTCAACTTAATTGTCCAATATCATTATTAGAAACATTCTTTTTTCTTCTTTTCCATTTTTTTTAGATAGAATATTTCACATAATTATCGGAAATTGATTTGAGAATTAAGTTGCTGAGAAAGTCACAAATAAAATGACGAAACGTGTACGTCTTATTTAATATAAAACTAATTAAATTATGGATATGATTAACCAAACGATTAATCAGAAAAAGTTACTCTCTTTTGATTAGAGTATATTTCATCTATCTGTGATTTCAATTTCGATATAAAGTTTTTAATTTGACCGGGCCATATTCGATCTTGTTTTGAAATTGATCGCCGGGACATCTAGTGGCGGAAAAAGGAAGCTAAGCGTTGTTACAAATTAATCTAGACAAATATATATAGTATAAAATAATACACATTATCGAAAACGCATATATTATAACATATAGCTACTATTGTAATTATATAATTTCAATTTTGGTATTGATTTTACAAAAATAAAATACAAAATTCTTGTTTAATTTTCATAACTAAAATTCATGCAAACAATAATATATTTTATATGAAATTTGAAGTATTTATATTCGACTGAAAATATAAGGGAAATTTTCGGACGTCAATTGAATTGGTAGTATAACAAGTAAGTACCTGGAGCCACCGAGCGATGCACGGTAACCCCTGACCCCCTTCCCAAAACCACACACCTCGCTCCCACCACTGCACCCCCACTCCTCCCCACTCCACCCCAACAGAAACTCCCACCCCGTATTCCCCACAACTGCACCCCCCACATCCACCCCACCCCGCACACAGTTTTTGCATTTATAGCATTCCAATGGTCTACATATTATGTGTATAATATTTGTTTACTCGTACACCAATTTGCCCCCATTCGTTCATATTGATAAACATTATAAAAAAATAAATAAGAAAATAATAATAAAAAAAATAATCGTATAGGATCTGAAATAAAAACAAAAAATTAAATAAGATTTGTTTCTAAGTTATATATAAAAAAAGCCATTTCAACCACTTTATTTGTAAACACACCTGTAATGTTATGATTTAGACACCTGTTAATTAAAAACAAACAAAAAATTCATAATTTTAACATATATATTAATATTTGGTATAACCTATTAGTGGGTTTTAAAATTAAAAAAAACCAATTAATAAATAAAACATAATTGAAAAAAATGTAAACAAACTTTTTTATTGAGATTTTCATCTGTCAATAATTACTTTAATTAAGAAAAGATCAATTAAGATGAAATTTGTCGAGGTCCAGACCTAGCCAGATCGTTTTTCTCATCCTCAAAACTTGTTAATAGAGTTGGTTTAATCAAAATCAGTAGAGCCGTTTTCAAAATAGAACTAAGATACAAATATATAAATATATATACAATTTTTGCTCGTTTAATAAGAGTAGATATAATATTATAATACATTTTGATACAAATATACAGTAAGTACTATTTATAGATTTTCCTTGCTTTTGATGAAGCAAATTTATCAATTACTTCACCAAAGTCGATCATTTCAAATGTTTCTCTTTCCACAATTAAAAATACTAGGTCACTTCGGCGACCTTTTTTTGACTCATTGTAGATATGTGAAAATTAATTTTATTTTTTCTGAACGTATGTTCACCGCTAGCAATTGATACTGAAATAGTAAAATCAACTTTCAGGTTTGCAAAAACATCTTCTCCATACGAGATTATAAAGGTAAGAAGCTAAAAAATGTAAAATTTCCGGAAAATCTTGTTTACCTTTGAGGCCATTTGGCGCGCCCCTCTGCGAGTGCAGCCCGGGGCATGATAGTCCCCCTTGCCCCCGCACGCTACGCCACTGTAATATTATATTCAACGATGCGTAGATGTTTCGGAATCCCCCCTCTCTATGAGAACAGGTTATTTCGTGAAGGTCACGGTTATCTCACAAGGAAAACCGCATAGAAGGAAATAAATATAGAAACAGGAAAAGGAGCTTGGTTTAGTCCATTTAAAGCTTAGCCTTAGAGCAAGAGACCCTCCATTTGAACGAAAACAATATCAAAATGAATTCCCTGTTCTTGTGTTTTAGTGTTTCGGCTTTTTTGACTTTAGCATTAGTGAAACCACAAGTTGAATCATTTAAAGAAGACTTTCTCAAAGTGGAAAGAAAACGTTCCACAGTCTCGAAGGTAAAACGCAGCCATCTTTTCATTATTCATTTTATTCGATCATGCTAATGTAAATGCATCAAACAAACATATTCCCATTCAACCCCCCCCCCCCTGTTTTGCACATTAAATTAAGTGCCTGAAGAACCGAGCGATTTTCGGAAACTTTTTGCCTCTAATTAGCTTGAGTTTTAAATTTTAAGACTCTGCGACTTACTGATGACGATATATGAATGATTAAAATATTTATTTTACGACATGACTAATTTACACCCTCTTCCTTTATTTCAATCGGATTAAAAATTTGACACAACTAATAACTCATGATACTTGTTTAATAAGTAGACCAATTTTTAGCGAAATCGTTAGAGCCGTTTTCTATATATATATATACCTATATATAAGTACCTGGAGCTACCGAGCAATGCTCGGTAACTTTTTGCTTCAATTAAAACCTATATATTAAAGTTATTTTTTCCAAAAACCACACACCTCGCACCACCCCCGACCCCCCACAACTGCGCCCCACCCCTTTTCATCTGTCAATAATTACTTTATTTAAGAAAAAGTCAATTAAGATGAATTTTGATGAGGCCCAGACCTATTCAGATCGCTATCTCATCCTCAAAACTTGTTAATAGAGTTGGTTTCATCAAAATCGTTAAAGCCGTTTTCAAAATCGAAAAAATATACAAATATATACAAAACAATTTTTGCTCGTTTAATAAGAGTAGATAATAATATAATTAGATAAAAGTATTTCATAATAAATAAGTCTTTTATTTTAATCTCAATACAATTTAATAATATAATTATCAACAATACATAAATAAATAGTTCAAATTCTTAAACAATTAACTAGTAATGCCAACCAATATGGGACAATTCAATTATTATTTTTCTTTTCTTTTCAAACCACATCCTATTACTACTACTAATAGCTCTGGGTCAATTATCTTATTATATTAAACGACCAATTCTTTGATATATACCTGGTGAGTTTTTTTTGATCTTGAGACAGATTTATAACTCAAAAACAGTGCATTATATACAAAAAATTCAAATATAAGTTTATTTATATCAAGGGAAAAACTAAACTACACTATTGTTTTTCGACGTAGAAAAAGCTTTCAAGGGTATTTCAAGGTTAACTTCTGTTTTTTAAATAGAAATCTATATTTTTCTTTAGATACAGAGTACTAAAACTACAAAAAAAAATATTCAAACGAACTATTTTTTTATACGACATCAAATAAACAAAATATTAAATTAATTAATCTCAAAAAAATCCAAATAATAATTATTTTTAACAATCATTCAACTTACTTATCAAATAATAATGATTAAATATTTAATTATTACATAAATAATTGAATAATAATTAATAATTTAATAATAGTTAATAATTCAATAATAATTAATAATTGAATAATAATTAATAATTTAATTATAATCAATAATTCAATAATAATGAATAATTGAATAATAATTAATAATTTAAAAATAATTAATAATTTAACAACAATTAATAATTTAACAACAATTAATAATTTAATTATAATTAATAATTCAATAATAATGAATAATTTAATAATAATTAATAATTTAACAATAATTAATAATTTAATTATAATCAATAATAATGAATAATTGAATAATAATTAATAATTTAACAATAATTAATAATTTAATTATAATCAATAATAATGAATAATTGAATAATAATTAATAATTTAACAATAATTAATAATTTAATTATAATCAATAATCAATAATAATGAATAATTGAATAATAATTAATAATTTAACAATAATTAATAATTTAATAATAATGAATAATTTAATAATTTTTCGATACTGTTTCTGTGACATTGCAGAGTGTTATTGCAAGTCTTCTGGAAGAATTCCATTTCCAATGCTAATCTAAATATAAGACAATATCAATGAGTTTGTCCTCTGCTTGATACAGATAAACATATTCTTATTCAACAATTTATTTTATTTATAGAAAAGTTACAAAAGTTCCTATTTGCAAATATAACTTGAAAAATAAATTATATTATTTTAAAACAACTAAAAAAACACGCTTTTGTGTCATTAATGCACTAAAAAGTACAAAATAATGTAATATATTTCTTTATGTCTAATAACTAAGTCAAAAAGGGTGGGGCACAGAATCATTTAGTTTTAATTAATTTCGACAAGCGCCCCCCACTCCTTTTGACTTAGTTATTAGACATAAAGAAATAAATTACATTATTTTGTACTTTTTAGTGCATTACTGACACAAAAGCATGTTTTTTTTTAATATAATTTATTTTCATACTTTTTAGTCTTAATTATTTTTATAGAGAAATGTTTGCGGAATTTAACAGAACAAAAGTCACATTGATACATAAATACATACATACAGGTGAAGCTAATAAAACTCGTGTTAAAAAAATGAAGTTTTTATAAGTTCATAAATTACGTCACACAGTAAAAGGGAAGGGCGAATCTCAGATTTGTGACAAAATGTGACAGGGGGAGGGGGATCTTAAATATTGTAATGTTAAATTTTAGGACAAAATTTGGGATTTTAGAAGAAATATTTTTATAGTGTGATATCAGAGGGGACTCATCCCCTCAGGAGTTGACCCTGAGTACTTAACATACTTTTGTCTCGAGGGTTAAGCTAACTGCCCGGAAAAACATGTTAGTTCTCAGGTTCAACTCCTGAGATATCGTAATATAAAAATATTTCTATTAAAATCCTCGATTTTGTCCTAAAAATTAATTTCTTTCACACTTAATATACAGTACCTGGCCACCGAGCGATGCTCGGTAACTTTTTGCTTCAGTTAATAGCTATATATTTTACCCGAACCCCCTCCCCCCCCCCTGCCCCCCTCACGCCCACAACTTCACGCCACCTTCTGCACCCCCTCCACATACCACCCACCCCCACCACCACTGCAACCCACCTCCTGCACCACCCACCCCCACCCCCAGTTTTTGGATTTCTAATTTTCTAGTGGCCCACAGATTATGTATATATAGGTATATAAATAAATACGGTATAATTATTTTTTTTAATTAAATAACAATTTTTGAGTTCATCAATTAAATTGTCAAATTAATATTTGTGGGATTTAAAACTCGATTTTTAATCAATTAAATTGCCCAACTTTTAATATATAATAATAATTATAATGATCTTATTGTGGGATATAAAATTAAAAAACCAATTATTTATTAAAAGGAAATTGAATAAAAATGTAAATAAACATTTTTATCGAGACAACCACCTGTGAATAATTATTTCAATTAACAAAAAACCCATCAAAAACAACTTAGCCGAAGATGAGACCGTGACAGATCGAATGTCCAACACAAAACCCTCCTAACCCGTAAATTTCATCCAAATCGTTAGAGCCGTTTTCGAGAACCCGGCGGGATATATATATATATATACAATTATTTGCTCGTTTAATATAATAAGATAGTTTTTAGCCAGTACTCATTTCCAAAAGCTAATGTACAAATCTTTCAGTTTTATGTTTTTAGATTAAATAGTATTAAGTATTCAAACTGAAAATCGTTGGTAAAATAAATCTTTGAAATAAATTTCATAATATTATTAAAAGACTAACTATTTTTTTATAAATTGGTGTACCTACATACCAAGTGTCATGATTTACATTAGTTAATGTATACATTGTATTTTTGCAATTGCGATTCTGGAAGATTATTTCTCCACCATCGCAGTGTCCTTATTCACTCTTTAGTCCATTGTTTTTAATCAGAGGAAAAATCTAATTAGATAAAAAAACCTCTTTTCCGATAATTATTTCAATTCCATTATTCCCCAATCAAGTCTATTGGTTTGCTAATCTTCCCCCATTCATTCATCCCAATTCATCCAATCCCTTCAAATAATATTGAAATGAATGAATGAGCTCGAATATAAAAGCCAAAAGGCTTAGTTCATTTGAAATTGCTGAGGGTCTTAAATACAATAGAAAAAGGATGAGGTGAGATTCCCAAGGGTATTTTTAAGAAAATGATTTTGAAATAACATATTTTATTTTAAATTAAATATTTTTCATCTATATATATATAATCAAAAGCATGGCTGACACTTTTTTTATTTTGTTTCTACCCTATTAAAGACGGTTTTCAGAATTTTTTAAAAAATTTTCACCCAACCCAAAAGAAGTTAGGAATTTTTGAAAAAATAGCTTTTTTTAAATAGCCATAACTTTTTCAAAAATATAGTTATCATGACGTTTTTTTTTTAATTTTTGTTTTTAAATTTACTTTAAAATATAGTTTTTTTTAATCTTTGTTGTAGTATTAAATTCTTCTTCAACGATAATGTAGCTAGAACTATTGAGGATGAATGACACTCAAAAACAGGGCCGCCAACACTTGTTTTTTTTTTGCTAGTTTAGTTCTTTTATTGTTTGGCAAGCTATGTTGACTAACCTGAATTTTTTTTCGTTTTTCTTGAATTTCCCAATTTTCCGGGCAACTTTTCTAATTTTTTTTAACGTATTAACCTGAATTGGACTATAACGAACATTAAAAAAAAAAATTAGCCAAATCGGTCCAGGCATTTGAGAGATCTGCGCTTACAAAGAAACAGAAATTCATTTTTATTATATAGATTAAATATAAGTGATGGGCCAGGCGTATGGTAAAGTCATATGGATGGCCATTTCTTTTATTATTTTTAATTTATTTATTTATTTATTTATTTTAGGAGTATACGCTGCCCTATTGTCCCCCTCTGCCTGAAGTAGACGACGACAAACCAAAAGAAACGGTGGGTAATTGACGTTTCGGTTCTTTTATTTATTGATATTATATAAAAATAATTTGAAATGTTTTTTAAAAAATCGTGAAAAATAACAAATAAAAACTACAAAAATTCTACACTCTATGTATTGTAGACAATTTATAAAATATAATTTGTTTAATGAGATTTGTTATATTTTACGTAATTCATGAATTCATATCAATAATGAAAATTCGCTTCTTAATTGGGACCAACTTTTTATTTTTTCTTAATCTAATTTTAATATACAAAGTTGCTGGTTCCAATCCAGGTCAGATTTTCCCATGGAGATAGGGAGTGACTGTAAGCTTAGAACTTGGGCGAGGAAATTATCCCCTGAAGCGGGGAGAAGAGGAACCTCGACCGCCATCTTGTCTTGATCAAAAGATTTCCAAACATAACGTTATCAAATGAGAAATACCTGTTTTACAAAGGGCTACTACTCTCATATAATACAGTATATGTTCCTAGGACTCTGTTGTGTATATCATCTTATTGTAATGTGAAATAATTTTATATTTTTTAACCTAATAAGTGAGTATTCTAAAGTTGTTTTGAGGTTAACAGACTTTTATTTTATTTTTTTACTTTTAAACAGGTATTCTCGAAACGAATTATTTATTAATAAAGTAAAGGGTGTGTAGATTCACAGTGAATGAAATAAAACTCAAAGAGGTTTATACAAACTCAATATATTTCGGATTATTAGTCGGATTATCATCAGGAGTTTTGAGGTTAACACTCCTGATGATGGACTAATAATCCGAAATATATTGAGTTTGTATAAACCTCTTTGAGTTTTATTTCATTCACTGTGAAACTACACACCCTTTATTTTATTAATTAATATCATGTTTCACTTAAAACCTACACCACTTTCCCTAAGTAAAATTATTTATTTTTAGTAAAATATGAGCATTGAACTAATATTTTTAAAGTAAATTTTTTTATAAAGAAGGAAAATTTCATTTTATGGATATACAAATCGTACTACAGTCAAAAGCTCAAACAAATAAAATATACATTAGACTGGTCGTTAAAAACTAAAATTTTTCCGATTTTTTTTTAGGAGACCTTATAATTTAGAAAATCGAAGGTAAAATTATATATATTTTAGTATAGGACCATATGGAAATCTCAATTTGTTGATCGCCTCAAGATGGCGGACTGTGAGTCAGCGATGACGTAGGCAGTAGACACTTTTCTAGCCATATGCTCACTCCCTATCTAACTGGATTTTCCTTATTAAATAGGCTTTAATAATTTTAATATATGTATAATAATATCTCCATTTTATTATTTATTTATTTAATTGTCATTTCAGATTGATGAATATTGTCTCTTAGAAGATCGAAGAAAAGTAAGTAGGAAAATAAAATATATTACTCGGTCATGGGAAATGCTGAATATCTATAAATCTAAGAGTTTTGTCAAAAAGTGATCCAAATAAAACATTCAAGCCAACAAAATTTCCTAGAGAATGAGACAGAAATCAAGTTCTTAGGATGGGTGGTTTTCATTTTATGAAGGAAAAACTGCGATTTTTTGAAACAATGGATCATTTCATGTCATGGAAAATGCTGGATATCTATAAATCTAAGAGTTTTATCAAAAAGTGATCCAAATAAAACGTTCAAGTCAACAAAATTTCCTAGACAATGTGATAAGAATCAAGTTTCTAGGATGAGTGGTTTTCATTTTATGAAGGAAAAACTGCGATTTTTTGAAACAATGGATCATTTCATGTCATGGAAAATGCTGGATATCTATAAATCTAAGTGTTTTAACAAAAAGTGGTCCAAGTAAACGTCCAAGTCAACAAAATTTCCTAGACAATGTAATAAGAATCAAGTTTCTAGGATCAGTAGTTTTCATTTTATGAAAGAAAAACTGCGATTTTTTGAAACAATGGATCATTTCATGTCATAGAAAATGCCGGATATCTATAAAACTAAGAGCTTTATCAAAAAAGTGGTCCAAGTAAACGTCCAAGTCAACAAAATTTCCTAGAGAATGTGATAAGAATCAAGTTCTTAGGATGGGTGGTTTTCATTTTATGAAAGAAAAACTGCGATTTTATTTATAATTCACAAAAGTAATCAGTTAAAATTAAATGTCACCGATTGGCGTAGATGGTATAATGGTTTGCGGCGCTCATACGCCAAAACTATTAATTTTACGAAAAAAATGTCATTACATAAATTGTAGAAAATTTTCTCTAGTTTCATTTTGTATATAAATATTTTTATCGTGAAATGAGTCGGAAAGAAGATATTGTCAAAAAACTGCTTTTAGACGCCATTTTTCCAATATGGCGGTGCGAACGGCAAAGATAGGAGGTGGCAAAGTTGAAATTCGGAAAGGGCATATCGAAATCTATAAAATTAGCCATTTTCAAAACTCCCAGAAAACTTTCCAGGTAAAACTACCAAATGACTGGTTTATAACAGCAGATAAAAAAAAATAAATATATGTATAAACATACAATTATTACTATTGGGCTAGTTCAATATACCTATATTATAGATTAAGATTAAATAGATAGATAACGGTATCTAGAGATTGATTTAATAATTTATAAAAATTTGTTTTTCAGTCTTTAAAAAAAATTGCTGACCTGAAAGATGAAATAATATCCCTGAAAAAAGAGGTAAGAGCGAAGGTATTTAATTATTAATTGATGGAACATACAGGGTGATGCACACCTTTGGATATATGGAGAAAAATATTCCATTAGCAATGTTTACTTATTTATTTATGTAGGGGGCGGGTTTCACCCCCTTGGATCGTAGGTGTGAAATAACACACTTATTTATTCTTTAATATATATTTATTTACAAAAAGGGGGGGGTAATACATTTTCGTGTCTAGGGAGTCATCGTTAAAACATCTTAAAACACATCATCTTAAAATTAACGTCGTACAATTGCTATCAACTATAAGCTAGCGACAAACATGTCGCCTTAACCAACTTCCAGTTGCAACTCAAATTACCCTCAGCAGCAACACATACACATACACACATGCATATGAGTGGCAGCCGACACAAGTTGTCATAATAATATTTATTACATGCTTTTAGCCTGAACATAAAGATCTTAGGGACAATACCCGGCTAAGAAGAAAGAGAGCGGCCTCCCACCGTACAAGGGCAGGAAGCCAGCCACACATTTGCCAAACATATGATCTTAAACAGAAATCAATATAATTCACTAAATTAAATACTTAATAAGTGTGTTATTTCACCCCTATGATCCAAGGGGTGAAACCCGCCCCCTACATTTATTTGCTTAGTTATAAAGAGATAAATAAATTAAAGTGCTAATAGCGATGCTCGGTAACTTTTTACCTCTAGATAGCTTAAGTTTCAAATTTCAAGGCTCTGCGACTTAGACAAGATATGAACGATTAAAATAATTATTTCGCAACATGACTTATTTACAGCCCCATTCCTTTATTTCAATCGGATTAAAATTTATACACGATTAATAACTCATTAGACTTGATAAGTTCACCAATTTTTAGCGAAATCGTTAGAGCAGTTTTCGAGAAACTGATTCTATATATATATATATATATATATACAAGAATTACTTGTTTAATATAATAAGATAAGAGTACCTGGAGCCACCGAGCGATGCACGGTAACCAATGATTCCCCCCCCCTCCCGAAACCACACACCTCGCCCCCACCACTCCGCCCAACCCCACCCCAACCATGCCTCCTACCCCGGATCACCCAAAACTGCACCTCCCACAATCACCGCACTCCGCACCCAGTTTTTTTCATTTCTAGCTTTCTAATGGTTTACATAGTATGTGTCTATTTGTTTACTCGTACACCAATTTGCCCACATTCGTTCATATTGATAAACATTATAAAAAAATAATACTATATAGGATCTGAAATAAAAACATAAAATTAAATAAGATTTGTTTCCAAGTTATATAATAAAAAGCCACTTCAACCACTTTATTTGTAAACACACCTGTAATGTTATGATTTAGACACCTGTTAATTAAAAACAAACAAAAAATTCCTAATTTTAATATAATATATTAATACTTGCTATAACCTATTAGTGGCTTTTAAAATTAAAAAACCAATTAAAAATAAAAGATAATTGAAAAAAATGTAAACAAACTTTTTTTATTGAGATTTTTATCTGTCAATAATTACTTTAATTAATAAAAGATCAATTAAGATTAAATTTGTCGAGGTCCAGACCTAGCCAGATCGCTTTCTCATCCGCAAATCTTGTTAATAGAATTTGTTTTATCAAAATCGGTAGAGCCGTTTTCAAAATAGAACTAAGATACAAATATATAGTCGGAGAGCCCACGACCCATTTTTCATAAATTGTTTGATTCAAGTAGATATTTCACCTAGAGGTATTAATAGCATAGAAGAGTAGGGAATTGGCTGTTTTTTTGATCTACCTGGATACTGCTGCTACTGCGCATAGGAGAAAGTTGTAAAAAAATGTTCGCCAAAAAAAAGTGTTTGATTCAAAATCCAACAAATACTATTCGACAGTTAAGTTGATTTTAATTAAAAAATGAGCTAAGCCAGACATTTTTAGGGGGGGGGGGTGGCACTAAGCCAGACAACCCTCAAGTTGCATTTTTGTTATTTGAAAAAAAGGTTAAAATGTTAAAATTAAATTTATATCAAAATATTACTACTTGGTCGATTTTGCCCTCTACCATGATCGAAATTACCCTACCTGTCGAAATTACTACTACTTTGTCTATTTTGTCGGCCACCGTGATCGATATTGCCCTACCGGTCGAAATTACTACTACTTTGTCTATTTTGTCGGCCACCTTGATCGATATTACCCTACCGGTCGATATTACTACTACTTTGTCTATTTTGTCGGCCACCGTAATCGATATTGCCCTACCGGTAGAAATTACTACTACTTTGTCTATTTTGTCGGCCACCGTGATCGATATTACCCTACCGGTCGAAATTACTACTACTTTGTCTATTTTGTCGGCCACCTTGATCGATATTACCCTACCGGTCGATATTACTACTACTTTGTCTATTTTGTCGGCCACCGTAATCGATATTGCCCTACCGGTCGAAATTACTACTACTTTGTCTATTTTGTCGGCCACCGTGATCGATATTACCCTACCGGTCGAAATTACTACTACTTTGTCTATTTTGTCGGCCACCTTGATCGATATTACCCTACCGGTCGATATTACTACTACTTTGTCTATTTTGTCGGCCACCGTAATCGATATTGCCCTACCGGTAGAAATTACTACTACTTTGTCTATTTTGTCGGCCACCGTGATCGATATTACCCTACCGGTCGAAATTACTACTACTTTGTCTATTTTGTCGGCCACCTTGATCGATATTACCCTACCGGTCGATATTACTACTACTTTGTCTATTTTGTCGGCCACCGTAATCGATATTGCCCTACCGGTAGAAATTACTACTACTTTGTCTATTTTGTCGGCCACCGTGATCGATATTACCCTACCGGTCGAAATTACTACTACTTTGTCTATTTTGCCTGCCACCATAATCGATATTGCCCTACCGGTCGAAATTACTACTACTTTGTCTATTTTGTCGCCCACCATGATCGATATTACCCTACCGTTCGAAATTACTACTACTTTGTCTATTTTGTCGGCCACCGTGATCGATATTGCCCTACCGGTCGAAATTACTACTACTTTGTCTATTTTGCCTGCCACCATAATCGATATTGCCCTACCGGTCGAAATTACTACTACTTTGTCTATTTTGTCGCCCACCATGATCGATATTACCCTACCGTTCGAAATTACTACTACTTTGTCTATTTTGTCGGCCACCGTGATCGATATTGCCCTACCGGTCAAATTACTACTACTTTGTCTATTTTGCCTGCCACCATAATCGATATTGCCCTACCGGTCGAAATTACTACTACTTTGTCTATTTTGTCGCCCACCATGATCGATATTACCCTACCGTTCGAAATTACTACTACTTTGTCTATTTTGTCGCCCACCATGATCGATATTACCCTACCGGTCGAAATTACTACTACTTTGTCTATTTTGTTGCCCACCATGATCGATATTGCCCTACCGGTCGAAATTACCCCATATTTGTCCCTTTAAAAAAAAGTACCTTATAAAAAAACATTTGATTGTTTGCAGATCCAAATACTTGATTTTTTTAACAGCGCTTAAGTAGTCGATATTCCCCCACTTTCTTCTGTCAATTTAAAAAAGCGGATCTGGCGTGGGTCCAGCGGGATGGGGTGGGGATTCCGGGGGGTTTGGGAGAGGGTTGGTGGGTGGGTCCTGTGGGCCCGCCGAATACGGGTCCCAGGGGCCAAAGCTAGCAAGATGACTGCCTAAGGCGGGCTTCCCAGCTGGTATTATATATTTAAGTATTAATTAATTTATTTGCTTAGGTCAATGAAGAAAAAAATAGCAAAACGTTATTACAAAGTCAAAATCTTGAATTCTACCAAATGGTAAGTTTATTTATTTACCTATTAATTATTGATAAATTATTTATTATATAGTTATTTATTTGTTTAGGTCACTGAAGAAAAAAATAAGACAGTCATATTACAAAGACAAAATCTTGAATTAAACCAAATGGTGAGATTATTTATTTATTTTTACAACTTTTGATGATTGAAATTTTGACAAGTAATAAATAAAAATTAAAAAAATTCTTTTAATTATACATATTTTTGGAGTTTTATTATAAATAAAATTTAAATAAACTCAAACTAACTCCTGAAGATGGGCTAATAACCTGAAATATGTATAGAGTATGTAGCGGCCCGTGTTGCTTTGGCTACGAGCTTTTAGACACGGCCGCTAGATGACTCAGTCAGATCGTTGCGACACTTTGCATGACTGATAATATTTCAGTCATGTATTAAGTAAGGCAATTCGATCTCGACTGATAATCGAAGGAGGAGCCATCCACCAACAAGGAGCTCCTCACCCGCCAACTAGGCGGGTGGCGCCCAGCCAGTCAAATCATTGTTAGGTCCCCACCAACCAAAGCAGTCCAAGCAGTCCAAATGGGATTGTAAACAATGTGAATTTTCAAGGTCATATTGCACCCCATGCACTGATAAAACTTCAACAAGATCTTAACAAGTTCCTTGTAGTTTTCAGCTCTCACATTTCCCAAAAAAATTACACCATACTTGTCTGACTCTCTCACGGATTTGCGGCCCAATAAATTGTGTACATTAAATATTAAAAATCTACGCGTTCCAAACCCTATCTCACTGCTAGAGAATTCCAGGGAACTCGAACGCTCATACAGAACAGAAAACTCTGCCTACATCTCCCGACAGCGTCTCCGGGTCTTTTTGGGTTACCCCGAACTGGCATAGCGGGGGTGGGGCCCAAGGGGCTAGGGGGGGTGTGGTGCTCAGGGTTGGAGGGTACGAGGTGGGGTCCGGGGTGGAGGGGTGCGGGGGTTTGGAACGGGTGCGGGGTGCTGGAGAGGTGTGGGGGGAGGGTTAGTGGGCGGAATGGAGTGTTGTGGTGGGGGTGGGGTTCGACGGCTGGGAGTTCAGGGGGCGTGCCCCCTGGCTAGCATGAGGGCCGCCGAAGGCGGGCCTTGCAGCTAGTATTTAATAAAATTATTTATAATCATGTAGGGGGGTTAGTTTTTACATATTTAGACTTCAGGGGGCCCACTGAGTTGTATACAAAATTTGGTTGAGTTTGGTAAAAGGGCCTAGATTTTAAGGTGAGCAGCGCGGACACGCAATCAACCCCCTAACAGAGTATTTAAAATAAAACTCCAAAAATAGAATTAAAAGAATTATTTTATTTTTAACCGACTTCACAAAAGAAGGAGGTTCTCAATTCGACTGAATTTTTTTTTGTGTCTATGTTATCTCCTATTTCCGCTGATTTTGATAATATTTTTTGCATTGGGTTCAGTCTAGCTTCCGATTGGTCCCGTTTTTTTTCATTGGTATTAGACCTTTTTTATTAGGTTTGTTCAGGCATAACTTCTTTGTTTATGAACCGATTTTAATGATTCTTTTTTATTGGAAAGAGGGTACCTTAGGGGTGGTCCCATATTAATTTGGTCAAGTTCTGAATATATAATCAATGACGAAATAACGTAAATCTCCAATTCTTGTGACTAAATAATCGAAATTATAAAAAATAAAATCTTTTATAAAAAATCTTAAAACCCGCAAACGTTTCTAGAGAATTTCTATATTTATTTTAGTTTTTTTTTGTGTCTATGTCAATGTTACCTGATATCTTCGCCAATCGTAAACCGATTTTGATGATTATCTTTGCATTGGGTTCAGTCTAGTTTCAGATTGGTCCCGTTTTTTTTCATTGGTTTTGGACCTTTCTTGATATGTTTGTTCAAGCATAACTTCTTTGTTTATGAACCGATTTCGATGATTCTTTTTATATTGGAAAGAGGGTATCTTAAGGGTGGTACCATATTAATTTGGTCAAGTTCTGATGATATGATCAATGACGAAATAACGTAAATCTCCAATTCTTATGAGCAAATAATCAAAATTATAATAAATAAAATATTTAATAAAAAAAATCAATCTTAAAACGTTCATTTAAAACCCGCAAACGTTTCGAGAGAATTCCTCTATTTATGAATTGAATTTTATTATCATTTTCTGATTCATTCGCCCGACGCTTTCTCTTAAGAGATGCATGCAAGGTATTATATTAAGTCTATTTGGAATTAATACTATTGGAGGCCGTGGGTGGGAAGAGTGGTGGGGGGTGGGGTTAAAAAAACATATCAATAAATATTATTAATTTAATTTCAATCTAATAATAAATACTCTTCTTTTGAAAAATAAATAATAAAGTTATTATATATTTAAGTATTTATTTATTTATTTATCTGTTTAGGTTAATGAAGAAAAAAATAAGACGGCTATCTTACAAAAACAAAGTCTGGAATTAAAGCAAAGGGTAAGTGTTTATTTATTTATTTTTACAAGTTTTGATAATTGAAATTTTTCAAAAAATAATTATTCTTTTTTTTTTTTTAATTAACCGACTTCAAAAAAGGAGGAGGTTCTCAATTCGTCTGAATTTTATGTTACCTGATTTCTTCGCCAATTGTGAACCGATTTTGATGATTTTTTTTTTTAATTGGGTTCAGTATAGTTTCCGATTGGTAAAAATATAAATTTCATTGGTATTGGACCATTTTTGTTATGTTTGTTTACCCATAATTCTTTGTTTATGAACCGATTTTGATGATTCTTTCTAGCTCCAAGATAGTCAAGATACCTAAATATTTATTTATTTTATCTATGTTCAACGAGAACTTTTTGCCACGTTGACTGATTTCGATGATTCTTTTTATATTGCAAAGAGGGTACCTTAGGGGTGGTCCCATATTAATTTGGTCAAGTTCTGATGATATTATCAATGACGAAATAACGTAAATCTCCAATTCTTATGACTAAATAATCGAAATTATAATAAATAAAATTTTATACAAAAAAATCTTAAAACATTCATTTAAAACCCGCAAACGTTTCGAGAGAAATTCTATATTTATTATCATTTTCTGATTCATTCGCCCGACTCTTTCTCTTACGAGATGCATGCATCTTAAATTGAAAGTTTTTGTGCCGAGAGTAGAAGAATTTTTATATATTGAAGGAGACATTAATTAAATTAAATTAATTCCTGTGAATCCATTGTAATAGACTGATGAAGAGGGCAAAGCCCTCGAAACTATAGTCTCGTTATAAATAAATAAAATTTATAATTCCAGCAGAAGACACACTCTTTTATATTATCTTAAGTCACTATTAATAACATCACTAAAAAAATGAGAAAAAAATTTTTTTTATAAAAAAAAATATAAAACCGACTTGAAAAAATTAAATGCAATAAATAAAATAATAAGAACTCAAAAATAAAATAAAATGCACTAAAAGGTATAAAATAATTATCTAATTTAGTTACAGCTAAACGACGAAATATTTACATGAAATCACTTTTTGAAGTCGGTGCCAAACAAACTATATAAGCGAGTCTATCCGCCAAACATACTAAGTAAAATCCGTCGAGTTTGATTCATAAAATGTATATGTTTGGCACCGACTTCAAAAAGTGATTTCATGTTAATATTTCGTCGTTTAGTTATAACTAAATAAAAAAAAACAATCTTAAAACGCCCATTTAAAACCCGCAAACGGTTCCAGAGAATTTCGATATTTTTATGAATTGAATTTTTATTATCATTTTCTCATTCATTCTCTTACGAGATGCATACAAATTATTATCTTAAGTCACTATTAATAACATCACTAAAAAGAGAAAAATAAAAATAATTTTTATAAAAAAAAAATAATAATAAAACCGACTTCAAAAAAATTAAATGCAACAAATAAGATAATAAGAACTCAAAAATCAAATAAAATGCACTAAAAGGTATAAAATAATTATCTTATTTAGTTACAACCGAGGGGTGAACCGCGACCTAATATGCTGTACACCTACTTCCACTTGTACTTCCAAATATTTCCAAGTACTTCCAAATATTTCCAAGTACTTCCAAATATTTCCAAGTAATCCCAAATATTTCCGAATACTTGAAATATTTCCAAGTAATCCCAAATATTTCCAAGTACTTCCATAGCTTTCCAAGTACTTCCAAGTAATTCCAAATACTTCCAATTTTTTTTTTTTTTTAATGATATTGATGTGAGAAGGTGCATCCCCTAAAGGCCTGTATGGGCTGGCCCCCTCCATCGTGAAAAGAACAGAGTAGAAGGAAAGTAGCCGGAATCACGAGCCAAATCTCAGAAAGTTAGATACAATCCAATTTACTAAGTTTTAAGGGCTTCGAGCAGTGGTAAATTCTCCGCGCGATAAATTAGGTTAAATTTATCTCCCACTTAAATATTTCCAAGTTTTTTTGTTTTTTTTTGGTTTTTCGGCCCTTCTAGCCATAAGCCTAATTACGATACAAGTTATATTTTTTTTAAATTTGTCTCTACCCCGGCGGTCAGATTTTAGCTGGATGCCTCGAGTCGGATTCGAACCCGGGTCCCCTGGTTAGCTCGCTGTCACGCTACCGGCTAGCCTATCTGACCCCAAATATTTCCAAGTACTTCCAAATATTTCCAAGTAATCCCAAATATTTCCAAATATTTCCAAGTACTTCCAAATATTTCCAAATACTTCCAAATATTTCCAAATATTTCCCAAATACTTCCAAATATTTCCAAATACTTCCAAATATTTCCAAATATTTTCAAGTAATCCCAAATATTTCCAAATATTCCCAAGTACTTCCAAATATTTCCAAGTACTTCCAAATATCTCCAAGTAATCCCAAATATTCCCAAGTACTTCCAAATATTTCCAAATACTTCCAAATATTTCCAAGTACTTCCAAATATTTCCAAATACTTCCAAATATTTCCAAGTACTTCCAAATATTTCCAAATACTTCCAAATATTTCCAAGTAATCCCAAATATTTCCAAATATTCCCAAGTACTTCCAAATATTTCCAAGTACTTCCAAATATTTCCAAGTACTTCCAAATATTTCCAAATACTTCCAAATATTTCCAAGTACTTCCAAATATTTCCAAATACTTCCAAATATTTCCAAGTAATCCCAAATATTTCCAAATATTCCCAAGTACTTCCAAATATTTCCAAGTAATCCCAAATATTTCCAAATATTTCCAAATATTTCCAAGTACTTCCAAATATTTCCAAATACTTCCAAATATTTCAAGTAATCCCAAAATATTTCCAAATATTTCCAAGTACTTCCAAATATTTCCAAGTACTTCCAAATATTTCCAAGTAATCCCAAATATTTCCAAATATTTCCAAGTAATTCCAAATATTTTCAAGCACTTCCAAATATTCCCAAGTACTTTCAAATATTTCCAAGTACTTCCAAATAATTTCAGGTACTTCCAAATATTTCCAAGTACTTCCAAAATACTTCCAAAGAGGTGTACACCTACTTCAAATCGCGGATCACCCCTCGGTTACAACTAAACGACGAAATTTTTACATGAAATCACTTTTTGAAGTCGGTTCTTAACAAACTATATAAGCGAGCGTACCCGCCAGACGTACTAAGTAAGATCCGTCGAGTTCGATTCATAAAATGTATATGTTTGGCACCGACTTCAAAAAGTGATTTCATGTTAATATTTCGTTGTTTAGTTGTAACTAAATAAGATAATAATTATTTTATACCTTTTAATGCATTTTATTTTATTTTTGAGTTATTATTATTTTATTTGTTGCATTTTTTTTTGAAGTCGGTTTTATTTTTTTTATAACATGAATTTCGTATCATAATTGTAATTTTATTTTATTTAATTTTAGATTCAAGAATTGTTTCAAAATGGAACTCAAGATATTTTCGAAGCATCGATGAATGGCTCCCTATCAGCTGTGAAATATTGGTACGCCATAGACCCCGCCACTATTCATGGAAAGAATGCAAAGTTTGAAAATTGGACCCCACTGCATTATGCATCTGATAATGGACATTTGGACATTGTAGAATTTTTATTGTCCAAAGGAGCGGATTTGGAGGCAGAGGATTCTTCTAATATTACACCCTTAATTCGGGCCTCCTACAAAGGGCATGTCCCCGTGGTCCAAGCGTTGCTGGACAAGGGGGCGAACATCAAACATCAAAATAAAAACAAATGGACACCATTACATTGGGCAGTTTTTAATGTTGTTAATGATCAATTACCAGTAGTAAAACTATTGATAGAAAGGGGGGCGGATAGAAGTCTAACAAATATTTCGAATCAAACTCCATTAGATCTGGCTAGAATCAGAGGAAATCAATATATCGAGGATTATTTGTCTTCCCTTTAACATCCTGACAAATAACCCGTATAGCACAGAGTCCAAAATAAAACCCAAATGCCACTTTTTTGATTGGTTGAATTATAGTCTTTTTGATTGGTTGAATTATAGTCTTTATATAGTTTTAATTAGGTTGAATTATGGTTTCTAAACGGTAGTTATGTCTCGTTTTTTCCGTTTTGCAACTGTTGTATTATCGTTGAATTATGGTCGCAAGGATTATAATGCAACCGTTCCAAACAGGTTGTCGCCAACATTTTTGGCACCGATTTGCAACTGTTTACTTAGAATTAAATATTTCTTTGATTTGATTAATATAATGAATTATATATATTTATATAATGTTGATTATTGTTTTTTATTAAAGATTTGTTTAATTATTCATTATATTAATCAAATCAAAGTAATATTTAATCTTATTATATTAAACGAGCAAAAATTGTATATATATTCGGTCGGGTTCTCGAAAACGGCTCTAACGATTTGGATGAAATTCACGGGTTAGGAGGGTTTTGTGTTGGACATTCGATCTGTCACGGTCTCATCTTCGGCTAAGTTGTTTTTGATGGGTTTTTTGTTAATTGAAACAATTATTCACAGGTGGTTGTCTCGATAAAAATGTTTATTTACATTTTTATTCAATTTCCTTTTAATAAATAATTGGTTTTTTAATTTTATATCCCACAATAAGATTATTACAATTATTATTATATATTAAAAATTGGGCAATTTTATTGATTAAAAATCGAGTTTTAAATCCCACAAATATTAATTTGACAATTTAATTGATGAACTCAAAAATTGTTATTTAATTAAAAATAATAATTATACCGTATTTATTTATATACCTATATACACATAATCTGTGGACCACTGAAGGCTAGAAATGCAAAAACTGGGTGCGTGGGCGGGGGCGGGGGTAGATGTGAGGGTGCAGGAGATGGGGTGCAGTAGTGGGGCGTCGGGGGAGTTTCGGGGGAGAGGTGGTAGGTGTGGGGGGTGCAGGAGGTGGTGTGAAGTGGTGGGGAGGGCGAGGGGGATTTCGGACATTAATATATAGGTATTAACTGAAGCAAAAATTTACGAGCATCAGCTCGGTGGCCAGGTACTTATAAGTAAACAGTTGCAAATCGGTGCCAGGAATGTTGCCGGCAACCTGTTTGGAACGGTTGCATTATAATCTTTGCGACTATAATTTAACGATAATACAACAGTTGCAAAACGGAAAAAACGAGACATAAATACCGTTTAGAAACCATAATTCAACCTAATTAAAACTATATAAAGACTATAATTCAACCAATATAAAAAGTTGCTTTTGGGTTTTATTTTGGTCTCTGTGCTATACGGGAATCCGCCTCCCAATGGGGTACCGTGTAGGTTTCTGCCACATTTTTGTCGCCCTCTCATATATTCACGTATAGAATTTTCAATAAAATTTCATTTTACCCAAAACCGAGCGGTGAACCACGATTGGAATTAGGTGTACACCGTCTTTGGAATTACTTTGGAATTCATTAGATAATCTATTGTCATCTACTTGGAAATGAAAGTGGAAGTAGGTGTACACGATTTTAGGCCGCGGTTCACCACTCGCTCCAAACCATAAAATTTTTACAAACTAGAAAAGATATTTAATGGTAAAACATGTTTTAGTAGTCAATATTCAGTTATTATCCAAAAACGAGATAATTATTTTAAGGACATTTAATATTAGTTCTGTTTTTTTTTTTTTTAATGGAAACCTATATTTTTCTTTACATAGCCTAAATCTACAACAAAAACTGAACAACTTTCATAAGAACTATTTTTTTATACGACATCAAATAAAAAAAATATTAAATCAATTAGATTTAAAAAAAAAATTCAAATAATAATTATTCTTAACAATTATTCAACTTAATTATCAAATAATAATGATTAAATATTTAATAATTAAATAAATAATTTAATAAGAATTAATAATTTAATAATTTAATTAATTAGTTAAATCTATATAAATAAAAATGTACTGTTACGCTTAAGTGATACGTTGAAGGATCTCCGAAAGTTCTTCACCGATTTCTTTGAAATTTTCACACAACATTCCATTCAAATACACGAGTGTTTTTATATATAGTGTTTTTATAGATATCACACCTGTGGCATGTAAAAAATATTTTTTCGAGGAAACAACGCCAGCGCCTCTCTGGGGGGTAAAAGTAAACAAACAAGATGGCCGATAATAGCTTTTTGGAAATCTTTCAACTGTCAATATTATTTTTGGTTAAGGGAACAATTTTGACAAGTAATATATAATTCATTTACTGTTTTAATACCTATTCTATAATTATTTGCATTTTCAATTTATTTTCAAAACTATTATTATGTTTTAAATATATTTAAATTTTTCATCAAATCAATTTTGACAGGTAAGCAATATATAATCATTTATAAGTTTCAACTATAAAACGAGACGCTCCCTCGCTAGGGGCAGGTGTGACGCCGGGCCGAAGGCCTGGGCTTCACCTAGTATTTTAATATATGCAGAGTGGCTCATTAAAATGTCTGTTTCGCCATATAATATGATAGTAATTTTTGAATCAGAATCTTTGCATTTTTGCATCTAATTGATAAACATATTATACAAATCTTTGTTACTTCTTGTTATCGTGTATGTTGACAATATAACATTGTAATTTAAAATAAACATGTTTTTATTCTGATATTCTGGAATTCTTCATTAAATACCTGCTTTCCTGTTACAACTCCTATTTACCTGCATCTTTTCACTAATTCTTATTTGAATTCATGAACTACGATTTGGCTCTACTTGGGAATTTAAAAAAGCATGATTTCTTTTTCTAGCTATAAAGTGGTGGTATATCTATCTATCTACTCTTATTAAACGAGCAAAAATTATATATATATATATATATATTTATATGTTTGTATGTTTGTTCTATTTTGAAAAAGGCTCTACCGATTTTGATGAAACCAACTCTATTAACAAGTTTTGAGGATGAGAAAGCGATCTGGCTATGTCTGGACCTCATAAAAATTCATCTTAATTGATTTTTTCATAATTAAAGTAATTAATGATAGATGAAAATCTCAATAAAAAAAGTTTGTTTACATTTTTTTCAATTATCTTTATATTTATTAATTGGTTTTTTAATTTTTAAAACCCATGAATAGGTTATAGCAAATATTATTATATATTAAAATTAAACAATTTAATTGATTATAAATCGATATAGAAATAGAAAACAGTTCCACTTTTGTCGGGCATGGATTTCACGCACACCTTTTTTTTTTATGCGGCGTGTACTATATATAGTATTTGTATTTTTTTAAATTTCAAAACGGCTCTCTTGCTAGGGTCCTTTAATCCCTATTCATTTTTTTAAATTTAATTCTGAATACAAATAAAATCGGCCTTTTTATCAGAATTTTAAATTAGAAATAATATTAATATATAGCTTTTAACTCAAGCAAAAAGTTGCCGAGCATCGCTCGGTGGCTCCAGGAACTATTTATATATTTGTATCTTTTTTATATTTTGAAAACGGCTCTACCGATTTTGATGAACCCAACTCTATTAACAAGTTTTGACTAGGTTCTGGCTAGGTCTGGACCTCGACAAATTTCATCTTAATTGATATTTTCTTAATTAAAGTAATTATTGATAGATGAAAATTTCAATAAAAAAGTTTGTTTACATTTTTTTCAATTACTTATCTTTTATATTTATTAATTGGTTTTTTTAATTTTAAAACCCACGAATACTTTATAGCAATTATTGTTATATATTAGAATTAGGCAATTTAACTGATTAATAAATCGTGTGCGGGCGGGTGACGTTATAGTAATTTATCCAGGAAAGTAAATAATATTATCAATCATCTCTTATGTTAGCCAAGAAAACTCTTTTGATCGACTATCATTTTTCGCTTTTCCCGACTTTTTCTAGTTAAAGTACATATAGTTATTCTTTGTTTAAAGTTAAGTACCTGGAGCCACCGAGCGATGCACGGTAACCCCTGACCCCCCCACCCCCGAAACCACACACCTCGTCCCCACCACTCCGCCCACCACCCCAACCGAGCCTTCGACCCCCGGATCCCCCAAAACTGCACCCCAGCTCCTGCACCTTCCACATCCACCCCACCCCGCACCCAGTTTTTGCATTTCTAGCTTTCTAGTGGTCCACATATTATGTGTATATTTGTTTACTCGTACAAAAATTTGCTCACATTGGTTCATATTGATAAACATTATAAAAAAAATAAATAGGAAAATAATAATAAAAAAATAATCGTATAAAATCTGAAATAAAAACATAAAATTAAATAAGATTGGTTTCCAAGTTATATAATAAAAAGCTTAGACCATGAATTATATAGACACGCCCTGGTGTCGATTTGGTGAGGCCAACATCACCTAGAGAACGTGACGTCATCTGTAGGTAGGAACACCCAGAAATAGCATGGCCACTATAGGAATTATTATACATTGAGATACATTTATCGTAGCTTAGATTATTTATTTTTGGATTCCAATAATCGCAAATTAATATTAAATTAATATACCAAAATATTTATGCGAGAAGGTGACGTCATTTGTAGGCGATGTTGGCCTCACTTCACTCTGTGTGGAGAGTAGCAGAGGGCGTGTCTATATATTTCATGGTCTAAGATAAAAAGCCACTTCAACCACTTTATTTGTAAACACACCTGTTTTGTTATGATTTAGACACCTGTTAATTAAAAACAAACAAAAATTTCCTAATTTTAATATAATATATTAATATTTGCTATAACCTATTAGTGGGTTTTTAAAATTAAAAAACCAATTAATAAATAAAAGATAATTGAAAAAAATGTAAACAAACTTTTTTATTGAGATTTTCATCTATCAATAATTACTTTAATTAAGAAAAAGATCAATTAAGATGAAATTTGTCGAGGTCCAGACCTAGCCAGATCGTTTTCTCATCCTCAAAACTTGTTAATAGAATTGGTTTCATCAAAATCGGTAGAGCTATTTTCAAAATAGAACTAAGATACAAATATACAAACAAATAAATATTTAAATAAATAATATATATATATATATATATTTGATCTAAAATAGTCCTACATATAGATTCGCGATTGAATTCAAATGTAGAAAACATTGGTTTCTATTGCAACTAATAAAATGAAATTGACTATTGGGGGCGGAGGAGGGTGGGGGTTGGGGATTAAAAAATATATACATAAATATTATTAATTTAATTTCAATCTAATATTACTGTTCTTTTGAAAAATAAATTATAAAGCTATTGTATATTTATCTATTAATTTATTCATTTGTTTAGGTCAATGAAGAAAAAAATAGCAAAACGTTATTACAAAGTCAAAATCTTGAATTCTACCAAAGGGTAAGTTTATTTATTTATTATTTATTGTTAAATTATTTATTATACATTTTTTTTTTTGAATTATTTATTCTTCTTAGATCATTGAAGAAAAAAACGAAATCAGTAAATTACAAGTACATATTGTGGAATTAAATAAATCTGTAAGTTTATTTATTTATTAGTTTTCTTGTTAAATTATTTATTATCTAATTATTAAATTATTTTTAAATTGAAATGTTTTTTTTAGTCACAAACAAATAAAAGACAATAATTTCAGTTAATTATTATTATTTATTTTATTGATTCACTAAACAGTTTCGGTCACCACTGGTTGACCATCTTCAGTAGTACTAAAATTTGAAAAATGAAACATTTCGTAAATTTTTTTAAACAATTACAGAAGTTCCGTACCCGTCTATAAGTCTTCAAATATTTGAAATATCGAATTCGTGTTTATTTATGTTGATTTCATATTTATTTATTTATTATTTATTTATTTTACAAAATACATGGCATATCAACTACTAAGGTCATTAGTGCCACCAAGGGCGGATCCAGGAATTTTTTATGGGGGGGGGGGGGAGAGAATGTATATAAGCTGCCCGATGTATATAAGATCTACTTTTTATCTCGAAAGTGTGTCGCGATCGAATTGTCCAAGCGGGGTGTGGGGGGTGGGGGGGGGGGTCAGAGACGCCCCCTCCCCACACACACACATAGAACTTTATTTAAAATTTTAAAAATTTTAAAAAAAAATAAATGTTTTTTTTTTCAAATTTTTTTTACAAATTTCATAATGCTGGTTTTTGCCTCGGTAGACTATATAGGTGACTGTGGGTCAGTGGCTAGAGTGTCGGGTCGCTGACTCGAAGATCGCTGGTTCGAGACCGAGTCTCGGCAGATAGATATTTGCAGTCACCTCCTCTTGGAAAGTAATGGCAACCTACCAAGAGTATAATTGCCTAGTCACCTCTCCAAATTAGCCGTTCGGAACCGGCGTTAAAAAGTAGGTCCCGTATATCTGTGTAAAACAACTAAACACACTCAGCACAGGTATATGTGGAGAGGCGCCGACACCCGTTTCGGGTATGGCATTCGAAGAAGAAGAAGACTATATAGATTCTATATAGTTCCGAGGGCGGATCCAGGAACTTTTTATGGGGGGGGGGGAGGGCGTCATCTGAGACGCCCCACACACATAGAACATTATTTTCCAATTTTAAAATATTTTTTAAAAATAAATTTTTTTTTTACAAATTGTTATAAATTCTATCGATTTGGCCGCCGTTTTTTGGCCCCTGCGTGCGACGCACGTGTTGCACTCCCGCCAGGCACTGGCCTGTATGGGAGCGGCGATCGCCCTCTTCGCCCCCCCCCCCTGGATCCGCCCTTGGTTCCGAGTTTTGTGCTACTAGGATAGTTGGTTTAGCACCGACTTCAAAAAGTGATTTTATGTAACAATTTCATCGTCTAGTTGTAACTAAATAAGATAATTATTTTATAACTTTTAGTGCATTTTATTTTATTTTTGAGTTCTTATTATTTTATTTGTTGCATTTAATTTTTTTGTAGTTGGTTTTATTTTATTTAAAATTTTTTTTTTAAATTATTTTCTAATATTAATCATCATTAACACCTGCCCAAACAAATTATTAATTAATTTATTTATTTAGGTCAATGAAGAAAAAAATAGCAAAGCTATAATACAAAAAGAAAATTTTGAATTCAACCAAAGGGTGAGTTTGTTTATTTATTTATCTTTACAAATTGATGATTGAAATTTTTCAAAAAATAAAACATTTTTTATTTGTTTTAAATAACATGATAATGTCAACATTTCGATGAGTTTTGATTACAGATATAATTTAAGTTTATTATATTTTATTTAGATATTAGAAATGTGACAAATCAGAGGAAAATAGGAACAATTAAACAGTGTCAAAACATGCGATCAATTGCGACGTTTCGCGAATTATAATATGGCGTCATCAATTAGTAAAAGAAGATAAATGACAAAGTCTTTTATAAAATTGATCAAGGTAATTATATTATATTCTGTCAGTGGGTTGATTTTTGATGATTGTGAATGATTCATTAACATTTATTTTTTGTATAGAGCCTTATGAAGCCATAATAAATTGTCGAAACGTCACAATTGATAGCATGTTTTCCTAGGCAGCACAAGTATATTCTATATATATTCTTTCAATATCTTTTTCAGACATTCGGATATGCCGACAAATCTAGGTAGATATTCTAAGAATATGCTTAGAAAAACAAAATGTCCTCCTAAAAATCTTCTAGGCATATCCTGGGAATATCCCGAGGAATGTTCTAACAATCTTCTACAGATATCCTGTGAATATCCCGGAGAATATTCTAACAATCTTCTATAGATATCATCGGGATATATATTAGGTCATTCAATAAGTCCGTAGGATGACACATATTTGGCGTTACTAGAATTTTTTCTATATGATTTTTATTTAGTACTAGCCTTCAAACGACATGTGTATAAATTTGACAGCAATCTGACTATTGATTCGTGAGTTATAGCATTTTGTGTGAAGTAACTTTTGTTATTGAAAAAAAAGCGAATTTCGAGTTTTAATAAAGCATTGCTTTTTGATGAAAAAAATACAGTGGAAACCAAACAATGGCTTGATAAACATTATCCAAATTCTGCTCCATCGAGACAAATGGTAGAGAAGCGGATTGCTGAATTTAAACGTGGTCGTACCAGGCACAAATGATGCAGAGCGCAGCGGACGAAAGTAACCTTTTTTAAAAGTCCAAGATTGCCATTTTACTACCTGAGAATAATTAAAAACCCATCAAAAACAATTTTGTCGAAGATGAGACCGTGACAGATTGAATTGTCAACCCAAAAACCTTCTAACCCGTGAATTTCATCAAAATCGTTAGAGCCGTTTTCAAAATAGAACAAAGATACAAATAAACAATTTTTGCTCTTTTAATAAGAGTAGATTATAAAAAAAATATTTGAAAATCATGAATGTCTCCTATTGTTCCTATTTTCCTCTGATTTGTCACATCTAATATCCAAGTAATGCAACAGAATAACAATAATTTTATTTTATTTTTAGATTCAAGAATTGTTTCAAAATGGAACTAAAGATATTTTCAATGCATCAGCTGTATGCTCTATTAATGGGGTGAAATATTGGTACGCCATAGACCCCTCCTCTATTCATGGAAAGGATGCTGATAATCGTTTCAATTATACTCCTCTCCATTGGGCATCTATCTATGGGCATTTGGACATTGTAAAATTCTTATTGTCCAAAGGAGTGGATACGGAGGCAGGGGATTATTCACATACAACACCCTTAATGCGGGCCTCTGAGCATGGTCGTGTGCCGGTAGTTCAAACGTTGCTGGACAAGGGAGCGAATATCAACCAGCAAAATAAAATCAAGTTTACACCATTACATTGGGCAGTTATTAATAATCACTTGCCAGTGGTGAAACTATTGATAGAAAGGGGGGCCGATAAAAGTTTAAGATGTAAATCGAATAAAACTCCGTTAGATATAGCTAGAGAGAAAGGATTTAAACCTATTGTGGATTATTTGTCCTCCCTTCCTGACAAATAATCCTCCTTAAATTAAATGATCATAATGTATTGAAAGTTATCGCGCCTTTTGGTTATGATGGGTGACAAGTAGAATGGAGAGGCTTAAATCGGATGACGACGTGAAGTGCTCGGCTGGATTGGCGGGTGTTCAATCCGGTGGTACTTCACGAGAGCTTCCCAGAATGGAGAGGCTTAATAGGATGACGACGTGAAGTGCTCGACTGGATTGACGGGTGTTCAATCCGTTGGTACTTCACAAGAGCTTTCCAGAATGGAGAGGCTTAAATCGGAAGACGGCGTGAAGTGCTCGTCTGGATTGGCGGGTGTTCAATACGGTGGTACTTCACGAGAGCTTTCCAGAATGGAGAAGCTTAAATCGGATGACGACGTGAAGTGCTCGGCTGGATTGGCGGGTGTTCAATCCGGTGGTACTTCACGAGAGCTTCCCAGAATGGAGAGGCTTAAATCGGATGACGGCGTGAAGTGCTCGGGTGGATGGCGGGTGTTCAATCCGGTGGTACTTCACGAGAGCTTCCCAGAATGGAGAGGGTTAAATCGGATGACGGCGTGAAGTGCTCGGCTGGATTGGCGGGTGTTCAATCCGGTGGTACTTCACGAGAGCTTCCCAGAATGGAGAGGGTTAAATCGGATGAGGACGTGAAGTGCTCGGCTGGATTGGCGGGTGTTCAATCCAGTGGTACTTCACGAGAGCTTCCCAGAATGGAGAGGGTTAAATCGGATGACGCCGTGAAGTGCTCGGCTGGATTGGCGGGTTCAATCCGGTGGTACTTCACGAGAGCTTCCCAGAATGGAGAGGCTTAAATCGGATGACGGCGTGAAGTGCTCGGCTGGATTGGCGGGTGTTCAATCCGGTGGTACTTCACGAGAGGTTCCCAGAATGGAGAGGCTTAAATCGGATGACGGCGTGAAGTGCTCGGCTGGATTGGCGGGTGTTCAATCCGGTGGTACTTCACGAGACCTTCCCAGAATGGAGAGGGTTAAATCGGATGACGACGTGAAGTGCTCGGCTGGATTGGCGGGTGTTCAATCCGGTGGTACTTCACGAGGGCTTCCCAGAATGGAGAAGCTTAAATCGGATGACGGCGTGAAGTGCTCGGCTGGATTGACGGGTGTTCAATCCAGTGGCACTACACGAGAACTTCCAACAATGAAACTCCTTGCAGCGACTATGGGAGCTCTGAATCAAGCTGATTTAGGCAGCAGAGTTTGTTCTCCGTACCATTTAGTAGAATCTCGATGGTGGGAGGGGACGTCATGTGTGAAGTTACCGCGAAAAGACTGGTCCACTAACAACGTTTTGTTGCGAGAGGAGAGAAAACGGAAGAGAAGAAGACGGAAGAAGAAGAATTAGGGATCCGGCAAGATATCGGGAAGTGTCGGGAAGTGAAGTGAGTGTTAAAAGGTTTACCTCTTAAGGTGGGAGTGTGTCAAGTAGAATGGCTCCAAATTCGCGCCATGAATTTGGTGTAGGGTTTTTGGATGAGCCAATCTGTGTGTTGGCATCTCTGAACTACGAAAATATGAGATGGCATGGTTTTGGGACAAAGAAGTTAGTTGTTAAATAATTGTTATAGAATATAGTCAAGTTTTTGCTGAGTTATTGTTTGTTTGTATTTGGAATAAGAAAAGTTTTGTTATATATTATTATTATTATTTGTTGCGTTTGGACCCTTGGGATCACGCAAATCTTGATGTTTCTTTCTGGTTGGACCTTCCACGCCTCTATCTTTTTCCAGAAAGTGTTATCGAGTTCCATGGTCAGGCTTTTAATTTTTCCTGGCCGGATGTTAAAGGTGCCCAGGTATATATGGATTTTTGGCGTTATTCTTCCATTGTTTCTTCCTTGACTTCGTGATGGTCCGGGTCCCCCAGAATCTGAATGCCCGGTTGCCACTCGAGGGTGGGTGGATTGGTTACCACCTGGGGTAATCTTGTTTTGCCTCTCACGATTCATGGTTGCTTGTTACTAAATTTTGTCCTGCGCTGCGCGAAGTTTTGTAGAACCAGAGATTGTCAGTTTCTGGATATATATAGTATATATAGAAATAATCTTCAAGTTGTTAATTTAAAACGAATTTATTAAGGCAATTATTTCCCTCGTCAACCTTCGTGCAGGATTCAAATACCTTAATATAATATTGAAGTAATTCGACAATGGGCGTAAATCCTCAAGTCGCCTGTGTTTTAACCTTATGAATTAAAAATGTGTTTCGATAGGCCTGGTGTGATTATCTAGCTAATTAATGTTATACATATATGATATCCTGTAAAAAATGGAGGGAAGGCAAGGGTGGTGCTCTTCAAAAGAGTATGAGACAAAAAGTAAACATCATCATCATCATCATTGAGTATACAGTCCTAAGACTGGTTTGATGCAACAATCCGTCTTCACTCGACTCTGTCCCTCGCCAGCTGTTTGACCTCTCTAAATGTCTGGCATCCCATATCCCCAATTATTTGGTTTTATATTCTAATCTGGGTCTTCCCCTTCCCCTTTTCTTTCCCACCTCCCCCTCCAAGATATCCCTAAGCAGTCCCCCATGTCTCAGTGTGTGGTCCATCATCTGACCTCTTCTCTTCTTCAGACTCTTCCACAAGGTTCTTCTTTCTCCGATTCTTCCAAGAACTTCTTCATTTGTAATTTTATCCATCCATTTGATATTCATCATTCTTCTGTAGCACCACATTTCGAAAGCCTCTAATCTCTTTCTCTCCGCTTTTCTAATTGTCCAGATTTCACACCCGTACATGGCTATGCTCCATACATATGTCTTCAATAGCAACTTCCTGTTTTCTAAGCTTAGAAAAAGTAAACAATTAACGTTTATACCAGGTGAGTTTTTTATCTTGAGACAGTCTTATAACTCATAACAATGTATTATATGAAAAAAAGTTTCAAATAAAAGTTTATTTATATCGAAGAAGAAACTAAACAACGCTATTGTTTGTCTACCTAGAACAAGCTTTCAAGGATATTTTAAGGTCAAGTTCTGTTTTTTTAAATAGAAACCTATATTTTTCTTTACGTCACCATATTTGACATCTGTAATTAATAATAACTCACTGACTTGCCTCTTGTGTGGTCCCACAGTTTCCACTGAGGAAGAGATGCCGCAAGCGCTCTCGAAATATTTGGATTAACCATTTGAATAATAAAATAAATTACTGGAAAGAAGCAATTCAATTTATTTATCCTTTAACAATAAAAAATTAATATATCCAGTACACACCAAGCCAGCAAAATTCTTATGAATCATTATCTTCACCATCTATTCATATCTATATATATATAATTCTTTGCCCGATACACTCACTCACTCATTCATCATCAAAACAGCCAGAACCACTGGACATAGAAACATGAAATTTGGAGAGGATATTAGATCTATGACATAGGGGTTGACTAAGAAAGGATTTTTCGAAATTCGACCCCTAAGGAGGTCAAAGGGGACAAAGTGTGTTTTCACTGATTATGCGATATCTCTTAAGCACGATAAAATATCTACTTGCTTTTTACTTATAAAAATACTAAATTAACATATCTAAAAAGTAATTTCAGGATTTTTTGAAATTCGACCAGTAAAGGGGTCAAAAGGGGCAAAATATATTCCCAATGTGTTTACACTAATTATGCATTTTCAATTAAGAACGATAAGATATCTACTTGATTTTTTACTTAATAAAATTCTAAAAACAAATATCTAAAAATTAATTTCAGGATTTTTTAAAATTCGACTCCCAACTATCCAAAATGTGAGCGTGGGCAAAAATTAAAACTCTCTCCGATCTTGATCAAATTTTGTAGAGTTATTCTTTATTACTTTAAGAAACTATTCCTGTAAAAATCAACTATCAAAATTGACTGTATGGGTGGCGAAAGGGGGGGGGCAAATTATAGAAATTTTTAGATTTTTAGTACATTTACTCTTTGGAAAACTGTTGATTATTTATTTGCAAATATCTAAAAAATAATTTCAACCTCCCAAAATGTGAGTGGGGGCAAAAAATTAATACTCTCTTACGATATAGATCAAATTTTGTAATGTTAGTTTTTAAGACTATATAAAATGTATGCTGTAAAAATCAATAGCCAAAATGAGTGCGTGGGGGTGAAAGAGGGGGCAAAATATTACAAATAGAGTGATACCTCGAGATACGAGTTTAATTCGTTCCGTAACCTTGCTCGTATGTCAATTTGCTCGTATCTCTAAGCAATTTTTCCCATTGAAATTAATTGAAATGCCATTAATCCGTTCCAACTCCAAAAATGCTATCCCCAATTGTTTTTGTTACGTGTTTTTGAATAAGAAAAATGTATTTATAAATGAGAAATATTGTATAAAAACATAATAAAAGAGAATGTAAACAAAAAAAAAAAAAAACTGGTTTTATAAAGTGTCCATATTTGTATTTTGGTCACTTAAATGCAACTTAGACACAACTTAAATGCTACAATACTTTATGCTTAATTTTATTCACTGTTTTTCTCTACACTGGTCTTTGTCTTTTTCGCAGGATTCAAAAAAAAAAAAAAAAAAACTGTCCAAGGAGTTTTGTTTCTTCCTCCCTTTCAGAATGCTGCGGAAATGAATTAGGCAAGTGTCATTAAATAGCTCCGATGCACGACCAGTTGCAACTTTTTCGGGATGTTTCTTTTCCACGAACTATAAAACTCTCTCCCACATTCCCAAGATCTCTTTTATCTCACTTGTAGAGATAACCTTACAATGTATCCTACATTGTAGGAAAAATAAATTTAAAAGAACAGAAACACAATTCATGAACGGAGTTATTTTTTGGGGGATTTAAATTCAAAAAAAAAGAAAGTCTAATTTAATCAATGTTAATCCATAAAACAGAGAAATGTATATTATTAATAAAATGTAATTTTTTTTTTTCATTTAAATTCACAATATAATGTATATTTTAAGAAAGGTTTCAAGAAATGACAATTGGAATAGATTAAGATCTAAAGCAGAGCCGGTCAATGAGCGAATGAAGGAGCAGAAGGGAATTCTTAGAACAAAATCCCCAGACAAGCAGAACAAGAGGATAAAATCGATCCACCAATCAAGATATCATATCAGAGCACATGATCTCAAATGCACGGCACGGAGGGAGAAATCTCGTAAAAAGAAGATCAGAGCTCATATTATATATCATTACTATATTACGATCATATTAATTAAGAACTCGTAATCTCATTTAAAACATTTATTTAACAACAACATCAAAATATAAATATAAATACAATGAATAAAACAATGACAATAACATCAAGTATGCCTTGTACGCATCAATTCTCCCCTCCTTAGAACACGAACTCAGCTTCTCACAGGATCATTCTTCTTTCTTCCTAGGTTTAAAATAACTCAGAATGATATTTAACTAACCTTCTCCTTTCGTAACTATTTTCAATAATTTTTGCTCCATCCTCTTGAGTCACTACCAATCTATAAGCTTCCTCTCCATTCTTATCCCAGTCCAATCTATACAACACTTCGTTAATTAAAATAAAATATGGTGCCAATCTTAATATCTTCTTCCTTACTTTCAAATTACTAGGTAGGATCGATTCTTCTTTAGTCCCTGTTCGGGCGCCAATATTACGATCATATTAATTAAGAACTCGTAATCTCATTTAAAACATGTATTTAACAACAACATCAAAATATAAATATAAATACAATGAATAAAACAATGACAATAACATCAAGTATGCGTTGAACGCATCAACTATGATACTATTGGATACTATTACATTACTATTATATTACTACTCAATACTTATATGGTATATTATTACTTAATATACTACTCTACTTATATACTATCACTATTCATATGATATTATATTACTCCTGATATTATTGAATATTATTACTCTTACTACTCTCTCACTATATATTGATATAATATATTACTCATTCTTTACATCCTACGCCTATGAGAGTGCCATTGTTGTGATTTACACGTGGTGGACCGGCGTCGTCATCTTGAAGACGGATTGGAATTACTGCTAGACACCTCTACGTGGCCACCTCCTGCTTTGTCTCCCTTACCGTAAGACGAGCAATACCTCTTTTATCCGCCTCTGATTGGATTCACGACCATTGTGAATAATATCTGCTTAGCATCTTAATACACGAGCCAGTCTAATTATATTGAAACACTTCTAAGCTTATCCATTTCATTTTTTTTATATATTATTAATTTTCTTCTTGCTGATATAAATAAATTGTCAAATATTTAATCTCTGGTTCTATCATTCTTTCGAGTAAAACCTTAAAGAAAAAATTTAATTCATCTCCTTTAATAGTTAAATCCCCTCACCTACCATTCCCCAAAATCCATTCAACCCCTTTAGTATTTTAATTATTATTTTATTCTTTATTTTCTTATTTTTTAATATTTTTTATAATTTTTTTATTTGATAATATCTATACTTAAAAGTTAAAATCAGTAAGTTAACAATAGCCAATTTAAGACAAAGAGAGTTACACTGAGTTACACCACCGCGAAGCAGATCCATTATAAAGTAAAACAAAGTAAGTATTTCTTACAATTAAAATTATTTTCAAATATATTAATAGCTTAAATTACCTATTAAAACCTCCTCCACCTCTGGCTCTTCCTCGAAACCAATTTCTTGCAGAACCCCCGAATTCTGCTGCGACTGTAACTTCGTTGTAACTGTTTACCCACTGCACAAAGAACTGCCTAGTGACCGATGCTATCGGTTTGCCCTCCACATAACTTGCAGTTTTTCTTTTAAAATCTTATGTGACTTAAAGGCTCTGGGGTTTTCCGAATGGTATACAAGCAGAGGCGCACAGTGCGAGAGTTAGTCTATCCTTCATGGGTTTGTGGCCTGGCATTATCTTCTCCTCTGCCGTTATGTAAGTCCTATTCGGCACCTTCTTCCAGAAAAGTCCTGTTTCGTCACAGTTGAAGACTTGCTGGGTGATGTATCCATTGGGTTCTATCAGTTCGGAAAAAGTTTCGCAGGTGGCCGTTGCTAGTATCTCAAAGCAAAACTTCGCTCGGTCGACAGCTCGTATCTCAAATAACTCGTATGTTAGGGCACTCGTATCTCAAATAACTCGTATGTTAGGGCACTCGTATCTCAAATAACTCGTATGTTAGGGCACTCGTATCTCGAACACCACTGTATATATTATAGATCTAATAATCACATGCCGAGACGCCGCCCGCCAGGGCCACCACGCCTGGAACAGCTCGTCAAATATAATTTCTTAAAAAACGGAATTAACAATTTTGAAGGTTCTCTGGATAAACAAGGGCCAGTTCTCAATCCAATGACAATGTCAAATTGACATTGCCAATGTTTTCAATTTTCTGAAGTCAGCCAGGTATTGAACGGCTCTGTTTCATATTAACTTCCTTTTGTTTGATTTTTGCCGCTGTTTAATGTCACTCCATTATATATAAGTAACAAATAAATTGTTGCTTCTGTATTGGTTTTCGATAAAATCATCACGGGTGGCTCTCAGCCGAAATTTAAACATTTTCAACTATGGAAGGTTTTTAATGCCTTTTTGATTTTTAAATAGTCTAATTTTGAATGGAGGGGCGTGTAGACTGATAGAGGCATTAATCTGACTTAAAGACATATATGTAGTTTTGTAAAAATCATTCTTATGAATTGACAGGTGCTGAAGAGGGTTGCCACGAACCCGAAACTCTTTGGGCCAAATTGTACACCAGAAAAAATACACAAATAAAAACAACAACATCAGTTTTTCTAAAAATTATTTTACACAACATCCAGTAAAAAACATTTTCAGAAACACCTCAGAACACTCCAAAGATTAATAATTCATAAACGGGAACCTTGGATTTGTGACACTGAATCTTCCAGATACCAAAAACAACAATAAATAATTTCTTAACTATAAATATATCGTGTTTTCAGTGTAGGATCAAAGTAGGAAGAGGAATCGGGAGGAATACTGTCAAATAAATCATACATAGATATAAGTAAAAGTAAAAAATATATTTACAAAATAGTTTATTTAATTATTTATTTAACATACATGATATTTATTTCTACAAAAATTATAATTGTGACAAATAATTGACGATTGAAGAATGATGTATAATTTTGGCATATTCCAATGGAGTTTGATTATCCTCATCTTTTAATGTCTTATCAGCCCCCCTTTCAATTAAAACTTTAACAAGGTCCAAATTGTTTCCCCAGACTGCCCAATGGAGGGGTGTATGCATGTATCTACCTTGATGATTGATATTTGCCCCTTGTCTAATAACAAATTAACTACGGAGAGGCGACCATTCTCACATGCCCACATTAAAGGGGTAGATTTATAAGAATCGAGCGGATCTACCTGTGCTCCTCTTGATATTAAATATTTAACAATAAGTAAATGACCTTTCTCAGATGCATAATGCAAAGGACGACGCTTATAATTATTATTTCCATCTTGTTTCTCTAAATTAGTGGTATTTTGAGCTAGGTGGTATTTAATTCCTGGCAGGGATCCTTTCTTTGATGCATCAAAAATATTACAAGTATTATCTTTATCTAATGATCCATCAAGGATTAATTTTTCTTCCAATTCATTCAACTAAAAATACATAAATAAATAAATATAATTATAATTGTATTATATATAAAATAAGTAAGTATTATATTAAACGAGCAAAAATTATATATATATATATATATATATGTATATATATATATATATATATATATATATATATATATATATATGTAAAATTGAAATCCCGCCACAACGCAGCCACAACACTAGATTGAAATCCCCGCCACAATACCGACCAATAGGAAAACAACGATTTGACAATGCAAGATAAATAATAAAATATAATTATAATTGTTTATATTGTTAATTTATTTATTATATCTAAATTACCACAAAGAGATAAAGGACCTAAAATTTCGATTTATAATTTCGTTTATTCTTCAGGTAAATAAAATTCGAGTTCATCTATAAAGAGAATTTATTAGTTATTTATGACATATTATATTACATTATTTACATTATATACAATTTTACCTATAAAGAGAAATCGAAATTTTAGGTCCTTCATCTCTTTGTAGTAATTTAGATATAATAAATAAATTAACAATTTAAACAATTATAATTATATTTTATCATTTATCTTGAATTGTCAAATCGTTGTCTTCCTATTGGTCGGTCTTGTGGCGGGGATTTCAATCTGGTGTTGTGGCTGCGTTGTGGCGGGATTTCAATCTAATATATACATATATATATAAATCCGGACGGTTTCTCGAAAACGGCTCTAACGATTCGCAGGAATTATTTAACGGATTATAGTGGTGTTTCACAAAGTGGAAATAAAATTAAAAAATTTTAAAAATATTTTAAATTATTTTGGAGATTTTTTTATTTATCTCTATACATATTTCGGGCTATGAACCCTTCAACAGTAGGTCTAACGATTTGGATGAAATTCACGGGTTAGGAGGGATTTATGTTGGACATTCGATCTGTCACGGTCTCATCTTCGGCTAAGTTGTTTTTGATGGGTTTTTTGTTAATTGAAACAATTATTCACAGGTGGTTGTCTCAATAAAAATGTTTATTTACATTTTTATTCAATTTCCTTTTAATAAATAATTGGTTTTTTAATTTTATATCCCACAATAAGATCATTATAATTATTATTATATATTAAAAGTTGGTCAATTTAATTGATTATGTATGAAAATGTACATCTGTAATTATAATTGGAAAAAAAAGAATTTCTTATCTTATCTTATTTTTAATTGATTAAAAATGGAATTTTAAATCCCACAAATATTAATTTGACAATTTAATTGATGAACTCAAAAATTGTTATTTAATTAAAAAAAATAATTATACCGTATTTATTTATATACCTATATATATACATAATATGTGGGCCACTAGAAAATTAGAAATCCAAAAACTGGGGGTGGGGGGTGCAGGAGGTGGGTTGCAGTGGTGGGGGGACCGGGGGAGGTACAGGGGTTTTGAGGATGGGGTGTAGGTGAGGGGGAGGGTACGTGAGGTGGGGTGAAGTGGTGGGGGGCCGGTGGGCGAAGGGGGTTTCGGGGATTAATATCTATTAACTGAAGCAAAAAGTTACCGAGCATCGCTCGGTGGCCAGGTACTAAATATAATCTATATAAATATCGTCCACTGTTACGCTTAAGTGATACGTTGAAGGATCTCCGAAAGTTCTTAACCGATTTCTTTGAAATTTTCACACAACATTCCATTCAAATACACGAGTGTTTATATATATATATATGTAAGCTCGAAACACCCACACATGAAGACGAGTGGAAGGGGAAGACAAGCACAAGCAAGGGACATAATAGATTGAGACATCAAGCAGTAGAGAGTTAATTTAAAACGCTCACTTCAAACACAATTGTTAATATACAATATTTGAGAACTAGATATTATATAAATTCATTTCAAATAAACATCATTGTTAAAACTAAATAAAGGACCTGAAATTTCGAGTTTCACATTTCAGGTAAATAATATAAAACTCATTGTAAATATCTGTATATATTAATAAACACTTCACATTTCAGTGGAACACGATTTTTATCTACCTCGCACCCATCCTACTTATAACTCGAAATTTCTCAAACGAGATGTCTACCAGAGTGAGGCTACTTTTGATGAAAGAAGACGTGGATGGTGTTTTAACAAATAATGTAAAAACAATCAAGCTACAAGATGATAGCATAACATATGTCTTTCCGAAGGAATACCAAGGTGAGCAGTCACATATTGAATTAAAACAAATCAGTATTATAAAATCTGCATATAAAAGTATGACAAAAGATGGTCACTACAGAAACGTAAATATTACTTTACCGAATGAGATAAAGAAATATTACATAGATGAACAAAATAATTTCATTTTTAAAAACTTTCTATTAGAAGAAGAACAAATTGAAAGCTTAAATGTATCAGAATATCCAGAAATTAGCAATGAAACAAATATAATGTTAAACATTGAAAAAAATTTAACATAAATAAATTCTATGGCATTCAACAAAATGCTATAGAATGGCTAAAGTCATTTGAAACAGAATGCAAAAGACATAAAGTATCAAATGACAATTTAAAAATTCAAATCATGAACTTCTTTCTGGAAGCCAATGCAAAAGATTGGTACAGAAATAACAAAATAAAAATAGATGATAATAATTGGTCAAAATGGACACATTCTTTTAAATTAGTATACGCAAAAAAAGGCTGGACAGAAATTAATTATGCATACAAATATAAATATATAAATGGATCATTAATCGATTATAGTCTTAGAAAAGAAAAATTATTATTGGAAGCTGAACCCTCCATCTCAGAGGAATCTAAGATAAATCACATAGTTATTAATTTACCAGAAAACGTCCAAAATAATTTAGATAAAGAAGAATTAAATAACACTGACGAATTAATGAACATTCTCAGAAAATATGACATGCAATATTCTAATTATAATAATAAAAACCTAAATAAATATGAATTACAATGTACACATGATAAAAATACTGAAATGTCAAAGAAAATTCAAAATTCAAAATGTGTAATAAAATCACCTTGTTATAAATGTGTCAAATTGGGATATCAAAATAGATACCATCCTATTGCAATATGTCGAAATAAAAATTTATATAAAGAAAAATTTGAAATACATTTGAATGAAAACATTCCTGAATCAAATTTGAATGAAAACACAAAAAACGATCAGAGCCCGACCAAGTTAATCCACTAATAAAATTAAATGTTTTAATCAATAAATTTAAAAAAGTAGAGGCTGTTTATGACACAGGCTCTAATTGTTCATTATTGAATCACAACTTGATGAAGGAATTAAAACAAGAAATAAAAAATGATAACACAATATTTAAGACAATAAATGGATTAAACTTTATAGAAGGTCGGGCAAGAATAGAACTAAAAATCAATAAAATTTCAGATTTTTTAGATGTATATATAATAAAAAACAATAATTTCTCATATGACATGCTACTAGGCTTAGATGCCATAAAAAAATTTAAATTAATTCAAAATGAAAAATTAAAATTATTTCAAAAGATTAATAAGACTAAAATAGATGAAATTAAAATAGATATAACAGAAAAATCAGATAAAGAAAGAGAAATATTCTCAGAAATAGATAATAATAAAGAATTAAAAGATAAAGAAATAACTAAACGAATATATTTAAATGAATATATAAAAATGAAAGATTATGAAATATTTTTAAATCACCTCGATAATAAAAAAAAGAAAAAGTACTAAAATTATTAGATAAATTTGAATATATTTTTGCCAAAGATAAATTCGACGTTGGTATTATAAGAGAAAAAGCAAAAATTAGACTATCAGAATATAAATACATATATAAAAAACCCTACAGATGTTCTTTGCCTGATCAGAAGGAAATCGAAAATCAGATCACAAATCTTTTAGAAAGAGGTCTAATAGAAGAATCAAGTTCTCCTTTCGCAGCACCGGTAACCATGGCTTTCAAAAAGGAAGAAGGGAAAAAGAACAGGCTGTGTGTTGATTACAAATCTTTGAACGAGTTGGTGGTCCCAGAAACACATCCATTTCCACGAATTGAAGACATAATTGTTAAAGCTGGAAATTGTGAATGGTTCACAGCACTAGATATAAATTCGGCTTTCTGGTCAATTCCAATAAGAGAAAAAGACAAAGAAAAATTGGCGTTCATAACTCATGAGGGCCACTATAATTGGAATGTGTTACCATTCGGAATGCGAACATCAAGCTCAATATTTCAGAGGATTTTAGCAAACATAATTAGGCAAAATAAATTAAATAAATTTTGCATCAACTATATTGATGACATTCTAATCTTTTCAGAAGATTATGATAGCCACATAAATCATATTGAATTAGTTTTAAATGCGATAAAAAATGAAGGGCTTAAATTAAAATTATCTAAATGCAACTTTGCAAAAAACTCAATAAAATTCTTAGGGCATATTATAAAGAAAAATGAAGTAAGGCCCTATAAGGATAATCTAATTTCAATTAAAAATTTTCCAATCCCCAAAAACAAGAAGAACATCAGACAATACCTTGGGAAAATCAACTTCTATCATAAGTATCTCCCAGATGGATCACAAGTATTAGAACCGTTACACAACTTATTGAGAAAAAACATTAAGTTCAATTGGGATGAAAAGTGCCAACAAGCATTTAAAAAAGTAAAAAGTTATTTATGCCAAAGTCCCATACTATCTATTTATGATGAACACAAAGAAATATTCATATTCACAGACGCATCAAATTTTGGTTTTGGAGCCATATTGAAGCAACCACAAGAAAATGGAGAACTTCACCCAGTGGCGTACTTCTCGAAGAAATCAAAACCAGCACAAAAAAAGAAACCAGCAATTTTCTTAGAATGCTTGGCAATAAAAGAGGCTATTCTTTATTGGCAATATTGGTTAATCGGAAAAAAATTCACAGTCATAACCGACCACAAACCACTAGAAAACTTAAAAGTCAAAGTAAGGACAGACGAACCTCTTGGAGATTTGATACACTACCTATCACAATACAACTTCGACATAAAATATGCTCCTGGAAAGGACAATTTGGAAGCAGATGCCTTATCCAGGAACCCAGTTCTGGAATCCTTTGAAAATGAAGAAGATGTGCTAAAAACAGTCAATTTAATATCAATAGAAGAAATAAAGGAAGACCAAAGATTAAATGAACATGAAATAAAAAATTCAAAAAAAGTAATAAACAGAGGAGATATAAAATTTAAAATAACAAAAAATAGTAAAACTAGAATATTTGTATCCAAACCATTTGGCATGGAACTAATAAAAAAGATCCATGAATTTTACGGTCATATTGGAACGAAACACCTAATTGCCAAAATCAGACCAAACTATTATTTTAAAAATATGGATAGAGAAATAGAAAAATTCTGCAGAGAATGCAAAATATGTAACGAGAATAAAACGAGATCAATAAGGAAATTAGGACTGACATCAAAACTGGGCCCTGCCACAACACCTTATGAAATAATGTCAATAGATACTATAGGCGGTTTTGGAGGTAATAACTCAACAAAGAAATATCTCCATATCTTAATTGATCATTTCACAAGATTTGTATTCTTCACAACATCCATAGGACAAACAGCAAGAGAATTTATAAAACTAATTGATCCCATCACAAAAGACAATAACATCAAAATAATACTAGGAGATCAGTACGCAGGCATAAACTCCACAGAATTAAAAAAATATCTGAAAGAGAAAAATATAGAACAAATATTTACATGTACTGACTGTCCTGAATCGAATGGTCTAATTGAGGAGGGTAAACCAGTCGATCTCAAACAGAATCAGATGCAAAGCAAATACAGATAAAAAAAGATCCTGGCCTAAACTTGCAAAAGAAAGCATAGATGAATACAACAAAACAATACATAGTGTCACAGGATTCTCACCAATGTACTTATTGTACGGCAAGGATACGAGTATAGTACCAGAGGAATTTATATCTGTAAGAAATCTTGAAGAAGACAGAAAAAAAGCATTAGAGAACTCAAATAAAAATTTTATACAAAATAAAACAAGAATAGATAAAAATAAAAAAAAATATGAATTCAAGAAAAACGACTTAGTGTATGTAGATACAGGGAGCAAATTAAATAGAAAAAAATTAGACAAGATAAGAAAAGGCCCATTTAAAATACTACAAAGAGTTTCAAATTCAATATACAAAATAAATTACACAAAAAAAGGAAGAAATCACACACTTTTCCATGTTAATAAGCTGATACCCTTCTCTCAAAATTCCTCTGCGGGGGGGGAGATGTAAGCTCGAAACACCCACACATGAAGACGAGTGGAAGGGGAAGACAAGCACAAGCAAGGGACATAATAGATTGAGACATCAAGCAGTAGAGAGTTAATTTAAAACGCTCACTTCAAACACAATTGTTAATATACAATATTTGAGAACTAGATATTATATAAATTCATTTCAAATAAACATCATTGTTAAAACTAAATAAAGGACCTGAAATTTCGAGTTTCACATTTCAGGTAAATAATATAAAACTCATTGTAAATATCTGTATATATTAATAAACACTTCACATTTCAGTGGAACACGATTTTTATCTACCTCGCACCCATCCTACTTATATATATATATATAGTGTTTTTATAGATATCATTTCTGTGGAATGTAAAAAATATTTTTTTGAGGAAACACCGCCAGCGCCTCTCTGGGGTAAAAGCAAACCAACATGATGGCCAATACTTCAATCCCGAGACGCCGCCCGCCATGGCACTCTGCCCGGAGGACCTAGCTGGGACAGGCGTGCCGGGTACAGCTAGCATTAATATTTATTTTTTAACTGAAGCAAAAAGTTGCCGTTCAACGCTACTATGTAGATATAAGTCAAAGCAAAAAATAAATTAACATAATAGTTTGTTTAATTATTTATTTAATATATGTTATTTACTTGTATAAAAATTATAATTGTGACAAATAATTGACGATTGAAGAATGATTTCTTCTTTCAGCATGTCCCAGTGGAGTTTCATTTTTCTTATGTTTTAATGTCTTATCAGCCCCCCTTTCAATTAAAATTTTAACAACATCCAAATTATTTCCCCAAATTGCAAAATGAAGGGGTGTAGACATGTAATTATTTTGATGATTTATATTGGCCCTCTTGTCTAATAACAAATTGACTATCGAGAGATGACCATTCAGAGATGCGAACATTAAAGGAGTAGTATTATTAGAATCGAATGAATCTGTTTCAGCTCCTTTTGATAATAAATATTTTACAATATGTAAATGACCTTCTTGAGATGCATAATGCAAAGGATGATAATTTACAGAATATTCATCTTGTTTCTCTAAATTGGAGGGATCTTGATCTAAGTGGTACTTGACACCTGGCAGGGATCCTTTCTCTGCTGCTTCCCATATATCCTTAGTATTATCTCTATCTAATGGTAAATATAGTACTAATAGTTTTTCCAATTCATTCAACTAAAATTAAATAAAAATTATAATTGTAGATAAAATAATAAATATGTAGCGGCCCGTGTTGCTTTGGCTACAAGCTTTTAGACACGGCCGCTAGATGACTCAGTCAGATCGTTGCGACACTTTGGATGACTGATAATGTTTCAGTCATGTATTAAGTAAGGCAATTCGATCTCGAATAGGCATCGAAGGAGAGCCATCCACCAATAAGGAGCTCCTTGTTGGTGGATGGCTCCTCCTTCGATGCCTAGTCGAGATCGAAGTGCATTACTTAATACAGTCACCAGATTGTTACCACCGAAGCACCTCTTGACCCACCAACTAGGTGGGTAGAGCCCTTCCCCACCACCAAAGCAACACGGGCCGCTACATCACAAATACAATATCAGAATTGCAAATAAATTTGAAATAGTTTTCGAATTAGAGGGACTAGTAAGTTGATATTTCAGGATTTGGATGAGATAGACCAGATTCAAAACAAGACTAATTATAATATATACCGGGTGAGTTTTTTTTATCTTGAGTCAGTATTATAACTCAAAAACAGTGCATTATATGAAAAAAAGTTTCAAATAAGAGTTTATTTATATCAGGGGGCAAACTAAACTACGCTATTGTTTTTCTTCCTAGAACAAGCTTTCAAGGGTATTTCGATGTCAAGTTCTGTTTTTTAAAAGTAACCCTATATTTTTTGTTACGTCGTACTTAATCTACAAAAAAAACTGAACAACTTTCATTAGAACTATTTTTTTATACAACTTCAAATAAAAAAAATGTTAAGTCAATTAGATCTCAAAAAAAAATCCAAATAATAATTATTCTTAACAATTATTCAACTTAATTATCAAATAATAATGATCAAATATTTAATTATTAAATTAATAATTTAATAATTTTCCGACAATGTTCTGTGACATTCCAGAGTGTATCGCAAGTCTTCTGGATGAAATATCTTTCGTCAATAAAAAAAATGCTCCATTTTTATTATGGTTATACAATATAACTATTTACAGAATTGACATGAGAAATAAAATTTTTAAGCTCAAAAATTTTAAATATATCTATTAAGTAGAAAATAATCTCTTAAATCTGTGTATAATGAAGTTTTAAGATCATTATAAACACTTATTTTCATTGTTGTGACTTTTAAATTTAATTATTAATTATTTAATAATTAAATATTTAATCATTATTATTTGATAATTAAGTTGAATAATTGTTAAAAATAATTATTATTTGGATTTTTTTGAGATCTAATTGACTTGATATTTTTTTTATTTGATTTCGTATTGAAAAATAGTTCATATGAAAGTTGTTCAGTTTTTTATCTAGATTTAGGTTATGGAAAGAAAAATATAGTTTTCCATTTAAAAAACAGAACTTGACCTTTAAAGACCCTTGAAAGCTTGTTCTAGGTCAACAAACAATAATAGTGTAGTTTAGTTTCGCCCTTGATATAAATAAACTTTTATTTGAAACTTTTTTCATATAATGCACTATTTTTAAGTTATAAGACTATTCTGGCAAATTTTAAGATCTACAGTATATAAATAAATAATCAAATCGATATTTAAGAAATAAGTAATAATAATATAATAAATAAATTCACTTACATTTTGTTTCACCTTCAAAATCTCATTTTCTATTTGTTTAATCGTGATCTTGAGATTATTATTATTATCAATCATCTAAATAAATAAATAAATTAATAGATTAATAATACTTGAAAATTATTGATATCTAATAATAATTTATTAAAAATCAACTTACATTTGAGTTAAATTCTTCAACTTTTTCATTTAGTGATTTATTTGTATTATTATTATCAATCGCCTGTGAATAATAAATAAATCAAGAACTAATAAGAATAAACAATAACAATTTAATTTAATAAATAAATAAATAAACTTACACTTTGTAATATAAAATTAACTTTTTCATCCATCGATTTCATTTCATATCCAAGCTTGTTATTTTCCTCGATAACCTAAAAATTAATAAATCTTATTATATTAAACGAGGAAAAATTGTATATATATTCGGTCGGGTTCTCGAAAACGGCTCTAACGATTTGGATGAAATTCACGGGTTAGGAGGGTTTTGTGTTGGACATTCGATCTGTCACGGTCTCATCTTCGGCTAAGTTGTTTTTGATGGGTTTTTTGTTAATTGAAATAATTATTCACAGGTGGTTGTCTCGATAAAAATGTTTATTTACATTTTTATTCAATTTCCTTTTAATAAATAATTGGTTTGTAATTTTATATCCCACAATAAGATCAGTATAATTATTATTATATATTAAAAGTTGGTCAATTTAATTGATTAAAAATCGAGTTTTAAATCCCACAAATATTAATTTGACAATTTAATTGATGAATTCAAAAATTGTTATTTAATTAAAAAAAATAATTATACCGTATTTATTTATATACATATATATATACATAATCTGTGGGCCACTAGAAAATTAGAAATCCAAAAACTGGGGTGTGGGGGTAGGTGGTGCAGGAGGTGGGTTCAAGTGGTGTGGGGTCCGGGGGAGGTACGGGGTTTCGAGGATGGGCTGTAGGTGGGGGGAGGGTACGTGAGTTGGGATGAAGTGGTGGGGGTCTGGTGGGCGAGGGGAGGTTTCGGGGATTAATATATAGCTATTAACTGAAGCAAAAAGTTACCGAGCATCGCTCGGTGGCCAGGTATTAAATATAATCTATATAAATAAAAATGTACTGTTACGTTTAAGTGATACGTTGAAGGGATCTCCGAAAGTTCTTCACCGATTTCTTTGAAATTTTCTCACAACATTCCATTCAAATACACAAGTGTTTTTATAGATATCACACCTGTGACATGTAAAAAAAAAAATTTTTGAGGAAACGACGGCAGTGCCTCTCTGGGGGGGTAAAAGCAAACAAACAAAATGGCCGATAATAGCTTTTTGGAAATCTTTCAACTGTCAATATTATTTTTGGTTAAGGGAACAATTTTGACAAGTAATATATAATTCATTTACTCTTTTAATACCTATTATATAATTATTTGAATTTTCAAAACTATTATTATTTTTTAAATGTATTTAAATTTTTGATCAAATCAATTTTGACATGGGTAAGCAATAGATAATCATTTATCATGTTTTTTGGCCCGGACGTCAGCTATTATCTATATAAATTTTAACCATAAAACTAGACGCTCCCCGTCAGGGGCCAGATGACGCCGGGCCTAAGGCCTGGGCGTCAACTAGTAAATAATAAAATTCAAAAAAAAAAATTATAAAAAAAAACTAAATTGAAGATAAATTGTACATATTAATGTTGTTTATTGTTAAAAATAAGTTAAAAAATAAATAAATAAACTTACACTTTGCAATATTTTTTCTCCCATCGATTTCATTTCCTCGATAACCTAAAAATAAATAAATAAATATATTCAAATAATATTTTTTCAAATAATATGCAAAAAATATATATATATATATATAAAAATATATCTACTCTTATTAAACGAGCAAAAATTGTGTATATATTTATATATATATATATATTTGTATGTTTGTTCTATTTTGAAAAACGGCTCTACCGATTTTGATGAAAACCAACTCTATTAACAAGTTTTGAGGATGAGAAAACGATCTGGCTAGGTCTGGACCTCGAGAAATTTCATCTTAATTGATCTTTTCTTAATTAAAGTAATTATTTATAGATGAAAATCTCAACAAAAAAGTTTGTTTACATTTTTTCAATTATCTTTTATTTATTAATTGTTTTTTTAATTTTGAAACCCACTCAATAGGTTATGGTTGTGGTGGGGTACAGTGGTAGGGGCGAGGTGCTTCGTTTCTGGTGTGTGGGAGGGGGGTGTCCAGGGGCGTGTACTATATATATTTGTACTTTTTTAATTTGGTACCGTGCATCGCTCGGTGGCTCCAGGTACTCTATATTAATTAAGTTCGCAGGTACTTGGACAGGTTTTTAAGGTGTAAATTAAAAAATTGTCATTGATTTTTGCGACGTTTCGCCAGCTTTATTCTGGCTTCATCAGGCTTCTCAATGAATATGATTAATATTAATATATAACAAATCTGCACATATCTGGGAATAAAATCAATTGTAATTATTTCTCTCTTTTCTGTTTAGAACAGATGATCAATTTATATAAAAAAAAGAATGATCAGAAATAATTACAATTGATTTTATTCTCAGATATGTGCAGATAGATGTCCTAATCATCCACACAAGCAAAATTGGAATCGACCTTTTCCTTAATCAATAATTAGCATTTAATCTCTTTAATTCGCTTAAGGGTGTCAACAACTATGCATGTTACCCTAAGTATAAAAATATAAATATACTCAGTGTAAAATTATATTAAATATCAAAAGCTGACAGCATGTAAACTAAAATTGTAATGGTAAGCCTTTTTAAAGGCAAGAACAACATGTACATAAATAAAAATTAATTAATAAACTACATTGTAAGATAATCGTGTTTACTATTTGTATTATAATGTACTTATAAAAATTGTATATAATTGTGTGGGATCCAGCCAAGCCAACTTGCTGCGAGCCAGTTTGCCCCTCCGTCAAATGAACATCATCTGAGGCCACTGCTGCCTCATCAGCTATGAGCGACAATCTCTCGCAACCGCCTGGCTGGCTGCCCGTCAATCTGAGCAGTAGCCTAGCAGATCTTCACAGCCTGTTCATTGCCAAGTTTCAGTAAGATTTCCACGCAGCCCCCCAAGTAAGCAAGCAATCCTGCAGTGGCTCTACCATCCCATTCTGCGCCCGTTCAACCCCCTCCAGCGAAGAGCTAGCTTCCCCTCCAGTTGCGCACGCATGCCCCCACACGCCCCAAGTCAAAATCGTCGCCGCATGGAATGTTCAGCGAATCACCACCCTCCTAAGATATTCTCATTACGTGTATAAAGATTTCCTCGCATTATTTCAAATCAGTTCTATCAGTTTAGGCAGAGAGTAAATTACATCAGCAGCCCCAGATATCAACGCGCCCTCTATAAAAGATCGTCTCCCAAGTTGAAGAGGGCAGTTCATCACGCAGTCCAGTTTCTATCAGTTTATCAGTGTTAAGATCCCAAGTGCAAGTTAACAGTTTATTTTTACTCAAGACACGATACACGAACATCTCCAGTTTTATATTTCTATTATAAAACATTTTGTTACATTATTATTTAAAAAGCATTTAATAAACCAATATTATTGAAAATACTTGAGTCTTTCTTCACCTGGTCAAAGTCACACAAGTATATCCCTACAATTGTAAATAAAGCTTTTAAATTGAAAAATTAAAAATGGTGATGCCCTTGGTTCAAGAGTTTGCCGGTTCGATTCTAGGAAGAGGGCATTTTTTTAAAGAAAATTCTTTGAGCGTTGTTGCAAATTAATCTGGGCTATTATATATAGATAATAATATATTAATCATATTCATTGAGAAGCCTGATGAAGCCAGAATAAAGCTGGCGAAACGTCGGAAATATCAATGACAATTTTTTGATTTACACCTTAAAACTTGTCCAAATACCTGTGAACTTACTTAATTAATTAAATAATATGGAGGCTATGGACTTTAATAATAAATCTATATATTTATATAATTAAATTGAAAGTTAATTTTAACAATCAATATTCTTTATTGTTAATAATAAACAAATTAATTAATAAATACTTACATTTTGATTAATAAATCCAATTTTCTCACTAATTAAGTTTAGAATTGCTTTATTGCTTTGTTCTTTCGCTTCCATTCTCTTCAAATAAATAAATAAATATGAGATTAATATAGTTAATAAATAAATATTATATAAATATACCGGGTGAGTTTTTTATCTTGAGACAGTCTTATAACTCAAAAACAGTGCATTATATGGAACAAAGTTTCAAATAAAAGTTTATTTTTATCGAGGGGGAAACTAAAATACGCTATTGTTTGTAGACGTAGAACAGGCTTTCAAGGGTTATTTTCGATGTCAAGTTCTGTTTTTTAAAAGTAACCCTATATTTTTTGTTACGTCTACTTAATCTACAAAAAAAAACTGAACAACTTTCATTAGAACTATTTTTTTATACGACATCAATATAAACAAAATATTAAATCAATAATATTTCAAAAAAAATCCTAATAATTATTTTTAACAATTATTAAACTTAATTATTAAATAATAATTATTAAATAATTAATTTTTAAATTAATAATTTAATAATAATTAATAATTTAATTATTTTCCGACATTCCGACATTTTCAATGACATTCCAGAGTGTATCGCAAGTCTTCTGGATGGATTCCAGTTCAAATTTTCTTATTTTTTTTAACAGATTTACAACACGATAAAATGAAGCTTGTGAGGGTGTATTCCTATCAGGAAAACGCTCGGCATCCATTTTAATGGCAGCCGCATAACACTTGTTTCACATTCACCGCATAATTTAAGACCATTTCAATTCTGTCTTGAAAAAAATACTCCATTTTATTATGGTAATACAATATAACTATCTACTAGATTGATACGATAATTTTTAAACTCAAGAATTTTAAGTAGTTTTATTAAGTAGAAATAATTTCTTAAATCTGAATAGAAAGAATTTTTAATATCATTATAAACCTTTAATTTCATTGTTGTGAGCTTTTAAATTTAATAATTATTTATTTAATAATTAATTATTTAATCATTATTATTTGATAATTAAGTTAAATAATTGTTAAAAATAATTATTAGGATTTTTTTGAGATCTAATTGATTCATGTATTTTGTTTATTTGATGTTTTATAAAAAATAGTTTTAAAAAAAATAATCTACAAAAGGCAGCGGCAGAATATTTGGTCGAACATCGAGCGCAGAAAAGGGCAGGCATTTCTTCGGGATATGTCCAAAAATCCCTGTGCAGCCCTGGTTTGAGAAATCGAAACTATGTAGAAAAGTGATTGTGCACATAATCCGACTTAGAATAGGCCATGCAACTACACCTGCATATCTACATAGAATCGGTCGGAGGGATAATCCTTACTGCTTGTGCGATAATGTGTCTTACGGAGATATAAGCTCATTGCTCTTTTAGGCTGTGAGCTTCGGAGGCATACAAACAGACCGATCTATTTTTTTAAAATTAGAAAAGAAATTGAGTTCCCCACTTATGCAGGGGTCCTCTTTAGCTTCTCTCTCTGACGGGGGCATACTGGCAGAAACAGTCATCAAACACATAATTTCAATTGGGTTCGAACTATAATTAAACATATTTTTGCTAGATATCATCCTTTTCTTTTGACTCGGATATTTTAATTAATTTATCTGTTAGCACTTATGTATCTAGATATATAGCTTATAAAAAAATGTATAGGTTCCATCACATAGTCAATTTTTACTATATATTAATTTTTCTAGTGGTGTTAGACTAGGTAACTTGTTAAAACAAGTCTTCTGTTTTATCCCTCATTGAAGGGACTTATGAACAAGTACGTTCTTTATTGCTTCCATATTCGTCGGCCATTCGTGATGCCCCTTGGCTGGTTGCGGAGGGATCGGTTTGGGATGCTCTGCTTGCCCTACTGCGCTCCCCCGGAGCGGCCCGCCTTAGGGATCAGCATCGGAGGGCTGGCGAGATTCATGGAAATATGAACGAATACGATCGGCTGGCTAAATGGGCATCTATGTTCCCGAGGCCAATAAAAAAAAAAAAAAAAAAAAAAAAAAAAAAATAGTTCTTATGAAAGTTGTTCAGTTTTTTTTTTGTAGAATATGGTGGCTCAAAGAAAAATATAGAGTTCCATTTAAAAAACACAACTTTACCTTAAAATACCCTTGAAACCTTGTTCTGCGTCGACAAACAATACTGTAGTTTAGTTTCCCCCTCAATCAAGGGCGGATCCAGGAATTTTTTTATGGGGGGGGGGGGGGGAGGGGAGAATGTATTAAGGTGCCCGATGTATATAAGATATACTTTTTATCTCAAAAGTGTGTCGCGATCGAATTGTCCAAGCGGGGGGGGGGGGGGGGGGGGAGTCGGAGACGCCCCCCCCCACACACACACGCATATGTAACTTTATTTTCAATTTTAAAATTTAAAATAAATAAATAAATGTTTGTTTTTTTACAAATTTTTTTTGCCAGGCACGGGCCTCTATGGGGGGGGGGGGGCGGTCGCCGCCTTCGCTCTTGCCCTCAATATAAATAGACTGTCTCAAGATAAAAAACTCACCCTGTATATAAATAAATTATAATTATAATAAATAATAAAACATACCTGCAAATGTTTGGTTAATACTTCATTTTTGGATTTCATGATTGCACAATCCCTTTCTGCCCTTAATTTTCCTTTATAATATTTAATTAACGTTGCTTCAAAATTTGAATTCATTTTTAATTAGGGCGGGTTAAGAAAAAAAGCGTAAAGTTTTACTCTCAAATGTAAGATGAATTCTTAGAAGTATTAATGAAATTTAGACAGTCTTTTATACCTATAAATTGTAAGGTGGAGGGGATTCCCTTATCAGAACACTCTTATATGTTATCATGTATCAATTTCTGCGTCTCGTGATTTCTTTATTCATCTAGAATGACTTTTTCATTCATACACTTGCCTAATCTCGTATATTATCTAAATCTTAAAAAATATAGTAGAAAAAATAAATTATTAACGGAAGTGATAAAAAAATAAGATAAAATTATTCAAGGCTCCCTCCCATATATACATGATTTATCAGCGAAAATCTTTAGAAATCAGGTTCTGGAAGAATTTTTATTAAATCTTAGATAAATGATATCAATAGAAGATTAACAATTTTTCAATTTAAATACAATAAACAAGGCAAATTCACTGTATATTTATTCAAATAAATATATTATTCATTGGTAGATTCAGAAATTTGGCTAAGAAAAATTGTTAAAAAAAAAACTGTATGAAATGAAACTTTGATTCGTGAGATGATTGCTATATAGATACATTTTTCATTTAACCTATCCTAGAGTAGTCAGATTTTTTGTTGCTAAAAAGTCGAGGGAAATTTTTTGTCATGATAGGAAAGTATATCCATTATATTATCCCTTATTTCGATTCTCAAACAACCCCTACCTAATAAGGGCTTCATTTCCAGGTCAAAATAAGTCAAATTAAAAAAATATATTGCAATGATAAATTCAGAAATTTGATTTAGAAAAATTGTTTAAAAAACCATATGAAACGAAACGATGATTCGTGACATGAAACTTGATTCTTTTGTAGCTTAAAGAAATTTTTCATTTCACTTACTCTTAGAGCAGTCTGGTTATTTGTTGCTAAAAAATAGATGAAAATCTTTTTGGTGGGAAAGAAAGGTACACTCAAGGTGCCGGATACAAATTTTAAAATCTTTAAGAATATATAATTATTAACCCTTATTTTGTTGGTCCAACAACACCTACGTAATAAAGACTTCATTGCCAGGTCAAAATAAGTCAAATTAAAAAAATATATACAATTATAAATTCAGAAATTAGATTTAGAAAAATTGTTTAAAAAACCATATGAAACGAAACGATGATTCGTGACATGAAACTTGATTCTTTTGTAGCTTAAAGAAATTTTTCATTTCACTTACTCTTAGAGCAGTCTGGTTATTTGTTGCTAAAAAATAGATGAAAATCTTTTTGGTGGGAAAAGAAAGGTACACTCAAGGTGCCGGATACAAATTTTAAAATCTTTAAGAATATATAATTATTAACCCTTATTTTGTTGGTCCAACAACACCTACGTAATAAAGACTTCATTGCCAGGTCAAAATAAGTCAAATTAAAAAAATATATACAATTATAAATTCAGAAATTAGATTTAGAAAAATTGTTTAAAAAACCATATGAAACGAAACAATGATTCATGACATGAAATACCATTTTACTTTCTATTACGTCTACCCTCTACCTATTATTTAGTCGTGTTTATTGAATACCATTTAACTTGTACTATAAACGAATAATAATAAAATATTTAAACAAAGAAATGAATAATTAAACATTTATTTATTTTTTATTCTAATTATACTAAATCAAAATTTTTTACATATAGTATATCATTTTTTTTTTTTATTTATTATATTATTTGATAAAAAACAAAATTGAATTTACATGTACAGGGTGTTAATAATAACTTATAAGACTTAAAATACAAATTCTAACTAGCAATATCTACATTAACATTTTTATTTATTTATTTAATTTTGTTCATCTTAAAATAATCATTTTTTAAATGAACACGTAAAAATTAACTATGAATCTTTTTATAAGAATCGTATAATATATAAAATAATAAATATTATTTCTGCTTTATATATGTATATATATATAATAATACAGATATATTTAATCAGAGTATTTAATAATAAAATTATTTTTATTTCTGTTTAATGTCATTTCGAATAAATCCATTTGTATTTCCCGCGCTTAGATATATGGTATAGTTCGACTCGAATACTAGCGGGAAAGCCCGAAGACATTTTTCAATCAGTTTTAGAATTATTTTTGGATTTTTTGTCCGATATGATTAAAAAACGAATAACTCTTGTACTTTATTTATTTATTAAATACCTTTCAAATCCACGTAAAATTATTATTTACGAAATTCCAAAAAACTACAATAATAATAATTATTTTCTATAAAATAAATAAAATATTTCTCCAACAGACACTACAAATACACTATATATATATTTTTTTGAGTCAAGCAAAGCTGACGGTCCGAGTGGTGCTATGTTTTCTCCCCGCCAGGTTCGCTGTCATCAGTGTTCCCCCACCAGTAGCGCACAGTTACCCCTTGTCGCCCGGAACTAATGAATGTCAACTTGGCGATAAATCATTATTTTAATATATATTATAATAAAAGAGAGTGAGAATTCAAATCGCTCATTTGAAAATATATAGTTCATATAAAAGGAGTCTCATTAAACATACTTTTTCAATTGACACTGTTTTTATGAGATATATAGCAATACTTTTGGCTGAACCGAAAATCAGATTCCCTCATTTTTTTTCTTCACTGAAATACAAGAGTCCAAGGTGCTTTTTTCAGTATTATTTATATCCGACGATTGGCTGTTCGGTTTTTCAATGTATGTTTGATTAGGAAAAATGGGAGCCCGAAACACACCCCGCCCGGACTAAACTTTCGGAGGTTCGGTTAGTATATATTCAGTTCGGCTCGGTTGGGTTTGTATAGCTCCTTTTCGGGATGGTTTTTAGACGGTTCGGTTGGCGTCAGCCCGAAAAGGAGCTATAGGAACCCAACCGAGCCGAAATGATTATATACTAACCGAACCGGAGTCGATTTGCACATATTCGGTTCTATTACGTGGTTTGATTTAATAAAAATATTGTAAATAATATTAATAATATTTATTATATTATTATAATATTAATAATTTTATTAATATTGATCTACTGCACTTTGTTTTTCAATGTGTGTTTGATTAGGAAAAAATGGGAGCCCGAAACACACCCCGCCCGGATTAAACTTTCGGAGGCTCGGTTAGTATATATTCAGTTCGGCTCAGTTGGGTTCGTATGGCTCCTTTTCGGGATGGTTTTTAGACGGTTCGGTTGGCAGTCAGCCCGAAAGGAGCTCTATAGGAGCTAACCAAGCCGGAGCTGATTATATACTAACCAAACCGAGTCGATTTGCACATATTCGGCTCTATTACGTGAGTTTGATTTAATAAAAATATTGTAAATAATATTAAAAATATTTATTATATTATTAATAATTATATTAATATTAATCTACTGCACTTTTAATTAAAAACCGATTAGACGGAATCAAATTATATTTTAAAATCCCCGGGTCAATATTCGTTGAGTGCTGCGCCCTGGGAGCGGTCGAATAACTAAGATAGGGGAGGAAGAGGTAAGCAGAGTGGGGGAACCCTTTTGACAACGAAATTGGCGCTTAAAAAAGGGGACCGACAAGTTTGCTTTTACCATTTTTTTCAAATATATCCAAATTAATTATTTATTAATTTATTTTGAAAAAATTTCGAAATTCAGAATCTTATTATTTATGACGCTAATTCTTTTATAAATATTATCTATATTAAATTGCTTTGGTGTTTTTTAATTTTTTTTTTTAATAGTTTTTTATTATTTTGTTTTTAAAATGTTTTATTTATTTATTTATTTATTGGACTGCTATGAGCGTGATGCATAATTCCTCTTGAGTTGTTCACATCGGCTACCGATGAAGCCCGGTCGACAGTAGCACACCTGGCGGGAGCTCAAGGCGATACAGTGACCGCCGTTGAGACAGTGGTCGTCCGGGCAGACAACCCGGTCGCACCTGTCACCTAAACACACACATACAAGAAGAATTTTAGAATAAAATAATTAAACTATTTTATATAAAAAATTTCAATTGTCGATGAAATCATCCGTGGAAAACCCTTTTAGTTTAAAATCCCGACTTTAGGCTCCACCTTCACCTATCGAGTTTCCTAATGAAATTAATATTTTGATAATATAATGTATTAATAAATAAAACTTGATAGGGTCGACATCCAATATCCCTGCATAGCTATTTTTAATAAAAAAATTAAATGTTGTTATTATATTTATAATATAAATTTATTATATAAATGTAGTTATCGAGTTTTCGGATAAATATATTACCAATCTAGAGTTAACTATGTATATAAAATGCCAAAGTTGGGTCGCCATCTTTTTTCCTTGCATGAGTCCAGGTAAACACGGTATCAACAGGTAACTTCGAATTAGTATTTTGTAGCTATTATTTCTAACTTTCTAGTGGTCCACATATTATGTGTATATTTGTTTACTTGTACACCAATTTGCCCACATTCGTTCATATTGATAAACATTATAAAAAAATAAATAGGAAAAATTAATAAAAAAAAATAATCGTATATGATCTGAAATAAAAACATAAAATTAAATAAGATTTGTTTCCAAGTTATATAAAAAAAAGCCACTTCAACCACTTTATTTGTAAACACACCTGTTTTGTTATGATTTAGACACCTGTTAATTAAAAACAAACACAAATTTTCTAATTTTAATATAATGTATTAGTATTTGCTATAACCTATTAGTGGGTTTTAAAATTAAAAAACCAATTAATAAATAAAAGATAATTGAAAAAAATGTAAACAAACTTTTTTATTGAGATTTTCATCTATCAATAATTACTTTAATTAAGAAAAGATCAATTAAGATGAAATTTGTAGATGTCCAGACCTAGCCAGATCGTTTTCTCATCCTCAAAACTTGTTAATAGAGTTGGTTACATCAAAATATCGGTAGAGCCGTTTTCAAAATAGAACTAAGATACAAAATATATATATAAACAATTTTTGCTCGTTTAATAAGAGTAGATGGGGAGTCGGGTTGGCCTCGCTTCAGGGTCGATCGATTATGACGATGTTGGAGTGGGAGGCCGTGGTTCGATCCTGGCTGGCAAATAAAAATTTCTACCGGCTAATAACTCGGCTCACTCACTAACCCTACTAACACTTTACTTATGTGCTGTCTAAATGGGCTTTGTTCTCGGTGACATTAAATAAATAAAGAAAAAAAAATAATAGTAGATATATTAATCATTCATATCTCGTCTTCGGTAAGTCGTAGAAACTTGAAATTTGAAACTTAAGCTATCTAGAGGCAAAAAGTTACCGAGTTCAACATTTAATTGCGTTTTGAAATAAAATCGAGATATTTTTGTAATATTATATTTGTGGATAATTCTCATTGGCAAAGGCCAAGCTCGCAATTAGCGCTAATGCTGTCTGTGCAACCACAGGGGTTATCTCTTATCTCGAATGCCAAGGTCTGCAGAAGAGCAAGTGTCATGTTCATGGCTCCTATATAGACCGAAACAGAGAAACCGACACGTCATTCTATCGAAAAACTCTTCACCATGAATTCCCTACTTATTTTAATTCTTATCTCCACAATGAGTGGAATCTCCATCGGAAAGGATCAGCGTCCCAACGCCAGTGCGTTAGCTGGGACAGCGGAGTTTGCCTGAAGAAGTTCCCGCCCACCGGAGAACCTGAGTGGGTCGAATTTAAAGTAAGACATACAATCCAATATCTAATAGCCCAGGGGTGGCCACTAACCTTAACTTTGGGAGCCTGGAAATTAATAATTAATGGTTTATTAAAAAAAAGACACCTTTTTTTATTTTATAAAATATAAATGAAGTAACATTTATTTTTTGCTCAACTTACTTTTTTATTTTTTTTTTTATTTATTTATTTAATGTCACCGGGAACAAAGCACATTTAGACAGTGTTAGTAGTGTTAGTGAGGTGCCGAGTTTTCAGCCGGTAGAAATTTTTATTTGCCAGCCAGGATCGAACCACGGACCTCCACCTCAACATCGTCATAATCGATCGATGCCCCGAAGCGAAGCCAGTGCGTTAGCTGACTGAGCTACCCGACTCCCCCTCTACTTACTTATAATATTACAAAAAAAATTTATTATTATTATTTTTTTAATTTAATTATTATACAGTGTGTGGCATATAAAGATCTACCACATTTTGAAGAGATATAAAAATGAAAAAATTTAACTAGAAAAAAAACTAAATTTATTTTTGAAAAGAAAATAAATGATTTTTTTTTAAATGTATTTTTAACATTGAGGGGGGGGGGGGTCAAAAAATTTTTTTAGCCCTTTTGATCAAACTCAATAAGATTTTGTATACATATTCTGTGGAATCCTAGAAAGCTAGAAATGGAAAAACTAACCAAATTTTGTATATATAGTTTGGTCGAAATGGCTAGAATTTTCATTTTTGACCCTCCCCCATTTAGGGTGGTTAGTTTTTGCATTTCTAGCTCTCTGGGTATACAAAATTTTGGTTGAAAGTGCTAGAATTTTCAATTTTGACCATCCCCCCGTTTTAGGTGGTTAGTTTTTGCATCTCTAGCCTTCTGGGGGTCCACAGAATATGTATACAAAATTTGGTTGAGTTTGGTCTAAAGGGCTAGAATTTTTATTTTTGACTCCCCCTATTTTAGGCATAAGTTTTTGCATTTCTAGCCATCTGGGGATTCGCAGAATATGTATACAAAATTTGGTTGAGTTTGATCAAAGGGCTAGAATTTTCATTTTTGACTCCCCTCCTATTTTGGGTATAAGTTTTTGCATTTATCTCCTTCTGGGAGTCAACAGAATATTTATATAAAATTTGGTTGAATTTGATCAAAAGGGATAGAATTTTCATTTTTGACCACTCCCCCCCTTTTTGTCTGATAAGGTTTAAAATAAATAAAAAAAATTTATTTTATATTCTTTTGAAAAATGTATTCAGTTTTTTCATAGTTAAATTTTTTCATTTTTTATACCTCTTCAAAATGTGGTATAATTATATTTATGCCACACGCTGTTCTTTTTAAAATCAACTATTATTCAAGAGGGTTCAAGAGCCGCACGAAATTGACAGAAGAGCCGCATGCGTAATAGATATTCTATTACTAACTGACTAATTAACTAAAACTTTTCATTTAGCAAACGCATTCTGGTTAAATATATTATTTAATCCTGCATGAGATATTTGAAATTATCTGATAATAATCGATCTTTTAACGATAATATTGCTTTAAGAGCAATCTTCCCTATCGAATAATATTAAAAAAATTAAATAATCATATTGATTACAAAAAAAGTTGATTATATATTTATATACAAGGTTATTTATCTTGAGACAGTCTTATAAATCAAAAACAGTGCATTAAATGAAAAAAAGATTCAAATAAAAGTTGATTTATATCAGGGGGAGGGGGGAACTAAACTACGCTATTGTTTGTCGATCTAGAACAAGCTTTCAAGGGTATTTCGAGGTCAAGTTCTGTTTTTTAAATGGAAACCTATATGTTTCTGGACATATTCTGAATCTACAAAAAAAAAAAACATCTTTTATTAGAACTATTTTTTATACGATATCAAATATAAAAAATTTTTTAAATGAATTAGATCTCAAAAAAAACCTTAATAATAATTTTTAACAATTGTTCAACTTCATTATCAAATAATAATGATTAAATAATTAATTATTAAATAAATAATTATTAAATCGAAAAAGTCACAACAATCAAAATAAGTGTTTATAATTATATTAAAATTTCATTATACGTAGGTACACATATTTAAAGTTATTTTTCTACTTATTAGAACTAGTTTATTTCTAATGTCAATCCATTAGATATTGTATTACCATAATAAAAATGAAGAATTTTTTTTTTGAAGACAAAATTGAAAGGTCTTAATTTATGGTGAATGTGGAAGAAGTGTTATGGGGCTGCCATTTAAATAGACGTCGAGCGTTTTCCTTATAGGAATACACCCTAGCAAGCTTCATTTTATTGATGATATATTATCAGTCATGCAAAAAAAAGTGTCGCACGATCTGACTGAGTCATCTAGCGGCTGTGTCTAAAGGCTCGTCGCCAAAGCAACAAGTCCGCCCCCGTGGTGTAATGGTCAGAATAACTGACTGGCAACCCGGAGGTCTCGGGTTCGATTCCCGGCTATACCCAGACATTTTTATTTCTGTAAGTATAGGGTCTGGTAATAAAAATTAAGTGGGAGATAAATGTAACCGAATTTATCGCGCGGAGAATTTACCACTGCTCGAAGCCCCTAAAACCTTAGTAAATTGGATATTAAATTGTATCTAAGTTTCTGAGATTGGCTCGTGATCCCGGCTTCTTTTCCTTCTACTCTGTTCTTTTCACGATGGAGGAGCCAGCCCATACAGGCCTTTGGGGGATCCACCTTCTGGTGTATCTCCTTCTCACATCAATATCATTAAAAAAAAAAAAAATAAAAAAAAACAGCGGGCCGCTACAAATTATTTATTTAATAATTAAATATTTGATCATTATTATTTAATAATTAAGTTAATAATTGTTAAGAATAATTATTATTTGGATTTTTTGAGATCTAATTTATTTAATATTTTGTTTATTTGATGTCGTATAAAATAAGCTGGCGTGTTCTGATGTGGCCATACACTTGACTTTATCATACAACTTGGCCCCTAAAATTATTTATAATCATGTAGAGTGAGTTAGTTTTTGCATTTTTATACTTCTGGGGTCCCATTGATTTGTATACAAAATTTGGTTGAGTTTTGTAAATGGGGAAGATTTTCATTTTTGACCCCCCCTCCATTTTGGGCGGTTAGTTTTTGCATTTTTAGACTTCTGTTACAAAAAAAAGTCGATGGTGGAGAAGTAATCTCCGAAGTCGAAGCACAAATACAATGTATACATTAATTCATGTAAAAGAATTGGTTCAATAAAATTAAAAAAAAAAAATTTAATTGATTAAAAATTGAGTTTTGAATCCCATAGACGTATTTTTTCTATATTAGAATTTGGCAATTGAATTGATGAACTCAAAAATTGTTATTTAATTAAAAAAAATTGTTATACGGTATTTATTTGTATACCTATATATATATATACACATAACTGTAGGCCACTACAAGGCTTGAAATGCAATAACTGGGTGAGGGTGTGGGGGCGAGGGGTGGGGTAGATGTGGGGGGTGGAGAGGTACGGGGGACGAAGGAAGTGTTTCGGGGGTGGGCTGAGGGTGTAGGTGGGTGTGGATGTGGGGTGGAGGGATGGGGATGAAGTGGTGGGGGTTTGGGGATTAATATATTTCATTTAACAGAAGCAAAAAGTTACCGGGCATCGCTCGGTGGCCAGGTACTTACTCATTAAATTCCTAATTTACTATTTTCAATTATAAATGGACGAAATAAATTTTTTCCGAATTTATTTATATTTGCCCCCCCCCCCCCCCCATGCACTTATAAGTCTCCATTTTATTTGCTATTATTATAATTTATTTATTTATTTTCAGGTCATGGACAAATTAATCACGACATTAAGAAGAGAAGTAAGTAAAATTAAAACACAAAATAAATTGAATAAAAGATTTCACTGTCGATGGTAACAGAATTGTTTTTATTTTAGGTTAAAAATAAAATGAGAGAGTCTTCTGTTTTTTAAATAAAACAATTTTTAATTATTTCCAGAGACTATAGTTTCGAAGGCATTGCCTTCATCATCAGTCTATCACAAATATTTCAAATTAAATTTTAATTTTCTCATTAATATATCAAAGAATAATTGATACGTCAACAAGAATTATTTTGACCGCGCTGATTTGAAAAAAAGATATTTTTATCTCGCGAGACTACTGCGGATTACGCTATTGGAGTCTGCGGGTATTAAGTCTGGACCAAAGAGGAAAAAGATGTAATCCACTTAGCTACAATCCAACGTCATTTCGCGTATAGCCCGCTAGACATTCGGATGGATCACCGAGTGAATTGGAAATCTCAGATGCTAGCGCTACTGGATCTCCGAGTCCAGAGCGCATAGCATCTGAGATTTCCAATTCACTCGGTGATCCATCCGAATGTCTAGCGGGCTATACGCGAAATGACGTTGGATTGTAGCTAAGTGGATTACATCTTTTTCTCTCTTGGTCCAGACTTAATACTCCGCAGACTCCAATAGCGTAATCCGCAGTAGTCTCGCGAGATAAAAATATCTTTTTTCAAATCAGCGCGGTCAAAATAATTCTTGTTGACGTATCAGTTATTCTTTTGATATATTAATGAGAAAATTAAAATTTATTTAATATCATTATTTCAAGTTAGAAATATATAAGTTCAAATATTATTTTCACTCAATATTTGACAAAAATTCCCTACATTGAGAGTCGCGATCGAATAAAATGTAGAAAACCTTCAGTTATTTTCAAAATTAGTTACAAATTACGATTTTTCAAAATTTTCAATGTATAAATCTTAATTTGTAACTTATTTGAAAATATTTGTGATAGACTGATGATGAAGGCAATGCCTTCGAAACTTATAGTCTCTGGAAATAATTAAAAATTATTTTATTTAAAAAACAGAAGACTCTCTCATTTTATTTTAACCTAAAACACAAAATAAATATTTATTTATTTTTTTATTTATGTTATAATATTGCTTAAGAATTCTTGGTTATGTATTATACTAAGATTGTAAAGTTGGTTATTGCTTGTACAGGATGGTAACATAAAGATCTAGCAATTTTTGAAGAGGTATAAAAAATTAAAAAATTTAACTAGAAAAAAAAAACTGAATATATTTTTGAAAAGAACATAAAATATTTTTTTTAAACATTAGATCAAACGAAAAAAAGGGGGGGGTCAAAAATGACAATTCTAACCCTTTCTAGAAAACTCAAAAATCCCAAAAAGACTAGAAATACAAAAACTAACTACACAAAAAAAAAAGGGGGGGGGGGGTCGAAAACGAAAATTTTAGCCCTTTTGACCAAACTCAACCAAATTTTGTACATATTCTGTGGACAAGAGGCGGATCCAGGAATTTTTATGGGGGTGGGGGAGAATGTACTTTATATAAGGTGGCCAATGTATATAAGATCTACTTTTTATCTCGAAAGTGTGTCGCGATCAATTGCCCAAGCGGGGGGAGGGGGGTCAGAGACGCTCGACCCCCACACATACACATAGAACTTTTATTTTCGATTTTAAAATTTTTAAAAAATAAATGTTTTTTGTTTTTACAAATTTCATATCTCATATTTTAAGTTCATTAAAAAAAAAAAAAAAATTTTTATAAATTCTCCGATTTGGGCCTGTATGGGGGGCGATCGCCCCCCTTCCTGGATCCGCCCTTGACTGTGGACGCCAAGAAGGCTGGAAAATCCAAAAACTAAACAAATTTTGTATACATAGTTTGGTTGAAAGGGATAGAATTTTCATTTTTGACTCCCCCCCCAATTTGGATGGTTAGTTTTTGTATTTCTAGTCTTTTTGGGAATCCACAGAATATGTATAGAAAATTTGGTTTATTTTGGTCAGAAAGGACTAGAATTTTCATTTTGACTTACAAAAAAATACAAATTCTAGACCTTTTGACCAAACTATGTATAAAATTTTTGTTAGTTTTAGTATTTCTAGTCTTTTTGGGGCCCACAGATTATGTATTCAAAATTTGGTTGAGTTTGTTCAAAAGGGCTAGAATTTTCATTTTTTACCCTTCCACCATTTTGGGTGGTTAGTTTTTGCATTTCTAGCCTTCGAGGGGTCCACAGAATATGTATACAAAATTTGGTTGAGTTCTGTTCGAAAGGGCTAGAATTTTCATTTATAACCCCCCACCCCCCATTTTGGGAAGTTAGTTTTTGAATTTCTAGCCTTCGAGGGGTCCACAGAATATGTATACAAAATTTGGTTGAGTTTGGTCGAAAGGGCTAGAATTTTCATTTATGTACCCTCCAGCCCTCCACTTTTGGGAAGTTAGTTTTTGAATTTCTAGCCTTCTGGGGGTCCACAGAATATGTATACAAAATTTGGTTGAGTTCTGTTCGAAAGGGCTAGAATTTTCATTTATGACCCTTCCACCCCCATTTTGAGTGCTTAGTTTTTGCATTTCTAGCCTTCGAGTGGTCCACAGAATATGTATACAAAATTTGGTTGAGTTTGGTCGAAAGGGCTAGAATTTTCATTTATGACCCTCCCCCCTCCATTTTGAGTGCTTAGTTTTTGAATTTCTAGCCTTCGGGGGTCCACAGAATATGTATACAAAATTTGGTTGAGTTCTGTCGAAAGGGCTAGAATTTGCATTTATGACCCCAGCCCCCATTTTGGGAGGTTAGTTTTTGAATTTCTAGCCTTCGGGGGTCCACAGAATATGTATACAAAATTTGGTTGAGTTTGGTCGAAATGGCTAGAATTTTCATTTTCGACCCCCCCCCCTCCATTTTGAGTGCTTAGTTTTTGAATTTCTAGCCTTCGGGTGGTCCACAGAATATGTATACGAAATTTGGTTGAGTTTGGTCGAAATGGCTAGAATTTTCATTTTCGACCCCCCCACCTCCATTTTGAGTGCTTAGTTTTTGAATTTCTAGCCTTCGAGTGGTCCACAGAATATGTATACAAAATTTGGTTGAGTTTGGTCGAAATGGCTAGAATTTTCATTTATGACCCCCAGCCTCCATTTTGGGAAGTTAGTTTTTGAATTTCTAGCCTTCGGGGGGTCCACAGAATATGTATACGAAATTTGGTTGAGTTCTGTCGAAAGGGCTAGAATTTGCATTTATGACCCCCCAGCCCCCATTTTGGGTAGTTAGTTTTTGAATTTCTAGCCTTCGGATGGTCCACAGAATATGTATACGAAATTTGGTTGAGTTTGGTCGAAATGGCTAGAATTTTCATTTTCGACCCCCCCACCTCCATTTTGGGAAGTTAGTTTTTGAATTTCTAGCCTTCGGAGGGTCCACAGAATATGTATACAAAATTTGGTTGAGTTCTGGTCGAAATGGCTAGAATTTGCATTTATGACCCCCCAGCCCCCATTTTGGGAAGTTAGTTTTTGAATTTCTAGCCTTCTAGGGGTCCACAGAATATGTATACAAAATTTGGTTGAGTTCTTTCGAAATGGCTAGAATTTGCATTTATGACCCCCCACCCCCCATTTTGGGAAGTTAGTTTTTGAATTTCTAGCCTTCGGGGGGCCACAGAATATGTATACAAAATTTGGTTGAGTTCTGTCGAAAGGGCTAGAATTTGCATTTATGACCCCCCACCCCCATTTTGGGAAGTTAGTTTTTGAATTTCTAGCCTTCGGGGGTCCACAGAATATGTATACAAAATTTGGTTGAGTTCTGTCGAAAGGGCTAGAATTTGCATTTATGACCCCCCAGCCCCCATTTTGGGAAGTTAGTTTTTGAATTTCTAGCCTTCGGGGGGTCCACAGAATATGTATACAAAATTTGGTTGAGTTCTGTCGAAAGGGCTAGAATTTGCATTTATGACCCCCCACCCCCCATTTTGGGAAGTTAGTTTTTGAATTTCTAGCCTTCGGGGGGTCCACAGAATATGTATACAAAATTTGGTTGAGTTTGTTCGAAATGGCTAGAATTTGCATTTATGACCCCCCACCCCCCATTTTGGGAAGTTAGTTTTTGAATTTCTAGCCTTCGGGGGGTCCACAGAATATGTATACAAAATTTGGTTGAGTTCTGTCGAAAGGGCTAGAATTTGCATTTATGACCCCCCACCCCCCATTTTGGGAAGTTAGTTTTTGAATTTCTAGCCTTCGGGGGGCCACAGAATATGTATACAAAATTTGGTTGAGTTCTGTCGAAATGGCTAGAATTTGCATTTATGACCCCCAGCCCCCATTTTGGGAAGTTAGTTTTTGAATTTCTAGCCTTCGGGGGTCCACAGAATATGTATACAAAATTTGGTTGAGTTCTGTCGAAAGGGCTAGAATTTGCATTTATGACCCCCCACCCCCCATTTTGGGAAGTTAGTTTTTGAATTTCTAGCCTTCGGGGGGTCCACAGAATATGTATACAAAATTTGGTTGAGTTCTGTCGAAATGGCTAGAATTTGCATTTATGACCCCAGCCCCCATTTTGGGAAGTTAGTTTTTGAATTTCTAGCCTTCGGGGGGTCCACAGAATATGTATACAAAATTTGGTTGAGTTCTGTCGAAAGGGCTAGAATTTGCATTTATGACCCCCCACCCCCATTTTGAGTGCTTAGTTTTTGAATTTCTAGCCTTCGGGTGGTCCACAGAATATGTATACGAAATTTGGTTGAGTTTGTTCGAAATGGCTAGAATTTGCATTTATCGACCCCCCACCCCCCATTTTGGGAAGCTTAGTTTTTGAATTTCTAGCCTTCGGGGGGTCCACAGAATATGTATACAAAATTTGGTTGAGTTCTGTCGAAAGGGCTAGAATTTGCATTTATGACCCCCCAGCCACCATTTTGGGAAGTTAGTTTTTGAATTTCTAGCCTTCGGGGGTCCACAGAATATGTATACAAAATTTGGTTGAGTTCTGGTCGAAAGGGCTAGAATTTGCATTTATGACCCCCCAGCCCCCATTTTGGGAAGTTAGTTTTTGAATTTCTAGCCTTCGGGGGTCCACAGAATATGTATACAAAATTTGGTTGAGTTCTGTCGAAAGGGCTAGAATTTGCATTTATGACCCCCCACCCCCCATTTTGGGAAGTTAGTTTTTGAATTTCTAGCCTTCGGGGGTCCACAGAATATGTATACGAAATTTGGTTGAGTTCTGTTCGAAAGGGCTAGAATTTGCATTTATGACCCCCCACCCCCATTTTGGGAAGCTTAGTTTTTGAATTTCTAGCCTTCGGGGGGTCCACAGAATATGTATACAAAATTTGGTTGAGTTCTGTCGAAAGGGCTAGAATTTGCATTTATGACCCCCCACCCCCATTTTGGGAAGTTAGTTTTTGAATTTCTAGCCTTCGGGGGGTCCACAGAATATGTATACGAAATTTGGTTGAGTTTGTTCGAAATGGCTAGAATTTGCATTTATGACCCCCCAGCCCCCATTTTGGGAGGTTAGTTTTTGAATTTCTAGCCTTCGGGGGGTCCACAGAATATGTATACAAAATTTGGTTGAGTTCTGTCGAAAGGGCTAGAATTTGCATTTATCGACCCCCCAGCCCCCATTTTGGGAAGTTAGTTTTTGAATTTCTAGCCTTCGGGTGGTCCACAGAATATGTATACAAAATTTGGTTGAGTTCTGTCGAAAGGGCTAGAATTTGCATTTATGACCCCCCAGCCCCCATTTTGGGAAGTTAGTTTTTGAATTTCTAGCCTTCGGGGGGTCCACAGAATATGTATACAAAATTTGGTTGAGTTCTGTCGAAAGGGCTAGAATTTGCATTTATGACCCCCCAGCCCCCATTTTGGGAAGTTAGTTTTTGAATTTCTAGCCTTCGGGGGGTCCACAGAATATGTATACAAAATTTGGTTGAGTTTGTTCGAAATGGCTAGAATTTTCATTTATGACCCCCCACCCCCATTTTGGGTGGTTAGTTTTTGAATTTCTAGCCTTCGGGTGGTCCACAGAATATGTATACGAAATTTGGTTGAGTTTGTTCGAAATGGCTAGAATTTTCATTTTCGACCCCCCCCCCCCCCTCTATTTTCTGTCTGATATAATATTTAATACACATTAAAAAAAAACATTTATGTTGTTTTCAAAAATATATTCAGTTTTTTTCTAATTAATTTTTTTCATTTTTTTATACCTCTTCAAAATGTGGTAGATCTTTCCTGTTGCCCCCACCCCCCCCTGTATTATTAAAATTATTTAATAGGGAGATATATAGATAATTAAATACGTGTAAAGTGGAGAATAAATTACATTTTTTTTTCTCCAGACTTTACAAAAATTCGAGGCATTCGAAAAGGAAATCGATCGTCTAAAAACTCTGAACCAAGACGTAAGTATCCAAGATATAAATTTATTTTTAACCGACTTCAAAATAGGAGAAGGCTCTCAATTCGACTGAATTTTTTTTCTTTTTTTTTGTATCTATGTTACCTGATATCTTCTCCAATTATGAACCGATTTTGATGATTTTTTTTGCATTGGGTTCAGTCTAGTTTCCGATTGGAAAAAAATATTGGTATTGGACCTTTTTTGTTGTGTTTGTTCAGGCTTAACTTCTTTGTTTATGAACCGATTTAAATGATTATTTCTGCGTTTGGATCAGTATAGCTCCAAGATAGTCAAGATACCTAATTATTTATTTATTTTATGTATGTTCAGCCTTCAGCAAGAACTTTTTGCCATGTGGACCGATTTCGATAATTCTTTTTTTAATGGATTAGTAGATGCCGATTTTGATGATTTTTTTTGCATTGGGTTCAGTCTAGTTTCCGATTGGTCCCGTTTATTTTTCATTGGTATTGGACTATTTTTTATATGTTTGTTCAAGCATAACTTCTTTGTTTATGAACCGATTTTAATGATTCTTTAAAGAGGATACCTTAAGGGTGGTCCCATATTAATTTGTTCAAGTTCTGATGATATGATCAATGACGAATTAACGTAAATCTCCAATTCTTAAGAGAAAATAATCGAAATTATATTAAATAAAATCTTTAAAAAAAAATCTTAAAATATTCATTTAAAACCCGCAAACGTTTCGAGAGAATTTATATATTTATGAATTGAATTTTATTATCATGTTCTGATTCATTCGCCCGACGCTTTCACTTACGAGATGCATGCAAGGTATTATCATAAGTCACTATTAATAACATCACTAAAAAGAGAGAAATAAAAATAATTTTTGTAAAAAAAAACCGACTTCAAAAAAATAAAATGCAACAAATAAAATAATAAGAATTCAAAAATCAAATAAAATGCACTAAAAGGTATAAAATAATTATCTAATTTAGTTACAATTAAACGACGAAATATTAACATGAAATCACTTTTTGAAGTCGGTGCCAAACATATACATTTTACGAATCGAACTCGACGGATCTTACTTAGTACGTTTGGCGGGTAAGCTCGCTTATATAATTTGTTTGGCACCGACTTCAAAAAGTGATTTCATGTAACAATTTCGTCATTTAGTTGTAACTAAATAAGATAATTATTTTATACCTTTTAGTGCATTTTATTTGAATTTTTTTTTTTTTTTTTTTGGCTTTTCGGCCTTTCTAGCCATAAGCCATTTACGATACTAATTATTTTATTTAAATTTGTCTCTACCCCGGGGGTCAGATTTTAGCCGGATGCCTTCGAGTCGGATTCGAACTCGGGTCCTCTTGGTTAGCTGGCTGACATGCTACCGCCTAGCCTACCCGACCCCCCTTTTATTTGATTTTTGAATTATTATTATTTTATTTGTTGAATTTAATTTTTTTGAAGTCGGTTTTATTTATTTATTTATTTTTTATAAAAATGATTTTTGTTAATTTTATTCAAGATAATTTTATCTCCAAGACAATAATTTGTATTTGTCTATAGTTGCTTTTTGTACATATTTTAAAGCAACTATTTTTCCAAATTTTCATTGATGAAAGGGGAAATTTCTCCCGAAATGTTTAGATGTTTATTATACATTTTGAGATGATTTTTTTAATAGAAAAATCAATCAATAAATTATTTCAAAATAAATAATTAAATTATAATTTTTTTTCCAGGCTTTGAATAACCATAGGTATTTAAATCGCGAAAATGAACGACTAAAATTACAGTTAGAAACAGAGAATGAAGAAGTAAGTGCTATAAGATATTTATTTATTTATTCTATTTACAATAAATTCTGATTAATTGTAACATACAGGGTGAATCAAAACACCAGTCAAAAATTATTTTTTAAAAACTACGGAACTTATGTGAATTATAATCTGATATACCGGATGAGTTTTTTTATCTTGAGACAGTCTTGTAACTCAAAAACAGTGCATTATATGAAAAAAAGTTTCAAATAAAAGTTTATTTATATCAAGGGGGAAACTAAACTACGCTATTGTTTGTCAACCTAGAACAAGGTTTCAAGGGTATTTTAAGTTCAAGTTCTGATTTTAAATGAAAACCTATATATTTCTGTACATATTCTTAATCTAGAAAAAAAACTGAACAACTTTTATTAGTAGTTTTTAAGGAATTTGGTGTTGGTACTTAGTGAAACATTTTTTAAAATTATTGGAAAAATAATACTACCAAGTATTTTGTTATAAGACATCAAATAAACAAAGATATTAAATCAATTAGATCTCAAAAAATAAAACTTAATAATTATTTTTAACAATCATTCAACTTAATTATCAAATAATAATGATCAAATATTTAATTATTAATTAAAGAATTTAATACTAATTAATAATTTAATAATTTTTCGACACTGTTCTGAGACATTCCAGAGTGTCTTCTTTCTGGATGTATTCCAGTTTCTTCGTAGCCTTTACATTTTTCTGTTTTTTACAACACAATAAAATGAAGCTTGTGAGGGTGTATTCCTACCAGGAAAACGCTCGACATCCATTTCAATGGCAGCCTATGGCACACTTCTTCCACATTCACCATAAATTAAGACCATTTCAATTCTTTCTTTAACAAAAAATGCTCCATTTTTATTTATGATAATAACTATCTACTGGATTGACATGAGAAATAAACTTTTTTAAACTTAAGAATTTTAAGTAGTTCTATTAAGTAGAATATGATCTTTTAAATCTGTGTATAATGAAGTTTTAATATCATTATAAACACTTATTTTCATAGTTTTTAAGGAATTTGGTGTTGGTTGTTGGTGAAACATTTTTTAAAATTATTGGATAAAAAATACTTGGTAGGTTTCACATTAAGATATAAAAATAAAACGAATTTATTTTTGGAGAGACTTTAATCTCGATATATATATATATTTCGGGTTGCTAAACCATCTTCAGGAGCAACAGAAAGTTACTGTTACTACTACTAGTTACTTTCTGTTGTCCCAAAAAGAAAGTGACTGTTACTACTACTACTAGATACTCTCTGTCGCCCTCAAAAGGAAGTAACTGTTACTACTGCCAGATACTTTATGTTGTCCTCAAAAGAATATAACTGTTACTACTACTAGATACTTTTTGTTGCGCTCAAAAGAAAGTAACTGTTACTACTACCAGCTACCTTCTGTTGCCTTCAAAGGAAAGTAACTGTTGCTACTACTAGATGCTTTCTATTGCCCTCAAAAGAAAGTAACTGTTACTACTACTGGATACTCTCTGTTGTCCTCAAAAGAAAGTAACTGTTACTACTACTAGATACTTTCTATTGTCCTCAAAAGAATGTAACTTCTTCTGCTACTAGATACTTTCTGTTACCCTCAAAAGAAAGTAACTGTTGCTGCTGCTAGTTATTTTCTGTTGTCCCCAAAAGAAAGTAACTGTTACTACTACTAGGTGCTTTCTGTTGCCCTCAAAAGAAGTAACTGTTACTGCTGCTAGTTGTTTTCTGTTGTCCTCAAAAGGAAGTAACTGTTACTACTACTAGATACTTTCTGTTGCTTTCAACAGAAATTAACTGTTACTACTAGTTACTTTCTGTTGCTTCTGAAGATAGACTAGCCACCCGAAATATATATATATATATATATATATATCGAGATTAAAGACTCTCCAAAAAAAATTCGTTTTATTTTAATATCTTAATGTGCAACCTACCAAGTATTTTTTATCCAATAACTTATTTTCATTGTTGTGTCTTTTCGATTTAATAATTATTTATTTAATAATTAAATATTTCATCATTATTATTTGATAATTAAGTTGAATAATTGTTAAAAATAATTATTAAGATTTTTTGAGATCTAATTGATTTAATATTTTGTTTATTTGATGTCAAATAAAAAAATAGTTCTTATGAAAGTTGTTCAGTTTTTTTTCTAAATTAAGAATATGTATAGAAATACATAGGGTTCTATTTAAAAAACAGATCTTGAACTTAAAATACCCTTGAAAGCTTGTCCTAGGTCGACAAACAATAAGCGTAGTTTAGTTTCCCTCCTGATATAAATAACTTTTATTTGAAACTTTTTTTCATATAATGCACTGTTTTTGAGTTATAAGACTGTCTCAAGATAAAAAACTCACCCGGTATATTTAAATTATATTAATTTTTTTTTCCAGGCCTTAAAAAATCAGGCTGAGAAATGGAAAATGGAAAATGAACTTCTCAAGAAAGAGGTAAGTATTGAGAAATTTATTTGATTTATTAATTATTATATATTTATTAATTTATTTATTTGTTTAGGTGGCGGATCTGAAATCTAATATAAGTAAATTAGAAGACGATAATCTTAAATTTATAAGAATTGTAAGTTTATTTATTTATTATAATTTAATATTCTACAAATTAAAATTCTGTTTTACTAACATGAAAATGTCAACGTTTCGAAGATTTTTTTTATTTTCTCTATGAAATTTTTGAACAATGATCATAATAATTGGGAGAGAATGAATTTACCGAAACGTTTGAATTAATATTTTATTATTCTTAAGGGGAAACCAATGCAAGGGCGGATCCAGGGGGCGGAGGGGGCGACCCCCCTCCCCTCCATACAGGCCCGTGCCTGGCGGGAGTGGGTCGCACGCAGAGGCCAAAAACGGCGGCCAAATCGACAGGGAATTTATAACAATTTTTTTTTTTTTTTATTTTAATGAACTTAAAATATGAGATATGAAATTTGTAAAAAAAATTAAAAAAAAAAACATTTATTTTTTTTTAAATTTTAAAATTGAAAATAAAGTTCTATGTGTGTGTGTTTGAGGGGGCGTCTTTGAGCCCCCCCCCCACGCTTGGAAAATTCGATCGCGACACACTTTCGAGATAAAAAGTAGATCTTATATACATCGGCCACCTTATATACATTCTCCCCCCCCCCCATAAAAAATTCCTGGATCCGCCCTTGAACCAATGAGGGTGTCTTCTGCTTGATGAAAATAAGCATTTCAACTTAGGTCGACCTTCGGCCATATGCTAATGAAATTAATATTTTGATAATAAATATAATGTATTAATAAACAAAACTTGATAGGGTCGACATCCAATTTCCCTGCTTAGCTATTTTATTTAGTTTATTAATTTTTTTTAATTATCTATATTTTCATATATAACAATAAAGGAAACTCAATAACTACAAATTACTAATTCGTGGTTACCTTTTTGATACCCTGTCTACCTCTGGACTTATGCAAGGAAAAACGATGGCGACCCAACTTTGGCATTTTATATACATATTTTACTCTCGATTGGTAATATATTTATCCGGAAACTCTATAATTACATTTATGTAATAAAATTAACAACTTTAATTTTTTATTAAAAATAGCTGTGCATGGGAATTGGATGTCGACCCTATCAAGTTTTGTTTATTAATACATTATATTATCAAAATATTAATTTAATTAGGAAACTCGATATGGGTTAAGGCGGACCTAAGTCGGGATCTTCAACTATGACCGTTTTTATAATATGTTTAGCATTTATCGCTAATTTTTGTGCAATTTTCAACCTCCCCTCCCAAAAAAAAATTTTTTAAGACGTAGTTTGAGTCTTAATCGCCCCTTCTGTAGGCACCCCTGGTATAAATATTGCAGTAAAGACCCGTTTTTTTACTAAGAACAGGTTCTTACTAGTTAAACTGAATACCATTGTGGCAACTAGAATTTAATGATGATGGTTGAGTTTGGAACAAAGGTTTAGAATCTTCATTTTTGACCTTCCGCCTCATTTTGGGTGTTTATTTTCAAAATTTTACATCCTCATTAGAAACAAAGTTGTAGAGGATGTAATTTTTGACATTTTCGTTTAAAAATTTTTGAAAATAAACACCCGAAATGAGGCAGTAGGTCCAAAATGAAGAGTCTACACCTTTGAACCAAATTCAACCAACATCAGTAAATTCTAGTTGCCTACAAGGGTATTCAGTGAAACGGGTTTTAACTAGTAAGAACCCGTTCTTACTAAAAACGGATGTTTACTTGAATATATATATATATATGTATATGTTTATTTGCAACAAGCAGAGGACAACCTCAATGGTTTTTCATTATGAACATATAAACACTCTCGCTAAACTAAATCTTGTCAATTTTATTATTCAGTATTTGGAATATATTTATGTCCAATCTTGTCTATTTATATACAGGGTGTTCCATAGAACTCGTTTATTAAAAATTTTTATGGAAGGAGTTAAGAGAAAATTTTGAACTTTTGACATATTTATATTGTAGAATATGCTCTTTTTAAATAAATTATTAACAACTTTCGGACACTTTCTGCTTTGCCGCAATCGCTATCAACTTTCTTATTTTCTATGGAACACCCCAAATATTTTTGCATCATTAGATTAATTGTTAAAAACTAAGATGATTTTGTATAATGCACTTGATGTCTAAAATTTATCATTTCTGAGTTATTTTAGATAGTTTGTAAAATTTACCAATTTAGCGTTCATCTTTAAAAATTAATAATAATTAAAATAGTGTTTGTAGAATTAATTTGATCAATGAGAACGCTTAATTATACATTCAACGAATCTTACTTAATCATAAAGATTTCAAATTTTATATCCAGGATGACCATAATAATCGTTTATTTCTGAAAATCAAAAAGTTAATAATACTCAATTTTTTCAAATAGAACATGGCATAAATTTTAGTATTTTTGAATTCTACATAAAAACTCAATAGAAGTTTATTAAATATTTCCTATACCTAAAATGAATAGTTTTTTAAATAAAAAATATTTAAAATTTCACTCGTCCAGATCTTAATTATTTATACATAATAAATAAGATCTAGACGAGTGAAATTTTAAATATTTTTTATTTAAAAAACTATTCATTTTAGGTATAGGGAATATTTAATAAACTTCTATTGAATTTTTATGTAGAATTCAAAAATACTAAAATTTATGCCATGTTCTATTTGAAAAAATTGAGTATTAACAACTTTTTGATTTTCAGAAATAAACAATTATTATGGTCATCCTGGATATAAAATTTGAATTTTTATGATTAAGTAAGATTCTTTAATGTCTAATTAAGAGTTATGATTGATCAAATTAATTCTACAAACAATAGTTTAATTATTATTAATTTTTAAAGATGAACGCTAAATTGGTAGATTTTACAAACTATCTAAAATAACTCAGAAATGATAAATTTTAGACATCAAGTGCATTATACAAAATCATCTTAGTTTTTAACACTTAATCGAATGATTCAAAAATATTTGGGGTGTTCCATAGAAAATAAGAAAGTTGATATCGATTGTGGCAAAGCAAAAGTGTCCAAAAGTTGTAAATAATTTATTTAAAAAGAGCATATTCTAAAATATAAATATGTCACCCTGTATTTTTTATTTGGAATAAAATTGTTATTTGCGTTTGTTTAATTATTTTATTTAATTTTAGATTAAAATAGTGGTTGATCCAGGGGATCGAAAATGGAACTAAACATATGTTTGATTCATCAATGAAAGGCTCCCTACCAGGCGTAAAGTATTGGTTCAGAAACGACCCCTTGTCAATTAATAGCAAGCAAACTTTGAATCATAATAGGACTGCTCTGCATCATGCATCCGAAAATGGACATTTAGAAATTGTACAATTTTTATTGTCCATGGGAGCAGACATTGATCCAGTGAGTTCTGAATTTAATACACCGTTATTGTTTGCATCCATCAAAGGTTATGCCCCTGTAGTCGAAGCCTTGCTGGACCACGGGGCAGAGATCAATCATCAAAATAAGGATAAAGCGACTGCACTACATTTGGCAGTTGAGAGAAATCATTTGCCTGTAGTAAAAGTATTGATTAATAGGGGCGCCGACAAAAGTATCAGAGGGTCTAGGAATAGAACTCCATTAGAATTGGCTAGACATAGAGGATACAAACCAATTGTAGATTATTTGTCGTCCCTTTAAGGTAGTTATTTCGCGACAATACTAGCAAAAAGTCAATGCTAGAGTATATAGAACAGAAAATAAGGATTCATAATTTATAAGTTCAAAACTTTTTGCTGTTTATGTACCACTACTAGCCAATCCCGTGCTCATTTGACAAATCTGACAACACTGTCCGAGCTTTTATATATTAGCTATATTCGAATAACAAAATTTAAAAAAAAAAAAAAAAATTTTATTATAGTTGAATAATTAAGTCTGGTAGGTATATATATATATATATATATAGACGCTTAATTATAATATATATAAGTTATTTATTTATATAATAACGAGCTTTTCGTCCTTCGGCACACCCTCGAAACTCGGCCCTCCGGACTGGTGCCCTGGCGGGCGGCGTCTCGGTCCAAAAATTTTATTACTCTTAAAATACCACACTCCAAATGTATACCTGTAAACTCCCGAAAATACATAGTCTCTTAAAAGTTTCGCCTCATTTTCGTCCTGACACAGCTACAGAAATGAGGCTCTAGATATGAATCTGGAAGTATTTTTTTTCTATAATCTACAGCATTAGTGATATTTTTTGTGTGGAAATAGATTTATTTAAATAAGTGGTATCGTGTGAGGGTGGAGAATTATATTATATCATTTTTTTAAAATTTGGGATCGATAATCGATATAAGGCTCCAAATATTTAAAAGAGATCAGGTGTTGTTTGTATGACAGGCTGCTCCATCCAGTATTGCAATGAGAAACTCATATGGGCATGCGTGTCTTAAGTCGTTTAATTTTGTAAAAATCAAAAAATAAGAATAACAAAATTTAGATTTTTAAAAAATTATAAAAAAGTGGCAAATTATTAAAAAATAAACAAATAATATATAAATCAAATAAGATGTGATTGATTTCTTTTTCTGTGCGCAAAGAAAAGCGAATTGAATATTTAATTTTTGAGTGGTGAAGGGGGGGGGGTAATAATTATCAATATATTTAATGTTTCTTAATTTAAAATCAATTGGAGTCTTTCATTTCGAAATTTGAGTCCAAATTACGATTATATTTCAAATTTGCCGCAAATATACCGATGGCGCTCTCTCTCGGCAGCATTACGTCAGCGTTGTGGCAAATTAATCTAGACAAATATATATAGTACTATTTTAAATAAATAATATATTTACAAATAAATAATGGATTCTTTTATGGTAAAAGAATTTTCCATTCTAAAATTACTTTTCGAAAGTGATTCTGATATAGTGAATCTTCATCAAACTCAGATGATGATCCTGAAATTATTGGAAAAATGCTATTAATAATAGCAAGAAAAGACTCAAGCTTGAGTTGTTTGCCATAAAAGAATTTAGTCTTTTTGATTTTAAGTTGATTCTTCCACGTTTTCAGTAGAGGTTGCCATTAATAGTCAAAACATCAAAAATGGAATGCAATAAGGTTATTCCTCTATTATTAGATAATAATCGATCGTTATTTTTGATTTTAAGTCGATTCCTCCATGTCTTCAGCAATGGTTACCAATAATAGCCGAAATGTCAAAAATCCAATGTAGAATGGTTATTCCTCGAGTATTAAATGAGAATCGATCATTATTTTTGAATTAAAGTCAACATGAACTGCAAATTGCAAGTGATATCTGATTAATAATAAAGGAATAAACATATTAATATTTCAAATGAATTTGGATAAAGTTTAGCAACGATCCGTTGCAGTTTATTTTTTAATTAATTTACTTTATATTCTTGTATATCTATTTATTAAACATATTCAAAAATCTTTGTTATTTCCCGTTATACGGGAAGTTGCCAATAATATTGTTATTTTCAATAAACATATTTTGAATTTTACATTTTTGGATTCTCCATCAAATTCCAGTATTAATCCTATTTTTCAACATCTATTTCCAATAATAATTGTTTTTATTTTTTTATTTATAAAATTATAAAATTATTAATTATTATTAAATTATATTTATTTAATAATTAAATATTTGATCATTATTATAGTATTTGATAATTAAGTTGAATGATTGTTAAAAATAATTATTATAATTTTTTGAGATCTAATTGATTTAATATTTTTTATTATTTAAAAAAATAGTTCAAATAAAAGCTGTTCAGTTTTTATTCTAGATTAAGAATATACTTTTCAATTTAATAATTATTTATTGAATATATTAATTATTTAATCATTATTATTTGATAATTAAGTTAAATAATTGTTAAAAATAATTATTAATATTTTTTTTAGATCTAATTTATTTAATATTATTTTTATTTGATGTCGTATAAAAAAATAGTTCTTATGAGAGTTGTTCAGTTTTTTTTTGTAGATTTAGGAAATGTAAAGATAAATATAGGTTTCTATTTAAAAAACAGAACTTGACCTCGAAATACCCTTGAAAGCTTGTTCTAGGTCGACAAACAATAGCATAGTTTCAACCAATTTGAACCGCGAAAGTTGAATAATAAAATCAATAATTTCTTATGTTAATTCTACATAATAGAAAATTATTTTATTGTTTTTTGAAAAGGAAAAATAAAATGATCATCCGATTGGATTCGAACCTGTGCCTCTCTCCTTACGCGAAGATCGCCTTTCCAATTAGGCTACGGATGATCACCCCAGATAAGCTCTTTAGATTGAATGTCATATTTCCTTTTCTATTTAAAGTATAGTTACTTATGTTTTTAGACAAATTAACTTTTAAACCGTAGTTTTAATTTTTCTTAAAGCAATTTGAACCAGGAAAGTTAAATAGTATAATCAATTAAATAATATAATCAATAATTAACTAACTTTTGAAAGTTAATTTGTCTAAAATAGCGTAGTTCAGTTTTCCCCTTGATATAAATAAACTTTTATTTGAAACATTTTTCATATAATGCACTGTTTTTGAGTTATAAGACTGTCTCAAGAAAAAAAAAAACCCACCCGGAATATAGATTATTGGTATATATAATAATTTATAATAATACTAGGTGACGCCCCCTTCGGCCTGGCGTCACCTAGACTCTGGCAGGGAGCGTCTCGTTTTATGCTTAAAATTAAAATTAAATTTTTGCATTTTTAGACTTCTGGCGGCACAGTGATTATATATACAAAATTTGGTTGAGTTTGGTACAAGGGTCTAATTTTAAAATTTAAAATTTAATTTAAATTTCTAAATTAAAATTGTTCCTTTAATCAAAAAGTATCTAGAGCCACCGAGCGATGCTCGGTAACTTCTTCCTTCAGTTAAAATCTTTATTTTAATATAATTTTTAATTTAAAATTCTGATAAAAAGGTCGATTTTTATTTGAGAGTCGTTTTCAAATTGAAAAAATACAAATATATCTATATAGTATTCGACCACTGTACCACCCATCTCCACCCTGCTCGACCCCACCTCTGAAACCTCGCCCTACCCCCGGATCCCCCACCACTGCCCCCCACCTTCTGCATCCACCACATCCACCCACGCTCCGCATCAAGATCGCTTTGTCATCCTCAAAACTTGTTAATAGAGTTTGTTTCATCAAAATCGTTAGAGAGTTAGATATATACCTGGAAGACCGAGCTTTGTTCGGGTTTAGTTAATGCTTGACAACAACACACCACAATCACAATACTTCTTCAAGGCTTTTGAGAACAAATGAACCCAACCCATTGTCTGCCTGGGTACAAAAGAAAAGAGAACCCCTTTTTAAATCCCTAAGATTTGCATTTTTCTACCTGAGAATAATTAATTTGATTACGAAAAAAAACCCATCAAAAACAATTTTGTCGAAGATGAGACCATGACAGATCGAATTGTCACCCCCAAAACGCCCTAACCCGTGAATTTCATCAAAATCGGTAGAGTCGTTTTCAAAATAGAACCAAGATACAACCAAGATAGAACCAAGATACAAACAAACAATTTTTGCTCGTTTAATAAGAGTAGATAATATTGACAGTTAAAAGATTTCAAAAAAGCTATTATCGGCCATCTTGTTTGTTCGATTTTACCCCCCAGAGAGGCGCTGGTGTTGTTTCCTCGCAAAAATTTTGCGTGCCACAGGTGTGATATCTATAAAAACACTCGTGTATTTGAATGGAATGATTTGTGAAAATTTCAAAGAAATCGGTGAAGAACTTTCGGAGATCCTTCAACATATCACGTAACCGTAACATCAGTACATTTTTTTTTTATATAAATTTCAATTTCAATAAATCTTCTAATTTGAAGAAAACATTAAAAACTAACGTTTAAAAGTTAATATGTCTAAAATCTACGGATTATAATTACCTTGACGATCTTTCGGGCATATGCAAAGGGCGGGTCCGGATTCCGGTCCTTGTAGACAAGTGCCGCCCCCTTGGCAAGGATTTGGTTCACAAACTTCTTCAGCCGGATCACTGTATTCACAAAAGAGAAAGGTATAATTTTAATAAAAAAAAAAAAAAAATGGATTTTTAATTTTTCAGTTTCATTAATTTTAAAATTTTTGTTAATAAAATTTTTTAAAAGTTTTCAACAAAAAAGCCTAGTAAAATTATATAATGATATTCTATGATGAGTAAGGCTACTAATACCCATGGGCGTAGTTAAGGGGGGCAAGGGGGGCATTACCCCCCCCCCAGCTAGAAAAATCGAGTCAATATTTCAATATCTATAATATTTATGCTATGAGATTAATTTTATTCTTAAATAATCTGACGTGTTCTGATGTGGCCATCCACTTGACTTTACCATTCAACCTGGCCCCTCACTTAAATTTAATATTTAATAAAATTATTTATAATCATGTAGGGGGAGGGGTTAGTTTTTGCATTTTTAGACTCCTGGGAAGCCCACTGATTATGTATACAAAATTTGGTTGAGTTTGGTAAATGGCCAAGATTTTCATTTTTTGACCCTACAACCCCCCCCCCCCATTTCGGGATGTTAGTTTTTACATTTTTAGACTCCTGGGATCACACTGATTATGTATACAAAATTTGGTTGAGTTTGGTAAATTGCAAAAGATTTTCATTTTTTGACCCCCCCCCCCCCACCATTTAGGGCTGTTAGTTTTTAAATTTTTAGACTTCTGGTGTCCCACTAATTACGTATACAAAATTTGATTTAGTTTGCTCAAATGGCCTAGATTTTTAATTTTTAACCCCCCCTCCTTCCACCTTAATTTTGGGTCGATATGCACCAAAATCTAATCAGCTCTTAATCTCAATGGACCAAAACTACCTGTGAAATTTGCTTTCGATATTCATACTAGTTTTTGAGCTAGCTCGTCCACAAAAATTTGGTAACGCACAGACTAACAGACATTTTGACAAAACAATTATTATCTCAAAAAATATAATTTTTTCGATGTTCATTTATTAGAGCTTTTTTGTAGAGCGAAATGCGATGGTTTCCCTCAATTTTTTTAATCAAAATAGTTTAAGCCGTTTTTGAGATATTTCGAAAAAAAGAAGGAAAATAACCACTTTTTTCATGAACGATTACAATACTTGACCATTACCCTGTATGGTAAAGTAAAAATCATCATACATGGTGAAAAATAGAAACCCTATCGATCCATTCATTATTAATTTATTTTATAGAAGAGTATCGTAACAAGGATTACTTTTGCTGAAGATCTTCATTTGATGGATATCCATGATGATGCCGTTTTATATGATTCGTTTGATGTTCCATTTCAGAAAATATTTCTGCTTTTTGACCTGAAAAAAATATAGGTATACTTATATAAATCTACTCTTAATAAACGGAGCAAAAATTGTATATTTATATATTTGTATCTTAGTTCTATTTTGAAAACGGCTCTACCGATTTTGATGAAACCAACTCTATTAACAAGTTTTGAGGATGAGAAAAAGCGATCTGGCTAGGTCCAGACCGGACCTCAACAAATTTCATCTTAATTGATCTTTTCTTAATTAAAGTAATTATTGACAGATGAAAATGTCAATAAAAAAGTTTGTTTACATTTTTTTCATTAATCTTTCATTTATTAATTGGTTTTTTAAGTTTAAAACCCACTAATAGGTTATAGCAAATATTATTTTTTATTAAAATTAGGAAATTTTATTATTATTGGTGAATTGGGATTATTGTAGGTGACCAATCGACTTGAATGGAGAATAATGGAATTGAAATAATTATCGGAAAAGAGGTTTTTATCTAATTAGATTTTTCCTCTTATTAAAAACAAGGACTAAAGATGAATAAGGACACTCGATGGTGGAAGTAATCTCCGGAATCGAAGCAAAAAATACAATGTATACATTAATTAATGTAAAATAATTGGTTTAATGAAATTTATAAAAAAAATATATATATATATATATATATAATTAATTGGGAGGTGGTGGTGGGGGGGGGGGGGGGGGGTTGAGGATTGGATGGAGGATAACCAATCGACTTGATTGGAGGAATAATGGAATTGGCAATAATTATTGGAAAAAAGTATTTTATTCAAATAAAAGACGACTAATTAATTATGATTGTTTACCACGAACAAATAATACAATTATAACTCACACTATTTGTTCCGTGTTCAATAAATCATTATAATTAATTATGTGGATTTAAATAAAAATTCAAATTTTAATCAAATAAATCACAAAAAATAAAATCTCTCAACGCTTCATTACTAATAAATATTATATTTATTATAAATTTCAAGACCGGGTTGTGGTATCCTATCATAATTACTATTTTTTTTCGATTTTCGATTTTTGATGTTGATTTTCTTTCAACAAACTAAAATACTAATTATTTATTTTAAACACCTGTTAATGATAAAAAATCAATAGCGAATAAAATTTTTCAAAAATCGAAAAAATACTAAATATCATAGGACTAGTATCAAACCCGGTCTTAAAATTTGTAGAATGAATAGAAGTTTAAAGGAAAAAAATTAATGAGTTTTAAAAAATAGACTCGAATTCGGTGTGGTTGAGTTTCGACCGGCCAAATTGCCCAGCACCCAATGCGGCTTCCGTCGTGGACGAAGCACTTTGGATGCACCTCGTTGGACAATTTCCGTTAACGCGGAAATCCTTACTTCTTTAACAGCTCGAGGCTGCACGCCGGCTCTATTTCTAGACATCAAAGGGGCTTGTGACAGTGTAAATTTAGATGTCTTTGTCTCGAGCAATTAAGTAGATTACATGTTCCAAGTAACATTATTAACTGCACTTCTTCTTGTATCCACTATTCATACTCGACATGTATAGAAACAAGAACTTGAATATGATTCGCTCGAATTGTACTAGGTATTAGTCCGGAGCAGTCTGTTCCACCTGGCTGGCATATGTTATTGTGATATTGGATGTGTACAGTCCCTGGGGTTGTAGTTCTTCCAATACCTTTGCGGATGATGTGATACTCTTTGCATCTTCCAGTTCTATTCAAAAATGAGAATTTATTTTGGGGAGAGATGTTATGTTCCGTCTGTCTCTGTGTCTCAGGTAACTAGTTTGCAGATCTTGGGCTGGATAAAACTATTTCTTAATTTTCCTCAGAGAATGTAAATTTTTTCAGCATCTTTTTTGGTTGCTTGCATTCTTGTCTGAAATAGTCAATTGAAGTTTTTAGGGCTAGTACTTGACCGTAGGCTTCTATGGGAGGATATGGGTTTGGATTGGGAGAAAGTAGAAAGAAAATTCCAGCATTCTGTAAAAAAGAAAGCTATCGCCTATGTAAAATGGGATCAGATCCTTCCGTGTCTCTTCTTATCATCACTATCCCACGACCATAATGTCTTTGATTGCATGGATTCTTCAATATTCAGCAAGCCCGCAAAGTCAACAACCCTTTAGCCCTGGACGTCCTCCAGCTTGGTCGCATTGGGATGGTCTGCACGGAAAAACTTTGAAGTCTTCATAGATAATGCTTTGGTTGAGAATGAAAGAACTTTTCCCCTTAACTTTTGAAGGAAATAGGCTGTCATTTAACTATCTTTTGAGAAAAGTGTGGATGTGCAGATGCAAATCTCATTTCTTCATTTCTGGATCTTAAGCTTTAGTTTCTCTATTTAAATAATCATTGTGTCAAATACAAATCTTTCTCCAATCTTCTTTGGAGACTTCAAGTTTAGTATTCAGTTCTCAAATGTGTCACTGCAAACATATTCTCTTCCATTCAAAGGTTACCGCTTTTCTTAATATCCCTTCTATTTGTGGGCTTATATTGGTTCAATTTGTGATCACATTTTAATTTATGCACGATGGTTCCAAGAAGTTTCAGCTCAATACGTTGGCTCTGTTGGGCCTTGCTTCCAACAATCTCAGAATGTACTGACTTCACAGAAGACAATATCAGCCCACTCAGCAGAATGCTTTTGCTGTTTTGGTATTGAATTATGCGCATAGTTCCCAATCAGATATTTCATTTCTTTGGACTCATTAGCCATTATATCAGTAATTTAAAGAGTTCCACTGAAGCAAGAGAGCATCCCCATCTTTAGCCCATCCTTGAAATGATCGTCAAGTCTTAAGAACGGTAGGGAGGGTATCCTTCTTCTGGATGCCTTCTCATATTGAATTAAGGAGACAGTGGACCGGTCTAGCATTGAAGAACTGTTTCAGGGATGTCTGGCCCCTCAATTTATGTTGATGAGTTCAGGTCTGGTGGGAGAGAATCCTCAGAGTGGAACAATTCTGGAGAAGTATCAGTGCTGATAGAGATTCTGTAGACTTTCTTTTCTCAGGTGTGTCAAGATCCCAGTTCAGCCCTGGTTTGAACGATACCACCTGTTCAGAAAAATGTCCCATTACATATTAATAGGCTCAGACATTGCAGAGCAACTCCAGAGTACATGCATAGGGTTGGTCTCAGGACCACCTCTGTGAATGTGATTCGAGCTCCAGGGGACATTCCTTCTGCTTATGCGGGGTATGGACATCAAACAATAGGCCGGTCTTTTATACGGCAGGGTTCGGGAAGATCCCAGTTCCCTACAGTACGCAGTTCTTATTGCCACCACCTATCCGAAGGAGAACAAGAGCTGAACCTTCTTTCCTTCTATCCACTGGGCTGATATTTTTGAGTAGTTTTTGGTTGCAATTTGTTTATTTTTATTTTATTTTTTTATTTATTTATTTTTTTCTTTTTTATTTTAATTTTTGGTTTTTTGTTTTTGTAGAGTTAATCTATATAATATATATTGGCTGGCAAAATGGGTTTTTTTTTTGATACCGGGAAAAAAAAAAAAAAAAAGGAAAAAAATTTGGGCCATTTGTTGATTGGAAGTTCTGAGCGAAAAACCGAAATTCGATATCTTGCCATTATAAACTCGAGGTGATCGATCAAAAAATTCAAAATTCCACTGTGCAAGCGTGATTTTTGATGTATACTCAAAAATGTCAAAAAATGAAGTGGATATCAAAAATTAGAAATATTTAAAACCGTCCAATTTGGCGTGGAATGCCCCAAATAATATCAAGTACCTAGAACACCTGAGCAATGGTCGGTAATTTTTTGATTCAGTTAAAAGCGATATATTAATATTATTTTAAATTTTAAATTAAGTTAAATAAGTCAATTTTCAATCGCAGATCACAAATAAAATATAATTTATATTTTTACCAACGTTTACACTCGCCGCTATGGCCATCATCATGGACGTATCATTGGCTACAAAGTTTTGAATGTAATTGCAATTAAAAATAATATATTAATATATTCCGAGAGGTTCTTTCGTTGACTTTTAAATTCTGAAGAAGGTGGGACGATCCTTCGAATTGTTGGATTTTTTAAGAGAATGAAATTGATATTGTAATAAATTGTTTTATAGAAAAATACTTTTAATTAATTATATATATTTTTTTTTATACATTTTATTAAACCAATTATTTTACATGAATTTATGCATACATTGTTTTTGAGCTTCGATTCCGGAGATTACTTCTCCACCATCGACTGTCCTTGATCATCTTTTTAGTCCTTGTTTTTAATAAGAGGAAAAAAATTAATTAAGTAAAAAAAACCTCTTTTCCGATAATTATTTCAATTCCATTATTCCCCAATCAAGTCTATTGGTAATCTTCTCCTCCACATCTCGTTCAACATCCCATCCTCATTTCAGTCAATTAATTATATATTTTTTTTATAAATTTTATTTTACCAATTATTTTACATTAATTAATGTATACCTTGTATTTTAGCTTCGATTTCGGAGATTGCTTCTCCACCATCGAGTGTCCTTATTCATATTTAGTCCTTGTTTTTAATAAGAGGAAAAATCTAATTAGATAAAAAAACCTCTTTTCCGATAATTATTTCAATTCCATTGTCCATCCTCATATCCAATTAATTATATATTTTTTTTTTTTTTTTTTTAAATTTTATTAAACCAATTATTTTACATTAATTAATGTATACCATGTATTTTAGCTTCGATTCCGGAGATTGCTTCTCCACCATCGAGTGTCCTTATTCATATTTAGTCCTTGTTTTTAATAAGAGGAAAAATCTAATTAGATAAAAACCTCTTTTCCGATAATTATTTCAATTCCATTATTCCCCAATCAAGTCGATTGGTTCATTCTCTCCATCAATCTTCTTCATCCTATCCAATTAATTATATTGTCTAACTTTTAATTTATAATAATAATTATAATGATCTATTAGTGGAATTTAAAATTAAAAAACCAATTAATAATTAAAAGGAAATTGAATAAAAATGTAATTATACATTTTAATCGAGACAACCACCTGTGAATAATTGTTTCAATTAACAAAAAACCCATCAAAAAACAACTTAGCCGAAGATGAGACCTTGACAGATCGAATCGCCAAAACAAAACCCTCCTAACCCGTGAATTTCATCCAAATCGTTAGAGCCGTTTTCGAGAACCCGACCGGCTATATATATATAAGAATTGCTCGTTTAATATAATAAGATTGAGCGTCACGTCATGCATGATTATTTTTTCTTATTCTCACCTGAATGATTGTTTTTCGATGCGGGAATACACTTGAGGGACTCCTGGGTGACATTCCAGAACCCCTTTCGACACCCAATCACGGACAGATGTTGTTCGAGCTGGCTGAGCGTGAATCCTAAATTACACTCAATACGGCAGACAGTGTCCTCGGGTAGTAGTCCGATAGCGATATTGGTGCTGGTGACGTCAGGCGTCTTACAGTCGAAGGTACCGTCGGGGGTGCTGGGCAATCGGCAGGAGCCGTCTTTCGCAGGTACAGGGTCAATTCGGAGACACCGGGGGGCAGGTCGACGCCATCGGAGCCGACCACTGCACTCAATCGTCTCTGACCCTTCGAGCTCGTAGCCCTCGTGGCAGGTGAATCGGCATTGGGAACCCCATGCGGAATCTGCAGAACACTCGGCCATCACGTGAGGATGGAGCGTCAATTCCGGACATCGGCGAACTAAAAAACAAAATACAATGAATGATAGATATTAATTTAGGTTGTTATCGTCCATCTTTAAAAATAATTTGGCTGGATATTGGGATCTTGGACTTCAGAGTGGGCATTGTTTCAGGTTTGAGGAGGAGGTTGAAGTCTTGGATTTGGAGAACAATTATCCCAAGAGGAATGTGAGTGAGATGATTTTTATAAAGGCGTTGGACACTGTCAATTTTGTATCAGATACTCAACAACTTAATTCAGTATATAGCGGCCTAATTAATTATTTCAAGAGTATGAATATTTGAATAAATGAGGGAAATGAAGAATTTACATCTCTGCAGTTGGTATTTTTATTAAACATTTAATGACAGAGTACCTGGAGCCACCGAGCGATGCACGGTCACCCCTGACCTCCCCCTTCCCGAAACCACACACCTCGCCCCACCCCACCCCAACCGCGCCTCCAACCCCCGGATCCCCCACAACTGGACCTCACCTCCTGCACCTCCCACAATCACCCCACCCCGCACCCAGTTCGAGGGCTGGGGGCCCAGGGGGCGTGCCTTGCAGCTAGTCTATAATAATACTAGAATTTTAATTTTATTTAGAAATTTAATTCTTAGTTTTAACATAAGTACCCACCTGCGACATCAATACGGTACATGCAGAGATGCACTTTGGAACCGCGATGCTGTGCCACGAGAGTGTAGTGCGAGCCTTCGCCCAGGGCATCACCGGGATTCGGACCACGAATAGTTTGCATTCGAACCTCCCCTCTAAAAAAAAAGGGGAAATACATATATACATAATATATTGGTCATTCTATGTCAATTCATTGTCGGTGACCCTCTTCGATTTTATTGATTTTCTGATATGTTATTAATTAGAGACTGGATTCCTATGCAATTGCATATTTTGTGTTTACCGCCACATACGACCCAGGGGATCAATTATTCATGCATCTAGGATAATGTGGGTTAAATTTTATACTTCATATTTTTGCATAAAATTGCATATTTGAAGGATTTTTTGGTCAAAATACAGATTTTTTTAAAAGTAAATTTTGGGAGAAAGAATGAAAAAAAATGAAGAAATAAAAACAGGGGGACATTATTTTTTTTTAAAGGCCTTCAGTAACTATAATCGATTTTGACCATTGAGTGTTCGTGTGTGTGGTGTGGAAGTGTGCGTAAATTAGTGTAGGGATCAAAGCCGGTCAAATATTTGCATTATTAATCGAATGTTTTCTACATTTGATTCAATCGCGAATCAACTGTAGGAGTTTTTTGTCAAATATTGAGTGAAAATAATATTTGAACTTATATATTTCTAACTTCAAATAATGATATTAAATAAATTTTATAATTTTTTCAAATTAATATAACAAAGAATAATTGCTATATCAATGAGAATTGTTTTTGACCGCGCTTATTTGAAAAATATATTTATCTCGAGACTACTGCGGATTACGCTATTGGAGTCTGCGGAGACTTAAGTCTGGACCAAGAGAGAAAAGATGTGGTCCACCTAGCTACAATCCAACGTCATTTCGCGTATAGCCCGCTAGACATTCGGATGGATCACCAAGTGAATTTGAAATCTCAGATGTTATATATTCAATCTCCCAGTCCAGAGCGCTTGATCTATTAGCATGTATATGCGATAAATATATTTTTCAAATAAGCGCGGTCAAAAACAATTCTCATTGATATAGCAATTATTCTTTGTTATATTAATTTGAAAAAATTATAAAAATTTATTTACATTATTTTAATAGTTTATTATTTGTAGGTATGTCAATATGAAAAGCTTATTAATATAAAAAAAAATTAAAGGTGTACAATATACTAGTATGAATATCGAAACCAAATTTCACACGTAGTTTTGGTCTATTGAGATTAAGAGTTGATTAGATTTTGGTGCATATCGACCCAAAATTAAGGGGGGTGGAGGGGGTTAAAAATTAAAAATCTAGACCGTTTGAGAGTATATATAATCAGTGGACCTCCAGAAGTCTAAAAATGCAAAAACTAACCGCTCAAATTGGGGGGGATGAGGGTGTAGGGTCAAAAAATGAAAATCTTAGCCATTTACCAAACTCAACCAAACCTTGTATACATAATCAATGGGACACCAGAAGTATAAAAATTCAAAAACTACCCCCTCCTTACATGATTATAAATAATTTTTAGGGGCCAGAGGTAAAGTCAAGTGGATGGCCACATCAGAACAGTTAAGCTTATTTCTACTAGTATACAATTGTACAAAATAAAAACCAACACAATTTCATATTTATACATGTACAATTTCGTTCAAGATTAAAAAAATTTGTCACTCTCAGTACATATAACGTTATAAAATGCAGGGGGGTTCATAAAATAAAAATCAAGGCCATTTGAGCAAACTCAACCAAATTTTGTATATTATATAATCAGTGGGCTACCAGAAGACTAAAAATGCAAAAACTAAACGTCCAAATGGGGGAGGGGGGGCAAAAAAATGAAAATCTAGACCCTTGTATCAAACTCAACCAAAACTGTGTGGTAAATTCAAGTGGTTGGCCACATTAGAACGTGTCAATTTATTTTCACTTTTTTCATACACGATTACAATACTTGACAAAACCCTGTATGGTAAAGTAAAATTGGATTTTCGATTTTCTTCAAAAATATTCACAAAATTCAACGTTAAAAAACAAAATTTTTGAGCTATAAAGGTGTCCCATCGAAAGAAAATTCAATTTTTTGAGTAAAAAAGGCAAAAAAAATTATTAATTTTCAATTTTTTTTCTCAGAAATTACATTAAAAACTAAAAAATGACCCCTATTAAGTTAGAATATCTTTATTCTTGTCAGAGTTACGAATATTTGAATAATACTTGGATGGATGGAAATTTCGTTATGGGTTAAGTTAGAAAGCTAAAAATTTGCATGGATACTTCATTCTACATAATATACAGGGTGGTGACTTGTCCGACGCAGCATAGCGATTACAATGTTAATTTTTGAATGTGCATTTATTTGCTCCCCTAATTATTTTAGAGTTAAAGTTCTTATAGGTTTGTGTAGAGAAAAATACTGAATCCGAACATATTTTTGTTTTCAAATTTTTAAATTTCAGAACCGTAATAATCAACATTATAAATAATTGTATTTTTACAAAAATCACTGAGGCCATGGAATTATGTGGTCAGCGCTTTTTGCAGTTATTGGAAGAAAATATAGTTTTTAGAATTTTATTTTATGAACCCCCCCCCCCCCCCTGCATTTTATAACGTTATATGTACTGAGAATGACAAATTTTTTAATCTTGAACGAAATTGTATATGTATAAATATGAAATTGTATTGGTTTTTATTTTGTACAATTGTATACTAGTAGAAATAAGCTGAAGTGTTCTGATGTGGCCATCCACTTGACTTTACCTGGCCCCTAAAATTATTTATAATCATGTAAGGGGGGGGTTAGTTTTTGAATTTTTATACTTCTGGTGTCCCATTGATTATGTATACAAAATTTGGTTGAGTTTGGTAAATGGCCAAGATTTTCATTTTTCGACCCTACACCCTCATCCCCCCCCCAATTTGAGCGGCTAGTTTTTGCATTTTTAGACTTCTGGAGGTCCACTGATTATGTATACTCTCAAACGGTCTAGATTTTTAATTTTTAACCCTCCCTCCACCCCCCTTAATTTTGGGTCGATATGCACCAAAATCTAATCAACTCTTAATCTCAATAGACCAAAACTACGTGTGAAATTTGGTTTCGATATTCACACTAGTTTTTTGAGCTAGCTCGTCCACAAAAATTTGGTAACGCACAGACTAACAGACATTTTGACAAAACAATTATTATCTCGAAAAATATAATTTTTTCGATGTTCACTTATTTGGGCTTTTTTGTAGACCGAAATGCCATGGTTTCGCTCAATTTTTTTAATCAAAATAGTTTCTGCCGTTTTTGAGATATTTCGAAAAAAAAGAAGGAAAAAACACTTTTTTCATGCACGATTACAATACTTGACCATATCCTGTATGGTAAAGTAAAAGAAAACCGACAAATAGAGAAATCTAAAATAATGACACATTAAAAGATTATTTATCTAAATATTTTTTTCATTTGAAATGTATATATAATATATACATAGATAAAGTATTTAATTAATCACAATTTGTTATGATACTTTTTAAGCATATGTTGTGTAAAAAGTGAATTGAAAATAATAAACTATTCGGATGGGGATCAGAAGTCATTGGATGCTTTTTTGCGATAGCCTCTACTTGTATTTATTTATTTATTTGAAATAAAAAGAATAAAAGAAGTGAAAAAAAGAACATCAAATAAGATACGCCGATCTATTATATAAATATATATATATTGTAGAATAAACATTAAATGAAGGACATGATAAAAACGAAGCGAAAGTTTATCAACAGAAAATAACAGAAATGTCATCAGTAGAAATAGCCTGGACAAATGCGAGTCGGGCTCGCATACCGAGGGTTCCCTAACTAAATATATTTTAACGAGAAAATTCTGGCAGCTACGGCACGCCCAGCACCACTGGCCTCCGGCTGGGTATTCCGGCGGGCAGCGTCTCGAGATGATTAGATGAAAAAAAAATTTTTGAATAATGAATATTGATCAAAGAAAGATGAAAATATCAGTAAATGCTTTATAAATACTTTATTAGAGCATGCAACCATTTTCGAAGAAATTAAATTTTAAATACTAAAATTTAAAGAATTTATATATTTGTCTACTAATATTTTTCGACTTTTTTAATAATACATTTCTAAATATCAAATTTGTTCAAAAGTGTTCTAAATTAAATATATATAATAATTTTAAAATTAATTTATCTACTAAAATTTCAAAATATCGCGCAGTAATAAATTAAGAATTAATTTCATTATCCCATTAAATCATATCTCATTAAAATTATATTATAAATTAAATATATATAATACATATAATATATATATATATATATATATTTAAAAATACCTTGTCTACTAAAATTTCATGACTTATATTTTTCTTAAATTCAAAAAAATTAATTTTCGCGGTATGAATTATTTCCAAAAATTAAATATATATTAATATATAATATATTTTAAAAATTGAATAAATTTGTCTACTAAAATTTCAAGAATTTATATTTTTCTTAAATTAAAAAAAAATTATTTTTCGCGGTATGAATTATTTCCAAAAATTTTCAATATATATTAATATTTAATATATTTTAAAATTAATAAATTTGTCTACTAAAATTTCAAATGAGACACGCCGTAAATCTAATATTCTTTTTTTGTCGAGGGGAACTGTCATGGACACTATTCTAAGCTATATTAGAGGAATATATAGAGATGTTTTATTTGAAAAATTTGACAATCTAGCAACTGTCATTGAATATTAGTTGCTTTTTCTCCCACATGTTCTCCTGACAGCGCCACGGGTACTGTCTGACAAGGGCTTTTATATATAAGATAACAATCAACAATAATAATATAAAGATTTTAAGGATGTGAGTTTTTTTACAATTCAATAAAAGATTGTATTATGTAGTTGAAAAATTACTCATACTTTGATAAAAAATTATCAATTATATTCAAGACATTTAAGATTTTCAGATTTTAAAATTAATAAAAAAATAAGCTGACGTGTTCTGATGTGGCCATCCACTTTACTTTACCATACAACCTGGCCCCTCACTTATATTTAATATTTAATAAATTTATTTATTATCATGTAGGGGAGGATTCCGCGACAAAACATCCCCCGACAAATCATCCCCTTGCAAAATGATTCTCAACAAAACATCCCCCGACAAAATATCTCATGACAAAATAACCCTTCCCCGCGTGAATCTTATGAATAATGCAAATCGACTACGGTTCGGTTGACGCCAACCAAACCGACTAAAAACCAGCCCGAAAAGGAGCTATACGAACCCAACCGAGCCGAACTGAATATATATTAACCGAACCTCCGAAAGTTTAGTCCGGGCGTGTTTCTGCCTCATTTTTTTTTCTTAATCAACACACAGTCCATGAAGACTTAAATTCAAAAATAGCGATTGATTCTGATAATAGTCGAGGAATAACAATTTTACATTAGATTTTTGATGTTTCGGTTTTATTGTTAACCATTGCTGAAGAGTTTAAAATCAAAATAACTATCGATTCTTATCTAGTATTAGAGGAATAACCTAGCTAGATCATTTTGATGTTTTATCTGATAATATAAACTTGTTTTAAAACGGAGTGACCGATTCTTAAAATCAAAAAAGACTAAATTTTTTAGTAAACAACTCGCTTCAGTTGTTTGTCATAAAAGAATTTAGTCTTTTGATTTTAAGTCGATTCCTCTGCTTTCATTAGAGGTTGCCATTAATAGTCAAAACATCAAAATGGAATGCAATAAGGTTATCTTCAGTATTAGATAAGAATCGATAGGGTTATTTTTGATTTGCCGATACCTTTGTCTTCAGCAAGGATATTGCTTGGGGATATTTGTTTGAGTAGATGTTTTTTATCCTTTATTATTTTATGGGGGATGTTTTGTCGGGGATATTTTGTCGGGGGATGAAATGTCGCGGTACCGTAAGGGGAAGGGGGTTAGTTTCTGCTTTTTAGATCTCAAAAGTCGCATCGATTATGTATACAAAATTTGGTTGAGTTTGGCTAAATGGCCAAGATTTTTAATTTTAAACTCCCCTCCACCCCCTTAATTTTGGGTTGATATGCACGAAAATCTAATCGCTCTTATCTCAATGGACCAAAACTACATGTGAAATTTTGGTTTCGATATTCCCACTAGTTTTTGAGCTAGCTGGTCCACAAAATTTGGTAACGCACAGACTAACAGACATTTTGACAAAATAATTATTATCTCGAAAAATATAATTTTTTCGATGTTCACTTATTAAAGCTTTTTGTAGAGCGAAATGCCATGGTTTCCCTCAATTTTTTTAATCAAAATAGTTTCAGCCGTTTCAGAGATATTTCGAAAAAAAGAAGAAAAAAAACCTACTTTGGTAAAGTAAAAAAAATGGCTTAAAAATCCCAATAGCCCGATAAAATCTAAAATGTTCAAGTTTCTTTCATTTACAATATATTTGTTTAAAAACATCCTTAAAATAAAATTGTACCTTCTTCGGCACTGTTTCGGCATCGGATCTTTCATAATAATATATTGTCGTCCTTTTTTCGCTATTAACGTCTGATTTAATGGACAACGATTGCAGATACCACGAAAATTCATTTCATCACGTAAAGGAGGCGCATCATTCACTAAAATTAAATAAATACAAAATTAGTTCAATAGAGCATTTTCTGTGATAGAAATAAATCATTATTCCCGTCTTGATAAAGATTAAAAATTTAATCGAAACGTTGTTAATAGAAAATTCAATTTATCCACTACTTATAACTCAAAAACAGTGCATTATATGGAAAAATGTTTCAAATTAAAGTTTATTTATATCAGGGGGGAAACTAAAGTACGGTATTGTTTGTTGACCTAGAACAAGCTTTCAAGGGTATTTCAAGGTCAACTTCTGTTTTTTATAGAAACCTATATTTTTCTTTACGCCCTCATATTCAACAAAAAAAACTGAACAACTTTCATAAGAACTATTTTTTTATACGACATCAAATAAACAAAATATTAAATCAATTAGATCTAAAAAAATTCAAATAATAATTATTCTTAACAATCATTCAACTTAATTATTAAATAATAATGATCAAATATTTAATTATTAATTAAATAATTTAATAATAATTAATAATTTTCCGACTATGTTCTGTGACATTCCAGAGTGTATTGCAAGTCTTCTGGATGAATTCCAGTTCCAAATTTCGTTATTTTTTTTAACAGATTTACAACACGATAAAATGAAGCTTTCGAGGGTGTATTCCTATGAGGAAAACGCTCAGCATCCATTTCAATGGCAGCCCTCTAACACTTCTTCCACATTCACCATAAATTAAGACCATTTTAATTTTTCGAATGTTTTCTACATTTGATTCAATCTCGAATCAAATGTAGGAAATTTTTGTTAAATAGTGAGTGAAAATAGTATCTGAACTTATATATTTCTAACTTGAAATAATGATGTTAAATAAATTTTTATAATTTTTCTCATTAATATATCAAAGAACAATTGATATATCAATGAGAATTGTTTTGACCGCGCTTCTTTGAAAAAGATATTCATCGCGAGACTACTGCGGGCGGATTACGCTATTGGAGTCTGCGGAATCGTAATCCCTCCAATGGCAACGTCCACAGTAGTCTTCGCGATAAATATCTTTTTCAAATAAGCCAGTCAAAGCAATACTCATTGATATATCAATTATTCTTTGATATATTTATGAAAAAAATTATAAAAATTTATTTATCATTTTAGTTCTTTCTTCAAAAAAAATACTCCGTTTTTATTATATTAATTCAATATAACTATCTGCTGAAATGACACGAGAAATAAACTTTTTTAAACTCAAGAATTTTTAGTAGTTATAGTATAAAGTAGAAAATAATCTCTTAAATCTGAGTATAACGAAGTTTTAAGATCATTAAAAACACTTATTTTCATTGTTGTGACTTTTCAATTTAATAATTATTTATTTAATAATTAATTATTTAATCATTATTATTTGATAATTAAGTTGAATGATTGTTAAAAATAATTATTAGGATTTTTTTGAGATCTAATTGATTCATGTATGTTTGTTTATTTGATGTCGTATAAAAAATAGTTCTTATGAAAGTTGTTCGAATTTTTTATGGGAGGGGGGGAGAATGTATATAAGGTGCCCGATGTATATAAGATCTACTTTTTATCTCGAAAGTGTGTCACGATCGAATTATCCAAGCGGGGGGTGGGGGTCAGAGACGCCCCACACACATAGAACTTTATTTTCAATTTCAAAAATAATGTTTTTTTTTACAAATTTCATATCTAATATTTTAAGTTCATTAAAATAAAAAAATTGTTATAAATTCCCTGTCGATTTGGCCGCCGTTTTTTGGCCTCTGCGTGTGACGCACGTGTTGCACTCCCGCCAGGCACGGGCCTGTATGGGGGATCGCCCCCTCCGCCCCCTCTGGATCCGCCCTTAACTTGACCTTGAAATACCCTTGGATGCTTGTTCTAGGACGACAAACAATAGCGTAGTTTAGTTCCCTCTATATAAATAAACTTTTATTTGAAACTTTTTTCCATATAATGCATTGTTTTTGAGTTATAAGACTGTCTCAAGATAAAAAACTCACCAGTTATACCAACTTTTAAATAATATACAGACAAGTTTTAATTCTATTATTAATAAATTAATATTAGGTATATCTTACAAAGTCCACCTGACCAATGGTCCCTTGGAAGATGTCGGGTCATAGGAGAGGGCGGCGGGGGTGGAATTGGCGGCGGCGGGGGACCGTTTCTTCCAGCTGGTTCCAGAACGGTTGACGTCACAGTTGTACGGAATGTCTGCAAAATTAACGATCAATTTCAAGTTTCCGATACTGTTAAAGAAATCATGATTAAAAATTATGATTGGTGAAAGTTTTTTAATAATTTTTTTTCATAATCATCAACAGGTTTAAAAAATAAGAGTAAATAAATATTATATTTAATATTGATTTACTATGAGTTAAGGATACTAGGTCACTTATTTCACATTAAAATTAAAATTTCACATCAAATTAAATTAATGTGAAATAAGTGACCTAGTATCCTTAACTCATAGTAAATCAATATTAAATATAATATTTATTTACTCTTATCTTTATTAAAGATTATCTTTCGTACCAAACTTTAATATTCTAAACCTAAAATACTTACAGAGATATCTTGAATATAATGTTATTTTATTAAAAAATAAGCTGACGTGTTCTGATGTGGCCATCCACTTTACTTTATCATACAACCTGGCCCCTCACTTATATTTAATAAATATTTAATAATCTTTGCTTCAGTTTAAAGCTATATATTAATCCCCGAACCCCCCCCCCCCCTCTCTCGCCCCCGACAACGGATCCCATCACTTCACCCCACCTCCTGCACTCTTCCACCTCACATCTACCCACCTACACCCCGAATCCCCCACCCCTCGCCCTCGCCCCCTCACCCAGTTTTTGCATTTTAAGCCTTGTATTGGCCCCCCGATTATCTGTATATATGTATAGGTATATAAATAAATACCGTATAATTATTTTTTTAATTAAATAACAATTTTTGAGTCCATCAATTAAACTGCCAAAATCTAATTTATAAAAAATACGTTTGTGAGATTTAAAATTCGATTTTTAATCAATTAAATTTTAATTTTTTTTTTTTAATTTTATTGAAACAATTATTTTACATTAATTAATGTATACATTGTATTTGGGCTTCGACTTCGGAGATTACTTCTCCACCATCGACTGTCCTTGATCATCTCTTTAGTCCTTGTTTTTAATAAGAGGAAAAAACTAATTAAACAAAAAAAACCTCTTTTCCGATAATTTATATTTCCATTATTTTCTCCTAATCCAATCAATTAAATTATTTTTTTTTTTTATTTTTATAAATTTTATTAAACCAATTATTTTACATTAATTAATGTATACATTGTATTTTTGCTTCGATTCCGGAGATTACTTCTCCACCATCGAGTGTCCTTATTCATCTTTAGTCCTTGTTTTTAATAAGAGGAAAAATCTAATTAGATAAAAAAAACCTCTTTTCCGATAATTATTTCAATTCCATTATTCCCCAATCAAGTCGATTGGTCCACCAATTAATCCAGCCATCTCATTTCAATCAATTAAATTGTCTAATTTTTAATATATATAATAATATGTGTAATGATCTTATTGTGGGATATAAAATTAAAAAAAAACAATTAATAATTGAAAGGAAATTGAATAAAAATGTAAATAAACATTTTTATCGAGACAACCACCTGTGAATTATTAGTTCAATTAACAAAAAACCCATCAAAAACAACTTAGCCGAAGATGAGACCGTGACAGATCGAATGTCCAACACAAAACCCTCCTAACCCGTGAACTTCATCCAAATCGGTAGAGCCGTTTTCGAGAACCCGATCGGATATATATGCAATTTTTGCTCGTTTAATAAGAGTAGATATGTTTCACTAAGAACCTACACCATTCTCCCTTAACAAAAAAAACAACACAAAATTGCTTTTATTTAATGTTTACTTAAATAACAAATAATAACAAAAAGATTAAATAATTTTATTCGTGCAAACTGTGACTACACTAATACGGAACCCAAAATTAAACGAGTTTCGACTCTTGAGTTCAAATGGAGACGCCTGTTTTTAGGCAACCCGGAGAACTCTTTAGAAAGCAGAGATGGAGGGGAAATTCCTCAGGGAGGGAGGGAAAGCTCGACCAGTAGATTAACTTAAAGTAGTTCTTTCACAAATGCAAAAATTCAAGAAGTATTTGAATTTTGGAATATAAGTCATTAAAAGCATAATACACACACTGTTAAAATTTGAAGACGATTTACCACACCAAATAATATCGATGTTTCAAAGTTATTCAAGAATTCCATTGACCACTTTGAGATGGCGCACCCTGTATATATCTATCTATCAGGGAGGTAGGGAGGGAAGGCTAGCTCGAGAAAGTGTCTCCACCTGACGTCACCAGCCGCCATCTTGCAATTGGAAAGAATAGAGAATGCCCATAAGAGCAATGCTAATATTTATATAGTTTAAACTATATATCTTTAAATAAAAAGGTTCTTAAATAGAACATATATATAAATAAATATTCAAAAATGTTATTTCTTAGATCTGCAATGAATTTAAATAGCTACTTTCAGTAAAAATTTGATAAAACAAAAGAGCGCACTCGTACCCATTATTAGGTAGATTTCGAAGAATATATGTGTATGTATGTATCCCAATTTTGTATGTGCGCTGCAGGCCGCAACATTCAACCGATTGCAATAAAATTTGGCTCTAAATTCAGTCTTGATGTAAACAAGAACGGAGTAGTTTTTGGTGACTTCAGCCCCAAAGGGTTGCAAATGGTGGGTGATTGAGATCTTAAAAAATTCATGACAACGTTAATATGCCTGATACCAATTTGGTTGCAGATACCTAATATTCTGATAATTAACCTCTACAACTTTTGTCTGAAATTTTTTTTATAGGAACAGTCTAAAAGGGGCAGAACAATAGGGTTCGAAATCTAATCTAAACTGAAGGGAGGGTTCCTTCGTAAAAGATTAAATATTTTTTTATTAAATACTAAATATAAGGGAGGAAATAGGTGTATGGTAAAGTTATATGGATGAGCAAATCAATTTTTATTTATTTATTAAACCAATGTTTTTTACTCAATTCAAAGATTAAGAATTAATAAAGTTATAAAACAAATAAAAAATTTAAATATATATTATAAAAATACCAAAAATATAGTTTTTTAAATCAGGTACAATTGTAAGAAAAAGCGAAAAACAATTAAACACATGAATGGGTTATTCAACAATTTTTAAATACATATTATAAAAATAACTAAAATATAGTTTTTAAATCAGGTACAATTGTAAGAAAATTTTGACGAATTAATATTTGGAACACGAGAAATAGAATAAATACCCGTAAAGTGCGTCAATTAAACTAACTTTAGTGTCAAAAAACTTGAAACTAGTTTATTGTTTTAAAGGAAAATTAAAATATATACAGTCTAATCTAAAACATAAACAATTTTAATAAAAAACAAAAAATATATGAAGAAAATCAAACTTGTTTTTTATCACTGTTAATAATAAAAAGAACTGTCTTAAAGATGGATACTATTAACATACGTTCAGATGGGAAGAGAAGGTTTTGTGCCAATCGCAAGATGGCGGCTGGAGGGGAAATGCCTGTCCTGACTGGAGACACCCCCACTCCTGCTTTTCTAGCCTAGCTGTTCCTCCTTAGCTCCTTGCTATCTATCTACTCTTATTAAACGATCAAATTGTTTATATATTTATATATTTGTTTGTATCTTAGTTCTATTTTGAAAACGGCTCTACCGATTTTGACAAATTCTATTAACAAGTTTTGTGGATGAGAAAGCGATCTGGCTAGGTCTGGACCTCGACAAATTTCATCTTAATTGATCTTTTCTTAATTAAAGTAATTATTGATAGATGAAAATCTCAATAAAAAGGTTTGTTTACATTTTTCTCAATTATCTTTTATTTATTAATTGGTTTTTTAATTTTAAAACCCACTAATACTTTATACCAAATATTGTTATATATTAGAATTTGCCAATTTAATTGATTAAAAAAACACGGACTAAAAATATTATCGCAAGCTAGAAGATCAAGTAGAGTCGATGGTGGGGGAAAGTAATCTCCCTGAATTCGATGCCTCAAATACAATGTATAGCTACATTATTTCATGTAAAAAATTGCTTCAATAAAATTATTATTTATTTAATTGATTAAAAAACTCGATAAATTGTTATTTTATTAAAAAAAAATAATTATACAAAATTTATTTCTATTTCTATATACACATAATCTGTCAGAGTGGTAAACTAAGGAGTGAACCCCTCCCGGAAAGCCTAGAGGCAAGTTCGACAGTAGCGCCAAGCGCAACGTGGCCAGAGTTGTAAACTGAGGAGTGAGCACCCCCTGTATATAGATTTAGTATAAGTTTATTGGGGGTTACCTTGCGAGGTTCCGGGAGTGCATCCGCCACTGCTCCTCTTTTGGGTACATACGCCGTACCCCTTTGATAAGTGCGAAGTACTCCCGAAGTCTTTTGCGATAATACCCGATAACGGCGATTTGAGTCGATACTACTATCGCCGTTCCATCTTCAATTGTAGAATACATAAATAAATACAATTAATTTGTCACTATAGGTAGGTAGATTTGATTAATTTTAAATCAACAACAATATATACTCACTCTTTAGATTTGTTATCATTCATTGTACTGATATCATTTCTTCTTTTGGATTCTAGAAAAATAAAATAAAAAATAAAAATTCCTATATATAGGACGGTTAATTCTAATAACTCATGATAATAATAACAAAATAAATCATAATTTATATTGATCAAGATTAAAAATTTAATCGAAACGTTCATAAAGTACAGGGTGCGTCATAAATATATCTAGCACAGTTTGAAGATGTATAAAAAATGAAAAAAATTTAACTAGAAAAAAAAACTGAATATATTTTCGAAAAGAACATAAAATAATGTTATTTTTTAAATGTGTTTTAAACATTATCAGACAAAAAAAGCGCGGGGGGGGGGTCAAAAATTAAAATTCTAGTTTTTCGGCCAAACTCAACCAAATTTTGTATACATATTCTGCGGACCCCCAGAATGCTAGAAATGCAAAATCTAACCACCCAAAACGCGAGGATGGTCAAAAATGAAAATTCTAGCACTTTCAACCAACATTTTGTATACCCAGAGGGCTAGAAATGCAAAACTAACTAACCACTCTAAATGGGGAGAGGGTCAAAAATGAAAATTTTATTTCATTTTCAACTAAACTTAAGCAAATTTTGTATACATATTCTGTGGACACCCAGAAGGCTAGAAATGCAAAAAACTAACCACCCCAAAATTGTATCATTTTCAACTAAACTCAAGCAAATTTTTAGTATACATATTCTGCATGGACCCCAGAATGCTAGAAATGCAAAAATCTAACCACCCAAAATGGGGGGAGGGTCAAAAATGAAAATTCTAGCTCTTTCGTACCAAACTCAACCTATTTTTACATTTCTAGCCTTCTGGAGATCCACAAAATATGTATACAAAATTTGGTTAAGTTTGGTCAAAAGGGTTATAATTTTCATTATTGACCCTCCCCCCTATTTTGGGTGGTTGGTTTTTGCATTTCTAGCCTTCTGGGGTCCACAGATATATGTATACAAAATTTGGCTGAGTTTGGTCGAAAGGACTAGAATTTTAATTTTTGACCTCCCCCCCCCCTATTTTTTTGTCTGATATAATGTTTAAAACACATTTAAAAAGTATATTCAGTTTTTTTCTAGATACATTTTTTTCAATTTTTGATACCTCTTCAAAATCTTATTTAAGCTCCCACCCTGTATAATTCTTTTATAAAACAATCTCCAAACGCTTATTAAAAGCTAATAATAATCTTTGCTTTGTATTTATTTTTTAAAGCAATTATTTTTACAAATTTCCAATGGTAAAGGGAGGGAATTTCTCCTGAAACGTTTGCACTACAAATAAACGTTTTGAGATTGTTTTATAAAAGAATTGTATTTATTTTTTAATAGGAAAAAACTATCAGTAAATTATTTCACTATAAAAAAGTATATTGAATTAAGAAGAGTAAATTAATTACCTGGATAATGGTATTCTATATCGCGGTTTGTTGAATAGCCATATCTGAAACAAAAAATACAATTCCCATACTATTAGTAAAAGAAACGCAGCGGCCATCTTGTTTTAACAGTGAGCGATCTTGGAGACGGTGAGATTAATTATTTAATTTTTATTTTATTTTTAATGACATAATATTTTTATTATTAAAGATTAATAAGGGGGGTCAGATAGGCTAGTCGGTAGCGCATCATCCTGCTAACCAAGTGGACCCGGGTTCGAATCCGACTCGAGGCATTCGGCTAAAATCTGACCCCCGGGATAGGGACAAATTTAAAAAAATATATAGTATCGTAAAATGGCTTATGGTTAGAAAGGCCGAAAAGCCAAAAAAAAAAAAAAAAAAAAAAAGATTAATAAAACAACTTATTTTCCAATTTTTTATTGATAAAGGGAGAATTTTATTCATTTAATATAATAAACTATAAAGAATTTATTTCAAAATTACTATTTAAGCTATGTATCGGCCATCTTGTTTTAACAGTGAGCGATCTTGGGGACTGTGAGATTAATTGTTAAATGATCAATTTGAACCACGAATTGATCGAAAAACTTCCAGAATGGGCCCGAAGACACGGTAAAGTGATTTTACAACACGATAACGCGCCGTCTCATAAAGCAAAACCGGTCAAAGAAGCACTTGGGTGGGACATATTATCGCACCCGCCGTACTCTCCAGACCTTGCCCCGCCCCACTATCAACTTTTCGCATCGATGGGACACCCGCTTGCAGAGCAGCACTTCGCCAATTTCGAAGAAGTTAGAAAACGGCTCGATGAATGGTTTTGCTCAAAGGACAAACAGTTTTTTTTGGGATAGCATCCATAAATTGCCAGAAAGATGGGCAAGATGTATGTAATCAAATGGCCAATACTTTGAATAAATAAATTTTCCATTTTCTTAAAAATTACGTAGTTTTTTTTCGAAAAAAACCGGTAATGACTTTCCGGTACACACTAGTAAAAAACATATCAAAAAATTGGAAGATCATTCGAATTCATCAGCCCATCACTCTTTTGGACAACAGTTTAACTCTAAGGAGACTTAAAAAATACCATATTTTGGATATGGAAGAACGTTCTGACACATACAGCTGGACTAATAAATTTAATTGAGGGATCCTTCACTGGAAGAATAACCTCTCAAGTGTGTGAATGGGATATAGTTGTGTTGCGTGAATATTTATAAATTTTGCTTATAGTCAAAATTTTATTGACTGATTGTAAAAATTCTCTTCAAATAATAAAAAAAAAAAAAAAAAATATTAAATATAAGTGAGGGGCCAGGTTGTAGGTATGGTAAAGTCAAGTGGATGGCCACATCAAAACACGTCAGCTTATTTTTCATTAGAGTAGGAAATTATTATTAACAGATGGTTGAATAAATATAAATCATGTGTTTGAATCAAAACAAAACCAGTGGTTGATTAAATATTAAACAATAATCAAAAACAAATAAATTACCGATTGAAGGTCATTCTTCCAGATACTTTGTATAATAAAAGCTAGCAAGAATTTATTTTAAAATATATATTATATTGAGTGAATCCCTTCCGGCGAATCCCTAGTTGTATCAAATAAAAGTTGAAAAATAGCTGATCTTTTTCTCCCTATCTCAAAAAAACAAAAATTCTACTTAGACCATTAAATATAAAACCATTTTAGTAAATATTTATGTAATAGTATGTGTCTATTTATATGTAAATAGGTATAAATAATTTCTATTTCTATCTGTTCTATATTTAAAATAAAATTATTTTGAACTTGAACACCCTCTAATGGATTTAAAAGTAAACATTCTTTTCCGTCAAACATACAAACAGAATGAAGGTCAGAATTATTATCATATGGGTTGTTAGGCGCCGTTTATCTCGCTGGCTCGTTGGTCTAGGGGTATGATTCTCGCTTAGGGTGCGAGAGGTCCCGGGTTCAAATCCCGGACGAGCCCTTTTTTTTTTAATTATTTTTTTTATTTTTTATAATACTCCTCACCTTATTTAGAGAATTATTGTAAATTTAATTCATCATTCCCTGAAGTTATTTTTTATTATATATAAATTTAAAGAAAATTATATTGAGTGTTTTTATAATAGTACTTGGAGCCACCGAGCGATGCACGGTAACCAAATTAAAAAAAAATACAAATATATATAGTACACGCCCACTGGACCCCCCACCCCGAAACCACGTACCACGCCCCCACTACTGCATCGCTACCGCCACCCCCACTCCGCCCACCACATCCCAACCCCCGGTCTCTCACAACTGCACCCCACCTTCTGCACCTCACACATACACCCCAACCCTCAATTAAATAAGATTTGTTTCCAAGTAATATAAAAAAAAAAAAACCACTTCAACCACTTTATTTGTAAACACACCTGTAATGTTATGAATCCACCTGTATTGTTATGATTTAGACACCTGTTAATTAAAAACAAACAAAAAATTTCTAATTTTAATATAATATAACGAGCTTTTCGTGCGTGCCTTCTGCACGCCCTCGAAGCTCGGCCTTCCGGTCTGGTGCCCTGGCGGGCAGCGTCTCGGTCCAAAAATTTTTATTCCTCTTAAAAAACCACACTCCAAATGTATACCCGTAAACTACCGAAAATACATCGTCTCTTAAAAGTTTCGCATCTTTAATTTTGAGTCGCGAGGGGGGGGGAACAATTATCAATATATTTAATGTTTCTTAATTTAAAATGAATTGGGGTCTTTCATTTCAAAATTCGAATATAAGTATTTCAAATTTGCCTGGTTAATGAAAATCGATTGGAGCCATCAGTTTAAAATCCTAGCTGAGAATTATATTTCAAATTTGCCTCGTTAATTAATATATATTTAATGTTTCTTAATTTAAAATCTATTGGTGTTTTTTCATTTTCATTCGAGTTCAAATTAAATACAATATTATCTAGACACAAAGTCTAAATCAAAAATATATAGTTTTAGTAAAAGAAATCAAGATATAAATATTAATGTGACATTGGTCTAGTGGTTAGAGCTGATGACCATAGTTCAAGAGTTCGTCGGTTCGATTCTAGGCAAGAGGGTATTTTTTTTAGAGAAATTTCTCTAAGCGTTGTTACAAATTAATTTAGATAAATAGTATAATATTTGTTATAATCTATTAGTGTTTTAAAATTAAAAAACCAATTAATAAATAAATCATAATGTAAATAAACTTTTTTATTGAGATTTTCATCTATGGTGTGGGCGGAGTGGAGGTGGCGGTGGGGGGTGCAGTGGTTGGGGCGAGCTGCGTGTTTTCGGGGGTCCAGGGGGCGTGTACTATATATATTTGTTTTTTTTTAATAAAGTCACTGTGCATCACTCGGTGGCTCCAGGTACTTTTATATTAAAGCCCTTACGTACTGATGCTAATCCATAGACTAATATAATACCTACTCTGAGTATTTATAAAAATGATTATATATATAAAGGTATGTAGATTTTTTTTTTTAATAATTCTCTGGAAGCTGCAGGAATCCCTCCTTGGACCACAACTAAACAAATCCTGAGCTGGCCAGGAGCCAAACTGCATGTCTACGTGAGGGCCCCAATAAAGAGGGACAGAGTTCAAAGGTCAAACATTTCAAGAGAGAGAGAGACCTTTGACAATCTGCCAAACTAACACTCTACTCTGCACTCTTGGCTGCTTTAGAACAGACAGACAGACAGACAGACAGACAGACTGACAGAGGCTCAAGAGAGTTTATTTATTTATTTATTTTTAATTTAATTCTTTTGTTTTATTATTGATTGATTGATGGTTATTTAATATATATATTTTTATTACACGATTTATATTAGCTTCACCTGTATGTATATATGTATGTATGTTTGTATCTATGAATGTATCAATGTGACTTTTGTTCTGTTAAATTCCGCAAACATTTCTCTATAAAAATAATTGCTTACCTATTCAATTTAAATGAAATTAAATAAAAATAATTACATTTCATTCTGTTAAAAAACTAACCACCCAAAATGGGAAATGGGGTCAAAAATGAATATTCTAGCACTTTCGACCAAACTCAACCAAATTTTGTATACATATTCTGTGGACCCCCAGAAGGCTAGAAATGGAAAAACTAACCACCCAAAATGGGAAATGGGGTCAAAAATGAATATTCTAGCACTTTCGACCAAACTCAACCAAATTTTGTATACATATTCTGTGGACCCCCAGTCGGGTAGAAATGCAAAAACTAACCACCCAAAATGGGGTGAGGGTAAAAAATGTCGGGTGCGGGTGGGGTGAGGGAGTGGGATGCGGGGGGGGGAGCTCGGGTGCTGGGTGGGTTTTGGGGAGTGTGGAGTGAGGGTGGGGTTCGTGGGTTGGGGGACCAGGGGGCGTGCTGAAGGCGAGCCTTGCAGCTAGTTTAATATAATAATTAAAAAAACTAAAAACTAAAAAAACTAAAAAACAAGCTTCTAAAAAGTACATAATAATCCAAGAAACATGTACCTTTAATTAATTAATTTCGACAAAGTGCCCCACGCTTTTTGATTAAGTATTACATAATTTTGTACTTTTTAGAAGAATGTTTTTTAGTTTTTATAAAATATAATTTATTTGTTTACTTTTTATACTTAATGGGTTCAGTATAGTTTCCGATTGGTCCCGTTTTTTTTTTCATTGGTATCGGACCTTTTTTGGTATGTTTGTTCAGGCATAACTTCTTTGTCTATTAATCGATTTTAATGATTCTTTCTACGTTTAGATCAGTATAGCTCCAAGATGGTCAAGATATCTATTTATTTATTTTATGTATGTTCAGCGAGAACTTTTTTCCACGTGGACCAATTTCGATGATTCATTTTTAATTGGAAAGGAGGTACCTTAGGGGTGGTCCCATATTAATCTGGTCAAGTTCTAATAATGACGAAATAACGAAAATCTCCAATTCTTATGAGCAAATAATCGAAATTATAATAAATAAAATCTTTTATAAAAAAACAATCTTAAAACGTTCATTTAAAACCCGCAAACGTTTCGAGAGAATTTCTATATTTATGAATTGAATTTTATTATCATTTTCTGATTCATTCGCCCGACGCTTTCTCTTACGAGATGCATACAAAATATAATCCTAAGTCACTATTAATAACATCACTATAAAGAGAAAAATAAAAATAATTTTTATAAAAAAAAAAAATAAAACCGACTTCAAAAAAATTAAATGCAACAAATAAAATAATAAGAACTCAAAAATAAAATAAAATGCACTAAAAGGTATAAAATAATTATCTAATTTAGTTACAACTACGACGAAATTAACATGAAATTACTTTTGAAAGTCGGTGCCAAACATAGACATTTTATGAATCAAACTCGACGGATTTTACTTATTTATTTATTTATTTATTTATGAAACATAGTACGATTGGCGGGTAAGCTCGCTTATATAGTTTTTTTGGCACCAACTTCAAAAAGTAATTTCATGTTAATATTTCGTCGTTTAGTTGTAACTAAATTAGATAATTATTTTATACCATTTGTTGCATTTAATTTTTTTTGAAGTCGGTTTTATTTATTTATTTATTTTTTTTTAAATTATTTAAAATATAATTACAAGAAATCATAAGTTGGTGTCATCTATTAAATTCGATGGAATGGAATATTTTTAATTATATATCAGAGGGGTTGTTTTTCACCCCCTCGGGAATATTTCATATAAAATATATTTTTTTTTTTAACAATCTCCAAATTAATCTTTATTAAACCAATTATTTTACATTAATTAATGTATACATTGTATTTTAGCTTCGATTCCGGAGATTGCTTCTCCACCATCGAGTGTCCTTGATCATCTTTAGTCCTTGTTTTTAATAAGAGGAAAAAACTAATTATAGAAAATAAAAAACCTCTTTTCCGATAATTATTCCAATACCATATTGCGGAAATTAATCCATCCAATTAAATCCCATTATTCCACCATCACCAGTCCAATCAATTAAATTAAACCAATTATTTTACATTAATTAATGTATACATTGTATTTTAGCTTCGATTCCGGAGATTGCTTCTCCACCATCGAGTGTCCTTATTCATCTTTAGTCCTTGTTTTTAATAAGAGGAAAAATCTAATTAGATAAAAAAACCTCTTTTCCGATAATTATTTCAATTCCATTATTCCCCAATCAAGTCGATTGGTTCAATCATCCCAATCATCATCTCCTCGATTTCAATATAATTTATTTTTTTACTTTTTAAGACTTATTAATTTTCATAGAAAAAAATGTTTGTGTGTGTGTATGTGTGTTTTTTATTCAACACCATCTGTTTTGTTTTGTTACTACCATTTATTTTGTTTATAAAAACCACAAAGAAACCTTTTTATCCTCGACTAATCATTTTTTTTATTTAAACATTTTATAAGCCTGCAAAAGTCGGGGAGAGGGGGAGATTTAAACCCGGAACCATTTGGATTACGTAGTGTGTGTGTGTGTGTGTGTGTCTCACCACTATTTATATAAACATCGAAACATCTTTAACTTAAAATTCATATATTTATCATATTATTTATTCCGAGTTGACTGGTGATAAATTTATTACCGTCCTCGCTAATTTCGCTTACTCTAGACTCAAGAGTGAGTGATATTTAAATGAGATGTTGAAATATTTATCATATTCCATATTCCGCAAAATAAGTCGATAAATTTAGTTGAAATGAATCATATTTTGGATTTTTATGTTGCAATTGACAGACATATTTTTTTAGTAAGCTAGATGGCGTTTTAGAATGTTTATTTTACTTGAAAAGTTTTTGTTTTGCCAAGATTAGCAGAGTTGTTGATTCACAAAGTGAAACAAAGAGGTTGTCCTCTGCTTGTTCTATCGATCTAAAATATTTTCAGCATTGTGACGTTTCGGCTTCCATCGAAAAGTCGTGGCAACTTTATTTTTTTAAATGGAACACCCCGTATATTAACACGTTTTTAGAACCGCCCTTTTATTAAAATACTTTTTTGTTAATATTGTCCTATACCTATCTCTGTCGGTTTCGAGATAAAAAATAATTTGTGTTAAATATGGTCCAAAACATGGCCCTAATTAAACTTAAATAAATTAGTGCTCTCAATTCATGGAAAGTTGATATTTTGGTGGTAGTTTAGACACACCCGAAAAATTTAATTTACGCCGAAAAATCGACTCCATATTATACAGGGCGTTCTAAGATTACTATTATTTCCGATATTCATAAAAAGGGTCAAAAGTTCGTTTTTTCAAATAAGACCCCCGTATATTACTCAATAAATTGAAAGACGAAGAAAAATTCTTTAAGACGATTTATCATGGCCCTATACCTAAAACATCAAGTTTTCTTAATAAAACCGCTTTATTTATGAAAAATTACATTTTAATAAATTTAATTTTAACTAACCATGGCAATAACAAGCTTATGACAGTTTGTTGACTATTTATAAGAAACTTATAAAGAGTTTATTGACGGTGTTCAAAAATGTCACGGTCTCATCTTCGACAAAATTGATTTTGATGGGGTTTTTCCTAATCAAATTAATTATTCTCAAGTAGAAAAATGGCAATCTTGGTCTTTTAAAAAAGTTTACTCTTTTACTTTTGTACCCAGGAAGACAATGAGTTGGGTTAATTGATTGTTCTCAAAAGCCTTGAAGAAGTATTGTTATTGTGGTTTTTAACATATTTTGTCCTACCTAAACGTTATAATGATTAATAAACGTTTTATAATTGTTTTTATAAAGAACCTTATTTATTTAATAGAATAAAAAATAATCAAGCATTTATTTAAAAATATCTTTCGCAAAAGCAGGTCTCAATTTTCTGAAAAAATAACACATTTTATTATTATTGGTGTAGAATATTGAGGTATTTCGGAAAAATAAGATACGGATGGTTGGTATTTAGTAAAAAAACTGTTTATGTAGTTTTTGTGTGTTTAATGGTGTACATTTGCTTGCAAAGGTTTCGGACTAGATCAATCCTTCATCAGCACCTATTGATTAAGATTTATTACATTTTAGTATTCTAGCACACTAAAATGTAATAAATCTTAATCAATAGGTGGTGATGAAGGATTGATCTAGTCCGAAACCTTTGCAAGCAAATGTACACCATTAAACACACAAAAACTACATAAGAAGTTTTTTTACTACATACCAACCATCCGTATCTTATTTTTCCGAAATACCTCAATATTCTACACCAATAATAATATATACAAACGGAAACCTTGGCTACAAGATCACTGTGAACCTTTCCACGAGTCTCCATTAACTTATTAACACTTTTAATAGGTTTTATTTATTAACAATTGGATGAATAAAAATGAATCATGTGGTTGAATCAAAACAGGTGCAGGAGGTGGGGTGAAGTGGTGGGGGATCCGGGGGTAGGGCGAGGTTTCGGGGGTGGGGTGGGAGTACAGTGGGGGAATACTATATATATTTGTATTTTTTTTTTAATTTGAAAACGGCCCTCAAATAAAAATCGACCTTATTATCAGAATTTTAAATTAATAAGCTGAGGTGTTCTGATGTGGCCATCCACTTGATTTTACCATACAACCTGGCCCCTCACTTACATTAATATTTAATAAAATTATTTATAATCATGTAGGGGAGGGGGGTTAGTTTTTGCATTTTTAGACTTCTGGAGACCCACTGATTATGTATTCAAAATTTGGTTGAACTTGGTACAAGAGCCAAAATTTTCATTTTTTGACCCCCCCCACCCTTTTGGGCGGTTTGTTTTTGCATTTTTAGACTTCTGGTGTTCCATTGATTATGTATACAAAACTTGGTTGAGTTTGCTCAAACGACCTAGATTTTTCATTTTTAACCCCCCTCCATCCCCCTTAATTTTGGGTCGATATGCACCAAAATCTAATCAGCTCTTAATCTCAATGGACCAAAACTACGTGTGAAATTTGGTTTCGATATTCACACTAGTTTTTGAGCTAGCTCGTCCACAAAATTTGGTAACGCACAGACTAACAGACATTTTGACAAAACAATTATTATCTCGAAAAATATAATTTTTTCGATGTTCACTTATTTGAGCTTTTTTGTAGATCGAAATGCCATGGTTTTGCTCAATTTTTCTAATCAAAATATTTTCAGCCGTTTTTGAGATATTTCGAAAAAAAGAATGAAAAAAACCACTTTTTTCATGCACGATTACAATACTTGACCATACCCTGTATGGTAAAATAAAAATAATATTAAAATAAAGCTTTTAACTGAAGGAAAAAGTTACCGAGCATCGCTCGGTGCCTCCAGGTACTTCATCTTTATATTAAGATATGTTTCCTTTGATCAAACACCCTCACACATCTTTCAACACTTAGATTTAGGGGGGATTAGAAGAAGAAGAAAAAAATACCGAGATTTATTTTTTGTATGCAATAATTATAATGAATAGAATTCACAATTGATGTGTTAATCATCGGAATTATTATCTGATTATATGTGCTCTTTAGGGAGGGAGCAGGGTATACAAAAAACCAACCGAAGCATGAAAATTCCCGCTTTCAAAATGGGGATTAAATAAAAAAAAAAAAAAAAAAAATTAAAATGATACATCTTTAAGAATATAAAGAGCAATCAAGAGTAGAGAGGTAGGAAAAAAATCCCCTGGAGAAACGATTCGGTTTAATTTATGGGACATTTTTATTAAAGGGAATGGAGAGGCCGGGTGGACGAGGGGTTGCCGGGGGTTGGTGGAAATGCGGGGTTGAAGACAAAAAAAAACTAGAGAATAAATTGAAGATTCGAGTTCATTTTAGTGGAAATGTTGCAGAGTTTTTAATATACTTGTCTATATACGAGCCCCGTCTCATCTCAATTGGCCCACCAATATTTTTACTTTTTAAATAAAATTATGCTAATTCACGGTAAATTTAATTTAAATATTTATTTTTATTATTATCATTTGGAACAACATTTTAAACAATTTAAAACATTTTATTGTAACATTTAACTTAAAATTATTTTTTAATTGTTAAAAACATATTTTTATATAAAAAATAGTTCTTTTACTTTTCACGATTTTTTTTTTTTAAGAATCTTTGAATATGTGAAATAATCAAGTAGGTCTGTTTTGTTTATTATTAGTAAAAATGACTCGTGGAAAGGTTGTTGATGAAAAAATTTGCTCAATTATTATCAATTTATTTAAAAAGGAAAAATCAAACGCGGAAATTGGCGATCTAGTTAATTTATCAAAGTTTACTGTCAGAAATATTATTCGAGTTTATAAAACAACGGGTACAATAGGTACAAAACCTCGGTATTCGTCGAAATCCAAAATATCAGATGCTGATAGACGGGCATTGAAGAAGATTATTAGAAAAATCAGGCGTTCGAACTATGGTAAATTATCTGTTCTTTGGAGCGATTAAAATTTGTAGAATGAAAATAGAAGTTTAAAATAAAAAAATGATAAAAAAAAATCGAATGCAGTTTCAAAAACAAGATTAAAATTTTAAAAACTCAAAAATCGCATACAAAAACACTTTAAATATTTTTTTGTATTTTTTTCTAAAAAGTTGTAAAAATAAGCTCACGTGTTCTGATGTGGCCATCCACTTGACTTTACCATACAACCTGGCCCCTCACTTATAGTTAATATTTAATCAAATTATTTATAATCATGTAGGGGAAGGGGTTAGTTTTTGCATTTTTAGACTACTGGGGACCCACTGATTATGTATACAAAATTTGGTTGAGTTTGCTCAAACGACCTAGATTTTTAATTTTTAACCCCTCCTCCACCCCCTCATTTTTGGCGGTTAGTTTTTGCATTTTTAGACTACTGGGGACCCACTGATTATGTATACAAAATTTGGTTGAGTTTGATCAAATGGCCTAGATTTTTAATTTTTAACCCCCTTCCACCACCCTTAATTTTGGGTCGATATGCACCAAAGTCTAATCAGCTCTTAATCTTAATGGACCAAAACTACGTGTAAAATTTGGTTTCGATATTCATACTAGTTTTTGAGCTAGCTCCGTCCACAAAAATTTGGTAACGCACAGACTAACAGACAACCAGACAGACTAACCGACATTTTGACAAAACAATTATTATCCCGAAAAATATAATTTTTTCGATGTTCACTTATTAAAGCTTTTTTGTAGAGCAAAATGCCATGGTTTCGCTCAATTTTTTAATCAAAATAGTTTCAGCCGTTTTTGAGATATTTTGAAAAAAAGAAGGAAAAAAAGACACTTTTTTCATGCACGATTACAATGACCATATCATCAAAATCGGTTCACAATTGACGTAGAAATCAGGCAACATAGATACAAAAAAAAATCAGTCGAATTGAGAACCTCCTCCTTTTTTGTTAATTTAATTGTTTGTCTTTGTTGTTGTCTGTTTCAGTCTCTGCTTTCTATGCTGAACATTACAATAACATCAACAATTAACTAATTACAAAAGAGACATAATTATAAACTTGGTAAGTACATTTAGGAGGCAGTGACTACTATTGATGCAATAATCTAGATTTTTAAGTCTGAACTAAAACCAGTGTAATTTTTCATAACTAAACACGTCTCATATATGGTATGTTAACAAATTTCTAAATGTAATTACTTTATCATACAGGGTATGGTCAAGTATTGTAATCGTGGACGAAAAAAGTGGGTTTTTCCTTCTTTTTTTCAAAATATCTCAAAAACGGCTGAAACTAATTTGATTAAAAAAATTGAGCTAAGCCATGGCCTTTCATTTCGGTCTACAAAAAAGCCCTAATAAGTGAACATCGAAAAAATTATATTTTTCGAGATAATAATTGTTTTGTCAAAATGTCTGTTAGTTAGTCTGTGCGTTACCAAATTTTGTGGACGAGCTAGCTCAAAATCTAGTGTGAATATCAAAACCAAATTTCACACGTAGTTTTGGTCCATTGAGATTAAGAGCTGATTAGATTTTGGTGCATATCGACCCAAAATTAAGGGGGGAGGGGGGGATTAAAAATTAAAAATCTAGGATCTTGTACCAAACTCAACCAAATTTTGTATACATAATCAATGGACCCACAGTAATCTAAAAATGCAAAAACTAACCGCCCAAAATGGGTGGATGGGGGGGGGGTGCAAAAATTGAAAATCTAGGCTCTTGTAGCAAACTCAACCAAATTTTGTATACATAATCAGTGTGCCCCTAGGAGTCTAAAAATGCAAAAACTAGCCCTCTCCCCTGTTGATTATAAATAATTTTATTAAATATTAAATATAAGTGAGGGACCAGGTTGTATGGTAAAGTCAAGTGGATGGCCACATCAGAACACGTCAGCTTATTTTTATTTATAATAGCAAAATGTCAATTTCAAAATATTCTTTTGATGTTAATATACACAAAGAACTGATAAAATTCATGACAAAATAGAAAATTAATTGAAAATCGTTTATTTTATTTCTAAATATGACAAAGTAGGGTAATCTATTTTAATCACTCTGTTCTTTTATTTGGCTTGAAATATATTAATTGCCTACCTTGAATAATGTAGATACTATATATATAATCTATATTAAAATACCTAGTATAGTAGGTATATATATACTATATATATAAAGTAAAATTATTCAGTTAACAAATAATTATTGTTTGTAAAAACAAAACCGAAAACAAAAAAAAAACAATATGAAGTTTTTAGCAGGTCTTTTTCTTCTCTGCTTATTGGTCGCCGTCGTCATTTCTGGTAAGTTTATTTAGTACTCTCGGTAGGTCCGGTATTAACCCAGGTAGCACAAGAATAATCAATAAATATTCTGATAATTGGAATTGGAATATCCTGTGAATAATCTTTCAATCTTCGTTAGATATTCTGGGAATATTCTTAGAACTAAAATATTCGTGTAAGACATTAAATTCCCTTTCCCGGAATATTCCTAGTTGCGCATTCTTGGAATATTCGGAAAAGAATATTCTCAGAAGATTAACGGCCATACAAATATTCTGTGGATCTCCTGGAGATAATTGGAATATATATGTCCTTTAAATAACTTCCCAGAATATTCTGGGGATATTGTGTGTTACCTGGGAAATGCTATTATTAAATCCGGAGGAAATTACGAGTCTAGCTCTAAATAAATTTAAATCCTCCATTAAGCGCACATTTTACTAAAAAAAAAGGCATATACTATTGGGTTTGCGAGTTTTTAGACGACGATCATGGGCCTTGACTTGATTTCTGAAACATTCTCGGCAGGATTACTTTGTATATTTGTTTATTTATTTATTTAATTTTTTTATTTATTTGTTTTATTTATTTATATATTTTATTTATTTGTTGTTTTATTTTTTAAATCATGGCTTTCATCAAGCGCTCCTCCATGGAGTGATCATAGGATGAAAAAATAAGCTGACGTGTTCTGATGTGGCCATCCACTTGACTTTACCATACAACCTTGACCCTAAAATTATTTTTAATCATGGTGGGGGGGGGGGGTAGTTTTTGGAATTATATAATTCTGGGGTCCCACTGATTATGTATACAAAATTTGGTTGAGTTTGGTACAAGAGCCTATATTTATAATTTTTAAACCCCCCCCTCTACCCCCCTTAGTTTTGGGTTGATATGCACCAAAATCTAATCAGCTCTTAATCACAATGGACCAAAACTACGTGTCAAATTTGGTTTCGATATTCACACTAGTTTTTGAGCTAGCTCGTCCACAAAAATTTGGTAACGCACAGACTAACTAACAGACATTTTGACAAAACAATTATTATCTCGAAAAATATAATTTTTTCGATATTTACTTATAAGAGCTTTTTTGTAGAGCAAAATGCTATGGTTTCGCTCAATTTTTTTAATCAAAATAGTTTCAGCCGTTTTTGAGATATTTTGAAAAAAAGAAGGAAAAAAACACTTTTTTCATGCACGATTATAATACTTGACCATACCCTGTATGGTAAAGAAAAAATTCAAAAATGACATATTTTCTGTATTTTTGAATCGGTTATTCTAAAGCTGAAAGAATAAGGATGGCCAATATCTAAGGCAGGGATTCTCAAATTTTTTCCTAGATGGGCGAAATAAAGGAAAGATTTAATCTTTATTTATGCCAATAATCCCTTTTTATTACAAATAAAGTAAAAATTTCAAAAAATAAATAATTAAATTAAAATAAATAGATAATTTCAAATAAAAAAATACTAAATTTGGCGGTCAGACCGCACTTTTGGAATCTCTGATTTAAGCCTTGAGTAACATCTTTACGATTTTACTTAGAGAAAGTGGTGTAAGTTTTAGGTGAATCATGATATTAATTAATAAATTAAAGGGTGTGTAGTTTCACAGTGAATGAAATTTTTAACCCGTAAACTCCTGATGATGGACAAATAATAAATAAATAAATAATTTTTCTTTTTTTATTATAAAAATATAAAAATATAAATATAAAAAATCTAGAAGTAAATATGAATATTAATATAAATAAAAAACCTTTAATTACAAGTATAAATATAAATTTTTTAGAATTAAATTAGAAAATAAAATTACAAATTTAAGTCATAAACACAAAATTAATTATAAATATCAATGTACAAATAAGCATGAATTACATATAGAGAGGCAGATTAAAATAAAACATAATAGAGATAAATTACAATATACAACAATTTTTGTGGTTATCTCATATATCAGTATGTCATTTATTTTAAAAGGTTTAGGGCGCGTGGTTTGAATTTAATTTTGATTGTACTTTGGGAAATAGTATATAGTTCAGAAAGAATAGTGTTAAGTTTTTTAATTTTTGTTAATTAATAGATCTATTATTGTGGAATTTCTAATGTCCTGCTGGTTAAGAAAGCTATAATCGAAAAAGATAAAATTCTCAATAACCAGCAGGACATTAGAAATTCCACAATAATAGATCTATTAATTAGCAAAAATTAAAAAAATTAACACTCTTCTTTCTGAACTATATACTATTTCCCAAAGTACAATCAAAGTTGAATTCAAACCACGCGCCCTCAACATTTTAAAATAAATGACATACTGATATGTATATTGTAATTTATCTCATCTAATTTATCTCTATTATGTTTTATTTTAATCTGTTTCTCTATATGTAATTTATGCTTATTTGTAAATTGATATTTATACTTGTAATTAAAAGTTTTTTATTTATATTAATATTCATATTTACCTAGATTTTTATATTTATATTTATATATTTTTATAATAAAAAAAAAGAAAAATTTTAAAAATTTTAATTTTATTGATGTTTTTCTTGTGTTATATTGGTATGCATGATTTGAATGTTATATTTTGTTATATTGGTACTTATGATTTAGATGATAAAAATTGTGATTGCTCGTTCAATTATTATTAGTTTTAAGCTGTAAACTCCTGATGATGGACTAATAATCCTAAATATATTGAATTTGTATAAACCTCTTTGATTTTTATTTCATTCACTGTGAAACTACACACCCTTTACTTTATTAATCTTTACGATTACCAACTTTACTAAGCAAAGTTAAAAATAAATAATTGTATTTTTTTTCTGCTGATAAGCAAAGTGGTGGATTGCTAAGCCCAAAACTGGTAAGTTATTAAGTTATTATATATTTTTATCTTGAGACAATCTTATAACTCAAAAACAATGCATTATATGAAAAAAGTTTTAAATAAAAGTTTATTTATATCAAGGGGGAAACTAAACTACGCTATTGTTTGTCGACCTACAACAAGCTTTCAAGGGTATTTCAAGGTTATGTTCTGTTTTTTTAAATACAAACCTATATATTTCTGTAGATATTCTTAATCTAGAAAAAAAACTGAACAACTTTCAAAAGAACTATTTTTTATACGACATCAAATATTAAAAAATATTAAATCAATTAGATCTCAAAAAAATCCTAATAATTATTTTTAACAATCATTCAATTTAATTATCAAACAATAATGATCAAATATTTAATTATTAAATAAATTATTTAATAATAATTAATAATTTTGCGACACTTTTTTGAGACATTCCAGAGTGTATGAGTGTATTGCAAGTCTTCTGGATGAATTCCAGTTCCAATTTCGTTATTTTGGCCTTTTAAGTTTCTTCGTGGGGGTCGGGTATGCTAGGGGTTAGTGTGTCATCCTGCTAACCAAGTGGACCTGGGTTCGAATCCGACTCGAGGCATCCGGCTAAAACCTGACCCCGGGGGGTAGAGACAAATTTAAAAAATAAAATATTTAGTATCGTAAATTGGCTTATGGCCGAAAAGCCAAGAAAAAAAAAGTTTCTTCGTAGCCTTTACATTTCCTGTATTTTTTTTTAAATAGATTTACAACACGATAAAATGAAGCTCCTGATGGCAAAATAATTAAATTATTAATTATTATTAAATTATTTATTTAATAATTAAATATTTGATCATTATTATTTGATAATTAAGTTGAATGATTGTTAAAAATAATTATTAGAATTTTTTTGAGATCAATTGATTTATTTTTTTTTGTTTATTTGATGTCGTATAAAAAAATAGTTCTAATAAAAGTAGTTGAGTTTTTTTTATAGATTATGAATATGTACAGAAACATATAAATTTATAATTTTCTCATCAATATATTAAAGAATAATTAATATATTAACGAGAATTGTTTTGATCGCGCTTTTTTAAACAAGCTATACTAGATTGAAAGTTTATTTTTGCCGAGGGTAACAGAATTTTTATATATTGAAGGACACAATAAAAGAGTGTGTCTGTCTCTCTGCTGGAATTATAAATTTTATTTATTTATAACGAGACTATAGTTTCGAGGGCTTTGCCCTCTTCATCAGTGCACGGGCGTACACCAGAGTGGAAGAGCATGATGAAGGGCTGGAGGGCCGGACTGAATACAACCCTCCAGTTAAGGCTAAATGAAAGCACTATACACAAAGATATGTATTAATAAACATTTATTACCCGCTTTTTGGCGGGGGTGATATGTACATATGATGATGATGATTATAAAAAGAGAATTAAGCGAAAGAGTGAGCCGAGCGAGATGGCTCCACGTGGAGCGTCGAACGATAGCGATATATACTTCGATCCATGCGATCATGAGCGTACGATGATACTGAGGAGCCAGCACGCCAGGCCCAAGCTGAGAGAAGAAGGGCGACTTAGCTGTCCTCTGGTGGCGGACTGCGAACCAGAGGCAACAAGTTTGGGAAGTCGTCGCAACGAAGTAATTTACAGGGTTGTAGTGACTGAACAATCAGTCTATTACAATGGATTCACAGGAATTAATTTATGAATTTATGATGATATTATTATATTACTATTATTTTTATTATTATTTATTATTATATTATTAAACTATAGTCTCGTTATAAATAAATAAAATTTATAATTCCAGCAGAAGACACACTCTTTTATTGTCTCCTTCAGTATATTATACTAGTATATCACGAGACTACTGCTGGTTGAAGCTATTGGAGCCTGCTGAGTCTTAAGTCTGGACCAATAGAGAATGAAAAAGATATGATCTATTTGGCTATAATCCAACGTCATTTTGCGTTTAGCCCGCATGAAACTTGGATAGATCAATTAATATTTGAGGAAAAATCACCTGCATTCGATTCGCGATTGAATCAAATATAGGAAACTTACGAGAAACTGATAGCGAGTATACGTAGCGGAATTTGTATAAATGATTAAGACACACGTTTAGGAGATGTATATTTAACATAATAGTTGATAAATAGTAATGTACAGTAACATTATAAAAGTGTTTATTGCAGAACAAAGGCGTTCATGGAAGTAATATAAAAGATAAGACAAAACAGACAGACTGGCTCTTCTGCATGCCAACGCCATCTCGCGGATTGCTGCATAAGTTCCATCAGAAACATATAGGTTTCTATTTAAAAAACAAATCTTGAACTCGAAATACCCTTGAAAGCTTGTTCTAGGTCGACAAACAATAGCGTAGTTTAGTTTCCTCCTTGATACAAATAAACTTTTATTTGAAACTTTTTTTCATATATTTCATTTGTTTTTGAGTTATAAGCCTGTCTCAAGATAAATAACCCGGTATATTATTGTATGTTCCCCCCTTGATTTAAATTTTGTTTTAGGGCTCGATTAGCAAACCCTCTAGACAAGTCGCAGGCAGTGGCGGACGTGGGGGCTCTGGCCTCCTCAACAGTTCCGGCGGAAAGGGCGGATCTGGTGGCGGCAATGCTGAGACTGATGGATCAGAATAATTCGAAAAATTTAACCCGATTCTATTTACTACTATAGAAAGCAAAATGAATAATTCCAAATTTCGAAATTAATAATTAATAATTTTTTTTTTCAATTTCCAAAAAAATAAATAAATAATGTAATATTTAATCAAATTCTTTTTACTCATATTGTTTGTTTCGCTTTATTTTTTTTTTCAAATAAATTATTTATAAATTATATAAAATATATATTTTATTTAAAAAAATTTGATTTATCTTCATATACCTACTAATCACAGTTTAAATGTCCCTCCATTTTTCCTTTCTCCTATTGGGATCCATAGAGTAATATAGAGTGGAAAGCTCCAAGTTTTAGCATTCTAGGATCATTATATTTTGTTGCGCCAAAGAGGTTTGACCCTCCGGTGCGACCAAATTATATCGCGGCCTGTGGTGTTGGCTGCAAACAAAATTAATTATTTATTTATAGCGGGCCGTATCATAGTCCCGAAGGATTATGAATGCCTACTAAGGGTAACGTGAAGCCTCGAAGTCGTAGTTTCTCTGTCTCGCACGGCCGTTGCTGGAAGATGTGTGCTGTTGATGAAAAAAGGTTCGCTATCTCTTAGGCAAGGGTTGAATTAGAATACATTTTTCTTTTATATAGTTTTTATTTTGGTCAAAGGGGGTTGTACATCTTTTGACTTCTGGTTACTGTCCACTCTCACTGTCTCCTTGCTAACTCCTGTCTAAAAACTAACTGAACTCAACGACTGAACTCTCTCATCTCTGAACTCTGACTGTCATTCATGTCTCTGGGAATTTTACAAAAAAACTCTCGATTGGTGAATTGCCTAATGAGAAGCAGTATCTTTAAATCATTGAGCCCTCCCATTTTTAAGGGCGTGGCTTCGATAATCACGTCACCTTTTTTTTTGAAAAAATTCCATTGAGATCCTTTTTTTGAAAGATGATTTTTTTCACTGTCAATTCAGATATATGACTTATTTCCTATCACCATATAATTTTGACCAAGGGCCCCAGGGGTCGTCGAAATAGAGCGGAAAGGGATAAGGGGAGGGGGAGGTGCTAAAAGCAATTCAGGTCCGGATGCGTACGGAGAGGATCTCAATCGCCCTTCGTACATCTGGCTGCAGTGCAGTGACAATAAAAAAATGAATTCCTTTAAAATTTCAAACAAAATTTACAACAACATTCCCTGTCCGCGACAATTTTCACTGTATGTTAATTTAGTCTATAAATTTCACCCCTTCATTTCGAGCCCCGAAGAAGTAAAAGTTTGGTCTTGGTAACGGGCCCAAGCGATTCGGCCTGTTTAAGCCCTGGTGCTGATTTGAAGAGGGAGAGATTGTTCAAAGAAAGAGATTATTTCATATTGGTTTATTTTTATTAGTAAATTATAAATACACTTGTCTCCAAAACTGATGGCTGGAGAGCCTCATCTCTTAACTCCAAATTAACAACTGACTGACCACCTCAACTGAGCTTCAGATTCGAACTGTCTCTCAACAGAAAAATTAGAACTGCCCAAACTCTGTCAGCTGATTCAAAACCTGCGTGTCATTTCTGGGAGTTTCCCCAAGAAATCTTCCCGATTCGTCAATTTCCTAATGAGTAGGAGTACATTTTAATTATTGACCACTCCCTTTTTTAAGGGAGGGACTTCAGGAACCACGTGACCTTTCTTGGGAAATTTCCATTTAGAAGCTCTTTTGAAATATCATTTTTTATACAAACATATAAGAGCAAGTAGATTTACAATTCACTGTCATCTCAATTATAACTCGAATTATAACTAAAAGACTAAAGACTTAGTTTTTATCTATGTTTATTATCAAAGAGGGAAAACAGAGAGGAATCTGAAAATTCGATTAAATGAACATATTAGGGATTTTAAAAATAAAAAGAATGAAAACTCTTATAAGGTAACACCCCTCATTTGATTCGACAAGGAGCGGAAAAGGAGATAATCTGTTGGCGCAAGGTCCGGAGAGTACGGTGGATGTTGAAGAACCTCCCATTCGAGATCTTGGAGTGCGGTTTTGACGACTTGTGCAACATGGGGTCTGGCGTTGTCGTGGAGCATGATGACTTGGCCTTGTCGGTCAGGTATTTTCAGTCGCATAGCCTCATTTACGCGGCGTAGTTGGGCAATGTAGAGCTCCTTGTTGACCGTTGCGTTCCTTTCAAGCATTTCCCAGTGTATCATGCTTTCCCAGTCCCACCAAACGCAGATCATGGTCTTTTTGCGAGGCATGTCTTCGAGGTCAAAGTCGCCGTTTTTGAACTTCGCAAAACATTTCTGTGCTGCACGCTCACCTATGACACCTTCTCCATACACGTTGCATATGTCACGAGCGGCTTCAGTTGCTTTTTGACTGCGATGAAAAGCGAAGAACAGTAGGTGTCGAAAATGCTGATTTTTGCCACCTGGGTATTCCATTTCTAAGCGTGGAAAATAGGAAAAACTAAAAATATTCGAAAAAACAAATAACACAGTCCTATAGAGCAGAAAAGGGACTGTCTAATGAATACAAACCCTTTGCTCAACAACAAACAAATGCTTTAAATAATCCTCTTTGAAAAAAAACCGAACGAACTTATTCCCCAACCTAATATTAATATTTTTTAAATATATTGAAATTTTTGATCAAATCAATTTTGACAGGTAAGCAATATATAATCATTTATCATTTTTTTAAAATATATTGATTTATTCTTATTTTATTAAAAGAAAAAGCTTTGTCTTCTTTATTTTTTAACTAACGGGTCAGCTATTATCTATATAAATTTTAACCATAAAACGAGACGCTCCCCGCCAGGGGCTAAGTGAAGCCGGGCGGAAGGCCCGGGCACCAGCTAGTATAAAATAAAAAGACCATTATTTACGGAGATAGAGACATTTAAAAATTTCAAAGAAAAATTTTATAAATTCGATTGTTTTAAGGCTCTCAGACCATTATTTAGGGAGAAAGAGACGAGATTTATAAAGTAACAAACATCAACATGCTTACTATTTTATAGATATATAGAAAGATAGATACATAGATTGATATAGAGTGGAAGGCTCCATAAGGAGCCAATATATTTTAGCGCATACGAGTTACAGAGCTATCTGGCGAGACCATTGGGCATTAAAATGGCAGGAATGTCCGGGGGGCGAGGGGATTAATATATAGCTATTAACTGAAGCAAAAAGTTACCGAGCATCGCTCGGTGGCCAGGTACTATATATTTATAACAGAAAGGGTATGTGTCTTTTAACTATGACAAAGGCTTTGAAAGTTCTATGATCTTTAGTTAGTTTTTAAGAACTAAGAGTTTTCGTCCTGCAGACGCTAGAGAGCGCTTTTCGATATACGGAAGCCTTACACTCTATATTACTCTATGGATAGATAGATAAAAAAATTCAGATTTTTTTTAGTTTTATTTAATAGTCAGAAATTAATTAACATTCGCGATTCATTTACTCAAAAATTAAAAACTAATGTTTAAAGCGAGGGGTGAACCGCGATTGGAATTAGGTGTACATCTTCTTTGGAATTATTTGGAATTACTTTGGAATTCATTAGATAATCTATTCTCATCTATTGTATTCTACTTGGAAGTGGAAGTAGGTGTACACGATTTTAGCTCGCGGTTCACCCCTCGGTTTAAAGTATATTAATCCATAAAGACATTTTTTTTATTTTTTATTTCCTAAAAATAAATTCTCCCAGGTAAATTTTTATTTTCTTAAGAAAATTGTCTAGATGACGTAATCCCATCAAAAACAAAAAAAAAAACAAAAACAAAAACAAAACAAAAGACAAGCAAAGAATGGTATGGAAATGTCTAAAAAAGATAGAGAAAAGACAAACCATCTTTAGTTTAATTAAATTTCTCTCTCTCTCTGGTCTGTACCATTTTCTAATTAAACTCTTCAATAGAAATTATAATAAGAAAGAAAGAAAAGAAGCACCCCGGGGTGTGGGGGGAGGGCGGGTGTTAAAAAGAATTAAGTAAAAGATGCAAGAGAATTAATATGATAAATAACCAGACGACAAGTGCGAGCCTGCTAAATTGATGATGATGATTAACAGATTATAATTTAATCGAAGTTTACATTATTTTAAAAGTGCCACCTATCAGTAATAGACCGAATTAAAATTAAAATAATTGAAATTTTGATGGTTAAATGTTAAAAATACTGATTTTATTTATTTTAATGTCACAGAATATTTTTCGAGCAATTGCTTAATGGTAAGTACGGTGTTGCCACCACGTGGTAGAAATTGAAACTAACACAATCGGGTCGCTGTCACACATGTCATATGAATAATCAAAGAATAAATAAACAGTACCTGGAGCAACCGAGCGATGCAGGGTAACCCCTGACCCCCCCCCCTCTCGAAACCACTGGACCCCCACTCCGCTCCACCCCACCCCAACCGCGCCTCCCACACCCGGATCCCCTACAACTGCACCCACCTCCCACATCCACCCCACCCCGCACCCAGTTTTTGCATTTCTATCTTTCTAATGGTCCACATATTATGTTTACTCGTACACCAATTTGCCCAGATTCATTCATATTGATAAACCTTATAAAAAAATAAATAGGAAAATAATAATAAAAAAAATAATCGTATAGGATCTGAAATAAAAACATAAAATTAAATAAGATTTATTTCCAAGTTATATAAAAAAAAGCCACTTCAAATACCTACTTTATTTATAAACACACCTGTAATGTTATGATTTAGACAAATGTTTTTTTTTTTTTTTTTTTTTTTTTTGCTTTTCGGCCTTTCTAGCCATAAGCCATTTACGATACTAATTATTTAATTTAAATTTGTCTCTACCTCGGGGGTCAGATTTTAGCCGGATGCCTCGAGTCGGATTCGAACTCGGGTCCTCTTGGTTAGCTGGCTGACATGCTACCGCCTAGCCTACCCGACCCCCCTAGACAAATGTTAATTAAAAACAAACAAAAAAATTCCTAATTTCAATATAATATATTAATATTCGCTATAACCTATTAGTGGGTTTTAAAATTAAAAAACCAATTAATAAATAAAGGATAATTGGAAAAAATTTAAACAAACTCTTTTATTGAGATTTTCATCTATCAATAATTAATTTAATTAAGAAAAGATCAATTAAGATGAAATTTGTCGAGGTCCAGACCTAGCCAGATCGTTTTCTCATCGTCAAAACTTGTTAATAGAGTTGGTTTCAGAAAAATCGGTAGAGCCATTTTCAAAATAGAACAAATATGATTATTATAATTTTATGATTTCCACACGTTCTTAAAAGAACAGTCTATTTATTACCACTTGGGATTATAAATTAGCAAATGGCTAATATTCTACTAATTAACCTCTACAACTTGTGCCTGGAAAGTTTTTGGATAGGAGCAGTCTAAAGGGGGATAGAACCCTTCGAAATCTACCTCTTCCTACGACCTGCCGCAGGGATTTATATATATATCTATATATAATTTTTACTTTACCATACTGGATATTGTCAAGTATTGTAATCGTGCATGAAAAAAGTGGTTTTTCCTTCTTTCTTTTCCAAATATCTCAAAAACGGCTGAAACTATTTTGATTAAATAAATTGAGCGAAACCATGGCTTTTCGCTCTACAAAAAAGCTCTAAAAAATGAACATCGAAAAAATTATATTTTTTGAGATAATAATTGTTTTGTCAAAATGTCTGTTAGTTAGTCCTGTGCGTTACCAAATTTTTGTAGAGGAGCTAGCTCAAAAAATAGTGTGAATATCGACACTAAATTTGACACGTAGTTTTGGTCCATTGAGATTAAGAGCTGATTAGATTTTGGTGCATATAGACCCAAAATTAAGGGGAATGGAGGGGGGTTTAAAAATAAAAAATCTAGATCGTTTGAGCAAATTCAACCAAATTTTGTATGCATAATCAGTGGACCCCCTGAAGTCTAAAATTGCAAAAATTATCCGCCCAAAATGGGGGCGTAGGGGTGTAGGGTCAAAAAATGAAAATCTTGGCCTTTTACCAAACTCCAAATCTCCAATTCTTATGAGCAAATAATTTGGTTACAACTAAATGACGAAATATTAACATGAAATCACTTTTTGAAGTCGGTGCCAAACAAACTATATAAGTGAGCGTTCCCGCCAATCGTACTAAGTAAGATCCGTCGAGTTCGATTCATAAAATGTATATGTTTGGCACCGACTTCAAAAATGGATTTCATGTAACAATTTTGTCGTTTAGTTGTAACTAAATTACATAATTATTTTATACCTTTTAGTGTATTTTATTTTATTTTTGAGTTCATATTATTTTTTTTTGTTGCATTTAATTTTTACTTTACCATACAGGGTATGGTCAAGTATTGGAATCGTGTGTGAAAAAAGTGTTTTTTTCCATCTTTTTTTTTTAAATATCTAAAAAGCGGCTGAAACTATTTTGATTAAAAAAATTGAGCGAAACCATGGCATTTCGCTCTAAAAAAAGCTCAAATAAGTGAACATCGAAAAAATTATATTTTTCCAGATAATAATTGTTTTGTCAAAATGTCTGTTAGTCTGTGCGTTACCAAATTATTGTGCCCGAGCTAGCTCAAAAATTCGTGTGAATATCAAAACCAAATTTCACACGTAGTTTTGGTCCATTGAGAATAAGAGTTGATTAGACTTTGGTGCATATCGACCCAAGATTAAGGTGGGTGGAGGGAGGGGGGGGGGGGGTTAAAAATTAAAAATCTACGCCGTCTGAGCAAACTCAACCAAATTTTGTATACATAATCAGTGGACCCCCAGAAGTCGAAAAATGCAAAAACTAACCACGCAAAACGGGGGCGGGGGGGGGGTATAGGGTCAAACAATGAAAATCTTGGCCTTTTACAAAACTCAACCAAATTTTGTATACATAATCAATTGGGACACCAGAAGTATAAAAAATGCAAAAACTAACCCCCCCCCCCCTACATGATTATAAATAATTTTAGGGGCCAAGTTGTATGGTAAAGTCAAGTAGATGGCCACATCAGAACACGCCGGCTTATTTTTAAGTTTTTAATTGGATAATTTCTGAAAATGCGGTTTTTGTAGGTTAATTTAAAAAATAAATATTTTTCCCGGTAGGGCCCGCGACACAGGTCCATCCGGCCCTGCCGACCGCTTCTGATATTTATATATAATAATACATTTAATGGATATTCCGAGAATCTCGTATGTTCTAGCTGGGGAGGCTCCAGCTCCAGGTGTATGGTAAAGTCACGTGGATGGCCACATCAGCTTATTTTGTCATTATTTTATTGATCATATATTATTATTTCATTTCTCTTTTGACCTATTTTAATATTCCTTTATGAATTCGGATTAACGAGAGAAGTTCAGATTAGTATTATAAATGCAAGATCAATTTAAATATGAATAAATAATGAATGATTCATTGATTCTCGATAGAATATTACTCGTTTAAGAAATGACAAGAAATCAGGCGACGTATGTAGATAGTTGATAATAAATATCAGTCGCAATAATAATAATATATATATAACTTGACAATCAATATTAATGGTTATTTTTCAAGGTAGATGGGTACTTGGTATTTTAAATATTAAAGAATCAGAGTGATTTAAAATCAGGGGAATCAAAACTGACATACTGACAGACAAGTACACATTATTATTGTGAAATCTCGCCATATATATACTATTATATGCAAAATAAATTAGCTTACAAGGTAGGTATAATCCTACACACATAAATATCCAGGTTAAAAATTACTGCTGACACACATTAAATAGCTACTGAATAGTGGCGTGTGGTGGATGCGGCGCATCCCTAAAATCTCTGAAGATTATTTTTTAACCGACTTCAAAAAAGGAGGAGGTTCTCAATTCGACTGAATTTTTTGTGTGTCTATGTTACCTGATATCTGCACCAATTGTGAACAGATTTTGATGATTTTTTTGCATTGGGTTCAGTCTAGTTTCCGATTGGTCCCGTTTTTTTTTCATTGGTATTGGACCTTTTTTCCTATGTTTGTTTAGGCATAACTTCTTTGTTTATGAACCGATTTTAATGATTCTTTTTTTATTGGAAAGAGGGTACCTTAGGGGTGGTCGTTGTGGGTTTTAAATGAACGTTTTAAGATTGCTTTTTTTATAAAAGATTTTCTTTATTATAATTTCGATTATTTGTTCATAAGAATGGAGATTTACGTTAATTCGTCATTGATCATATCATCAGAACTTGACCAAATTAATATGGCACCACCCCTAAGGTACCCTCTTTCCAATATAAAAAGAACCATCGAAATAGGTTCATAAACAAAGAAGTTATTCCTAAACAAACATAGCAAAAAAGGTCCAATACCAATGAAAAAACGGGACCAATCGAAAACTAGAGTGAACCCAATGCAAAAAAAAAATTATCAAAATCGGCTCACAATTGGCGAAGATATCAGGTAACATACACACACAAAAAAAAAATCAGTCGAATTAAGAACCTCCTCCTTTTTTGAAGTCGGCTAAAAATTACTATTGACATACATTAAATAGCTACTGAACATTTTCGTGCGGTCCATGGATGCTGTGGATGCGGCGCATCCCTAAAATCTCTGAAAATTATTTTTACTTGTCCCTGTAAATAGCCAAAGCGAAGATATCAAATGAAATAAACTGCAACGGATCGTTGCTAAACTTTATCCAAATTCATTTGAAATATTAATATTTTCTTGAGTAAAAGTACTTTAAAATATGATTTTACTAAAAACTTTATTTAACCTTTTTTGTGGTCCCCAAGGTACTTAATTAGGATATTAAATTTCATCAAAATTGGTTAAGTCATTTTCAAGATATTTAGAAAAAACTAAAAAAGTACTGAAATAAAGTACTAATGTTTGTGGACCGATATGTACCGAAAACTAATCAGCGCTTCATTTTGTTAAACTAATAGTAGGTTTTCAATTTCATTTCAATCAGCGCAAAGGTGTGGAAAAAATCGTGGACGAAAAAAACGATAACACACACACATACATCCATCCATCCCCACGCACTTCCAAAAAAAATGGCACTTTTTGGCCTCTCGACGAGATTCCAGGTAATTTTTGGCAAAACCGTCACGTGCTAAAATTCAATCTCATTGAATACTTCAATTTGTGACCTTAATTGAGTCTATGGGTTCCATAGTCTTTACCTGAGGACCCTTTGAAGTCATGCTTGCCGCGAGAGCGATTCCAATACTTTCTCCCATGCTTCGCATTGGATAAAGTAAAAAATCTAATGTTAAATTTGTAAAATTATATTGATATACCGGGTGAGTTTTTTTTTATCTCGAAACAGTCTTATAACTCGAAAACAATACATTATATGAAATAAGCTGACGTGTTCTGATGTGGCCATCCACTTGACTTTACCATACAACCTGGCACCTAAAATAATTTATAATCATGTAGGAGGGGGGGGGGTTAGTTTTTGCATTTTTATACTTCTGTCCCACTGATTATGTATACAAAATTTGGTTGAGTTTGGTAAATGGCCAAGATTTTCATTTTTTTTACCCTACAACCCCCCCCCCCCCCCCAATTTGGGCGGTTAGTTTGTAAATTTTTAGACTTCTGGGGATCCAGTAATTATGTATACAAAATTTGGTTGAGTTTGGTAAATGGCCAAGATTTTCATTTTTTTTTTACCCTACACCCCCCCCCCCCAATTTGGGCGGTTAGTTTGTAAATTTTTAGACTTCTGGGGATCCAGTAATTATGTATACAAAATTTGGTTGAGTTTGCTCAAACGACCTAGATTTTTTATTTTTAAACCCCCTCCACCCCCCTTAATTTTGGGTCGATGTTCACCAAAATCTAATCAGCTCTTAATCTCAATGGACCAAAACTACGTGTGAAATTTGGTTTCGATATTCACACTAGTTTTTGAGCTAGCTCGTACACAAAATTTGCTAATGCACAGACTAACTGACCATCTAACAGACATTTTGACAAAACAATTATTATCACAAAAAATATAATTTTTTCGATGTTCACTTATTAGAGCTTTTTTGTAGACCGAAATCTCATGGTTTCGCTCAATTTTTTTAATCAAAATAGTGTAGGCCGTTTTTGAGATATTTCGAAAAAAAGAAGGAAAAAAACACTTTTTTCATGCACGATTACAATACTTGACCATACCCTGTATGGTAAAGTAAAAAACTCACCCTGTATATAAGATAAATAAAAATAAGTAATATACTACAAATTAATATAGGTCTATATAATATAATATACATGGTTCGCCGTTAAATTTGATTATTCACAAATTCGCCAATTGATTATAACTTTAAAAATTAAATTCAAATATTCAATAAATGAACGAAACATGTGTGTGTGTTTAAATTCATTTCAATCTAACCATTTGACAGATAGTTAAAATCAATTTATATTTGGAAATTGAATTGATTGATTTAAAATATACACCTACCTATTTGCTAATTTAAATAAATTGACATAAAAGTAGATGGATAGATAGATATAAAATTAAATTTGAATATTTTTAAACAAAAGCAGTTGAATTACTCAGAGGGACAATGTTTTAATTATATCAACAGAGTAGGGTAAATTTACAGAAGAACAAAAAAATAATAAAAATAATTTTTATAAAAAAAATAAATAAAACCGACTTCAAAATAAGCTGACGTGTTCTGATGTGGCCATACACTTGACTTTAACATACAATCTGGCCCCTAAAATTATTTATAATCATGTAAGGGGTGGGTTAGTTTTTGCATTTTTAGACTTCTGGGGTCCCACTGATTATGTATACAAAATTTGGTAAATGGGCAGGATTTTCATTTTTTGACCCCCACCTCCCACACACACATTTTGGGCGGTTAGTTTTTGCATTTTTATACTTCTGGGGTCCCACTGATTATGTATACAAAATTTGGTAAATGGGCAGGATTTTCATTTTTTGACCCCCCCCTCCCACACACACATTTTGGGCGGTTAGTTTTTGCATTTTTATACTTCTGGGGTCCCACTAATTATGTATACAAAATTTGGTAAATGGGCAGGATTTTCATTTTTTGACCCCCACCTCCCACACACACATTTTGGGCGGTTAGTTTTTGCATTTTTATACTTCTGGGGTCCCACTGATTATGTATACAAAATTTGGTAAATGGGCAGGATTTTCATTTTTTTACCCCCCCCCTGCCACACACACATTTTGGGCGGTTAGTTTTTGCATTTTTATACTTCTGGGGTCCCACTGATTATGTATACAAAATTTGGTTGAGTTTGGTAAATGGCCAAGACGTTCATTTTTGACCCTATACCACCTCCCCCCTCCCTTTGGGCGTTAGTTTTTGCATTTTTAGACTTCTGAGGGTCCAGTAATTATGTATACAAAATTTGGTTGAGTTTGCTCAAACGGCCTAGATTTTTAATTTTTAACCCCCCTCCACCCCCCTTAATTTTGGGTGGATATGCACCAAAATCTAATCAGCTCTTAATCTCAATGAACCAAAACTACGTGTGAAATTTGGTCTCGAAATTCACACTAGTTTTTGAGCTAGCTCGTCCACAAAATTTGGTAACGCACAGACTAACTAACAGATATTTTGACAAAACAATTATTATCTCAAAAAATTTGGCAATTCAATTGAAGAACTCAAAAATTGTTATGATGATAACTATGGTAAATATACAATTTTTGCTCATATTGTCCAACCTATATTCATAATAATTTTGTATTCACTGATAATATTAGCATTATATTATTATGATTACCCATTTTTTTGCATCTACACTATCGGTAATACTTTTTAAATAAAACCCTAAAAATAAACCTGAATCAGATAAATAATAATTTAAAACAAATTTTCAATTTATTTATTTATTATTGGATTGTCTCATTTTCTGCATTTGGCTGTCTGGCTATCTATTCTAATAATAATCAACGATTAATACGATTGATTTTATTGTTTTTTTATTAAAAAATATCCAAATGAATTGCATATATTAATTTTTACTAATATGAATTTATTATACACATTCATATATATATAGAAACTATAGTGGTGCCATCTCTGGATTAATGAGGTCAATTACTTTGCTTGCCTGCCATTTTTAATTCACAAATATCGTTATTTAAGTATCAAGGGTGCTTAAGGTTTTTTTTAGAGTCGAGGTTAATGTTCGAAGTTTAAAGAAAAAACAGTCGATGACTTCAATATTTTTTTTTTGTTTCATAAGGGGAAAAATGCATGAGCCAGGCTCTCACTTACGGCTTTTATCTAATACTAGTTGACGCCCGGGCCTTCGGCCTTCGGCCCGGCGTCACCTAGCCTCCGGCGGAAAGCGTCTCGTTTTATGGTTAAAATTTATATAGATAAGATAATTACATATATTTCAAAAATAATAATAGTTTTGAAAATAAATTGAAAATGCAAGATTTTGATGAAACCAACTCTATTAACAAGTTTTGAGGATGAGAAAGCGATTTGGCTAGGTCTGGACCTCGACAAATTTCATCTCAATTGATCTTTTCTTAATTAAAGTAATTATTGATAGATGAAAATCTCAATAAAAAATTTGTTTACATTTTTTTCAATTAACTTTTATTTATTAATTGGTTTTTTAATTTTAAAATCCACTAATAGGTTATAGCAGATATTAATATACTATTAAAATTAGGAATTTGTTGTTTGTTTTTAATTAACAGGTGTCTTAATCATAACAAAACAGGTGTGTTTACAAATAAAGTGGTTGAAGTGGCGGTGCAGTGGTGCGCCCGAGGTGGGTGGTTTCGGGAGGGGGGTCAGGGGCTACCGTGCATCGCTCGGGGGCTCCAGGTACTTATATATTACTTGTCAAAATTGTTCCCTTAACCAAAAATAATATTGACAGTTGAAAGATTTCCAAAGAGCTATTATCGGCCATCTTGTTTGTTTGCCTTTAGCCCCCAGAGAGGCGCTGCCGTTGTTTCCTCGAAAAAATATTTTTTACATGCCACAGGTGTGATATCTATAAAAACACTTGTGTATTTGAATGGAATGATGTGTGAAAATTTCAAAGAAATCGGTGAAGTACTTTCGGAGATCCTTCAACGTATCACTTAAGCGTAACAGTACATTCTTATTTATATATATATATAGATTATTATTATCAAAAAGATTATTACGTATACATATAAAATGATAAATATGTGAACCCAAGTATATAGAAATAACTAACCTTTTTTTTTAGAATGTAAAATTTATAGAAAATACATTTTTTGAATAATCTACATGTAAATAAATAAATTTATTTGTTTATTTATTTATTTTTTAATAATAAAACATTGTTGTAAATAATTAGGTTAATTAACTATAATTTTTAAAGATGATTTAATAAATTAATTAAAATAACAAACTCTTGATTGTTTTAATAATAAATAAGAATAATAGCATGGCTGCCACTACAAAACATATAATTTAAGACATTTTTTATAAACAAGAATGATATAATAATAATAATAAAGAATATAAGATAATAAATGTTCTCGTTCTCTTTGTTTTTTTTTTTAAGTTTGTCTTTGAACTTGACATTGATAAAAAAATAAAAATCATTTTTGTCTCTTTTTATAACTTTGGCAAACGTTTCAAAGATGAATATAGCATTAAAAAAAAAAAAAAAGATCTGAAGAGCCGCCATTGCGAATTGGAATTTTTGAAATTCAACTGTTGAATGATTATTTTTGAATTATTATATTAACAATTTACTTTTTAAATCCGTGTTAGACAAAATGATTTCAGTACTTTTTAGATTCAACAAAATGAGTGATCTCATAAATATTGTGGTTTAATAAAACCAATTTAATTTTAATATTTGTTTTCTAACAAATTTTTGATAAAATTAGATTATTATTTATTTTTACAAGATTTTATTTAGGTTGGCTATTCTTGCTTGTCTATTTGAGTTAGGTAAATCTTCAAAAAATCTATATTTAACTAAACTTGGGTATTAACAAAAATTTTAAATATCATCGAACTTATATGAAAAATCGAATATATATATATTTGTAAATTAATACACCGTATTATAAATAAACCAGACAAGTGCGAGTCGAACTCGCCTACCGTGAATTACTTAACTAATATCATCATACTATATATAAGAGCCTAGATTAATTTGTAACAACGCTGAGAGAATTTTCTTTAAAAAAATTACCCTCTTGCCTAGAATCGAACCGATGAACTCTTGAACTAAGGGCATCAGCTCTAGCCATTACACCAATGCAACATTAATATTTATATATTGATTTCTGTTACTAAAACTATATATTTTTGATTTAGACTTTGTGTCGAGATAATATTGTATTCATTTGAACTCGAATGAAAATGAAAAAACACCAATAGATTTTAAATTAAGAAACATTAAATATATATTAATTAACGAAGCAAATTTGAAATATAATTGTCAGCTCGGATTTTAAACTGATGGCTCCAATCGATTTTCATTAACCAGGCAAATTTGAAATATAATTATAATTTGGACTCGAATTTTGAACTGAAAGACTCCAATTCATTTTAAATTAAGAAACATTAAATATATTGATAAATATTCCTCACCCCCCCCCCCCCCCTCGCCACTCAAAAATTAAAGAGGCGAAACTTTTAAGAGACGATGTATTTTCGGTAGTTTACGGGTATACATTTGGAGTGTGGTTTTTTAAGAGGAATAACATTTTTGGACCGAGACGCTGCCCGCCAGGGCACCAGCCCGGAGGGCCGAGCTTCGAGGGCGTGCCGAAGGCACGCACAAAAATCTCGTTACTATATAGTACCTGGAGCCACCGAACAATGCACGGTTACCAAATTAAAAAAAATACAAATATATATAGTACACACCCCCTGGACCCCCCACCCCAAACCACGCACCTCGCTCCGACCACTGCAACCCACCCCCACCCCCAGGTCCCCCCACAAGTGCACCCCACCTCTTGCACCTCCCACAATCACCCCACCCCGCACCCAGTTTTTCTAGCTCTCTAGTGGTCCACATATTATGTGTATATTTGTTTACTCGTAGGTACACCAATTCTGCCCACATTCGTACATATTGATAAACATTATAAAAAAATAAATAAGAAAATAATAACGAGACTATAGTTTCGAGGGCTTTGCATTCATAAATTAATCCCTGTGAATCAATTTTAAAAGACTGATGAAGAGGTCAAAGCCCTCGAAACTATAGTCTCGTTATAAATAAATAAAATTTATAATTCCAGCAAGAAGACACACCCTCTTTTATTGTCTCCTTCAATATATAAAAATTCTGCTATCCGGCACAAAAACTTTCAATTTAAATAAAAAAAATATTCGTATAGGATCTGAAATAAAAACATAAAATTAAATAAGATTTATTTTCAAGTTATATATAAAAAAAGCCACTTCAACGACTTTATTTGTAAACAGACCGGTTTTGTTATGATTTAGACACCAAATAAAAAATTCCTAATTTTAATATAATATAAAAATATTTGTTATAACCTATTAGTGGGTTTTAAAATTAAAAAAAAAACAATTAATAAATCAAAGAAAAAGGGGGGGGGGGGAGTAAGGTCAAAAAATGAAAATCTAGGCCCTTGGACAAAATTCAACCAAATTTTGTATACATAATCAGTGGGCTACCAAAACACTAAGAAAATGCAAAAACTAACCCCCCCCCTCCCAAATAGGTAGAATGGGTTGTAGGGTCAAAAAATGAAAATCTAGGCCCTTGGATTAAACTCAACAAAATATTGAAAACATAATGAGTGGGCCCCCAGAAGACTAAAAGTTTGCTCCAAGGGTCTAGATTTTCATTATTTGACCCCCTTAAATGATTATAAATTATTTTATTAAATATTAAATATGTTTTAGAGAGGCCAAGCGTATGGTAAATTCATCTGGATGGCCATATCAGTTTATTTTAAACAGCTTCTGAACGCTGACAGGTACAAAAATCAAATAAAATGTTCACAAGAGGAATTCTTAAAACGATTTGGCGACCAATTAATGGCGATTGGCTTGCTTAAAGTTGCTTATTCTATTTTTAATCGAAATCCGTCAGAGATGATGATATTTTATTCTATCTTTAAAAGAAATTCCTTTTGCCGACCCTGAAGTCGAATTTCAAATAGATTTTTACCACCCACTTCCGATTATACCCCCCTCCTCTAAAACCATGCTTATAGGTACTTGGTTGGTTCAATTTATGATTTGTCTGATGGATCTATTAACCAGCAACCGGAATTTCTGAGAGAGCTATCAATCAATCAATCAATCAACCAGACACAGAGAGAGGCCAAGTGTTGTTGTTCATGCTCTTTATTGCATATTATTAATGGTAATGCGGAGGGGGGGGGGGCTTTTTAATTCAGAGCAACAGGCACACGCCAAATCAATTAACCCACACAAAGAAATCATATTATTATATCTTATTATATTAAATGAGCAATTCTTGTACATTATACCGGGTGAGTTTTTTTTATCTTGAGACAGTCTTATAACTCAAAAACAGTGCTTTATAAGAAAAAAGTTTCAAATAAAAGTTTATTTATATCAGGGGGGACTAAACTTGTTTGTCGACCTAGAACAAGCTTTCAAGGGTATTTTAAGTTCAGGTTCTGTTTTTTAAATGGAAACCTATATATTTCTTTTAATTTCCTAAATCTGCAAAAATTTGACTTTACCATATAACCTGGCCCCTCACTTATATTTAATATTTAATAAAATTATTTATAATCATGTAGGGGAGGGGGTTAGTTTTTCAATTTTAGACTCCTGGGGGCCCACTGATTATGTATACAAAATTTGGTTGAGTTTGCTCCAAATGGCCTAGATTTTTAATTATTAACCCCCCTCCACCCCCTTAATTTTGGGTCAATATGCACCAAAATCTAATCAGCTCTTAATCTCAATGGACCAAAAACTACGTGTGAAATTTGGCTTCGATATTCACACTAGTTTTTGAACTAGCTCGTCCCACAAAAATTTGGTAACGCACAGACAGACTAACAGACATTTTGACAAAACAATTATTATCTCGAAAAATATAATTTTTTCGATGTTTACTTATTAGGGCTTTTTTGAAGAGCGAAATGCCATGATTTCGCCCAATTTTTTTAATCAAAATAGTTTAAGCCGTTTTTGAGATATTTCGAAAAAAAGTAGGAAAAAAACACTTTTTCAGGCACGATTACAATACTTGACCATACACTGTATGGTAAAGTAAAAATGGCAATTTTGGGCTTTTAAAAAATGTTTCCCTTTTACTTTTGTACCCAGACAGACAATGGATTGGGTTAATCTAATTGTTCTCAAAGGCCTTGAAGAATTATTGTGATTGTGGCTTTTAACATATTTTGTCCTACCTAAACGTTAGAAATATTAATAAACGTTTTATAATAGTTTTTATGAAAAACCTTATCTATTTAATAGAATAAAAAATAATCAAGAATTTATTTTACAAATATTTTTTGCTTAGCCAGGTCTCAATTTTTCTGCAAAAATAACTCATTTTGATAGATTTTATTTAGTTTAACAATTGGATGAATAAAAATGAATCATGTGGTTGAATCAAAACAGGTGGAGGAGGTGAGTGCAGTGATGGGGGATCCGGGGGTAGGGCCAGGTTTCCTGGGGTGAGGTCGAGCAGGGTGGAGGTGGGGGGTACAGTGGACGAATACTATATATATTTGTATTTTTTTTTTAATTTGAAAAACGGCCCTCAACAAAAATCGACCTTTTTTATCAGAATTTTAAATTAAAAATAATATTAAAATAAAGCTTTTAACTGAAGGAAGGTTACCGAGCATCGCTCGGTGTCTCCAGGTACATACTTTATTAAAAGAGAAAGGAAATTAAGATCAAGACTGAGCTAACTAACTAACTAAGCTCATTCTAACAAAAAAAATGCAAAGGCAAGTGAATCTCGTTTTGATATGAATTAAATGACATTTTGTTTAAATCTAAGCTAGCAAATAATGTCAAATAAAAGAAATAATTAAATCTAATTTCTCTAAATGAATTAGAAATGTTTTAAAACTAGATAAATAAAATATATTATGTAATATTTTGATAAAATTAAAAGGATTCAGTTCATTTATGTATCAACTAATATTTAAGCAACTTTCGACCTGATTTTGAATAATAATATTTATTTATAATCCTTTTGAGGAACATTTTTGGAAATTAATATAAATATTTGGAGTATTTGACAGAAAAGCACTCCCCAATGAACACTCCCCCCATGAGCAGACTCCTCCAGGAGACTCTCCCTTGATACTCGAAAACGAGTATTTTGACTTGAACTTGTATTTGTTAAACAATCTTTATCATTAAGCTTATAACGTTGTACTATAACTATTATTTTTACCAATAAACAAATATTTTTTATAAATCAATTAAATCATTTTACCCCATTCGTGGTGGCAGCATTTAAATCTCAAACAACCCCTAAGCACGAAATACCACCCCACAACATTGGTGGCAGCGGTGGGATCTGAAACAGGAAATTCCACCCCCAGAATATTGGTGGCAGCTGTGGGATCTGAAATACCAAATTCCACCCCAGAACATTGGTGGCAGCGGTGGGATATGTAACACGAAATTCCACCCCACAACATTATAGTAGATTTCAGGAATATTTTTCTGAAATATATTGCCATTACAATGATATGACGTGTTTCACCAAATGACCACGACATATACATTCATTGAAAAGTCTCGGGGATTAAAAATAATTCAATAAATAGTTTAACACTAAATATTTATTCAATCCATATATATATTGATCATATTTCATCTGTACATTCTATGTAAGCAAGGGCCATATAATGCTATTGAAAAAGTATAAATAATTAAAGTGACAGAAATTATTCATTCATTTTAATAATAATAGATTCGCAGAACAATCCCATTCGAATTGCCAAGTCATCACTCACTAGATGAAAATTTTTCTGATTGTTTTTAATGATAAAATATATCATTAGAGGTGGATGAAATGTCACTTTTATCTTCATAATTATGAAAACTTATTATATTTTTCCCAAGGCTGTAATTACTTACTCTTTCTTCAAATTTATAATTTAACATTTTTTTTCAGTTTTATTTAAGTATCTGGCCACTGAGCGATGCTCGGTAACTTTTTGCTTTAGTTTAAAGCTATATATTAATCTCCAAACCCCCCTCCTTCACCCCCGGACTCCCATCACTTCACCCCTCCACCTACACCCCACCCACCCCAATTCCGCCTCCACCCCGAAACCACTTTCCTTGCCCTCCCCCGTACACCTCCACTGGATGTCGACCCTATCAAGTTTTGTTTATTAATACATTATATTATCAAAATATTAATTTAATCAGGAAATTCGATAGGTGAAGGTCGACCTAAGTTGTGATCTTGTACTAATATTATATCAGTCAATCACAGATTGAGTTACCGAAGATCTCTGCTTCGATTCCAGTTGGATGCAAATTTTGATTCCAATTAACATTCTGATTCGGCGCGACTTGAACCCCCCAAATAAAAAGAATTTAGGCCATTTAAAAATAATACCCACAAATATTCTTAATCTGTTGATTTTCTTCTTTTTCTTTTGGATCAATTAATCAAGTTGAATACAATAATTTTTTGCTGTTTGTTTTTTATTTGCAAATGTCATGAATTGGAATGCGTTAATAAAGCAAAACGCCAACTGAATAAATAAATAAATAAATAGAGTCATCGAAATAATGAATGATGAGTTGATTGGATGGATAGATATATGGAAATTTAAATATAGATATGATGAAATGGATGGAAAATAGTATTAGAAACAAAAGCCACATTTATTACGCTCTAAACGAGTCTTTTGTTTGTTTCTATTTTTCATTTTATTGACATTATTTCATAATAATGCTATATACTATACTTTTCAATATGAGTCTATTAGATCTGACGGAATAAACGCATTTCCAAGGGGCCGAGAAAAATGAATATTGTTCAGATTGTTTAGGTTTAGATCTAGATTTTAAAATATTTAAAAAATTGATTATTGAATCTACTCTTATTAAACGAGCAAAAATTGTATATGTATTTATTTATATATATATTTGTTTGTATATTTGTACCTTATTTCTATTTTGAAAGCGGTTCTATCGATTTTGATGAAACAAAATCTATTAACAAGTTTTGAGGATGATAAAACAATCTGGCTAGGTCTGGACCTCGACAAATTTCATCTTAATTGATCTTTTCTTAATTAAAATAATTATTGACAGATGAAAATCTCAATAAAAAAGTTTGTTTACATTTTTTTCAATTATCTTTTAATTATTAATTGGTTTTTTAATTTTAAAACCCACTAATAGGTTATAGCGAATGTTAATATATATATATATATTAAAATTTGGAATTTTTTGTTTGTTTTTAATTAACAGGTGTCTAAATCATAACAAAACAGGTTGATTCATAACAAAACAGGTGTGTTTACAAATAAAGTGGTTAAAACGGCTTTTTTTATATATAACTTGGAAACAAATCTTATTTAATTTTATGTTTTTATTTCAGATCCTATACGATTATTTTTTTTATTTTTTTCCTATTTATTTTTTCATAATGTTTATCAATATGAACAAATGTGGGCAAATTGGTGTACGAGTAAACAAATAACATACACATAATATATATGTGGACCATTAGAAAGCTAGAAATGAAAAAACTGGGTGCGGGGTGGATGTAGAAGGTGCAGGAGGTGGGGTGCAGTTGTGGGGGATTTGGGGTTGCGATATTTGTGGGTTTTTTTTAATTTCTTTACCGTGCATTTCTTGGTAGCTTCAGGTACTTAAATTTATAATGGATATATATATGTATATATATATGTAAATAAATGAAGTATAACAATACCCGTTTCAATAATTAATATTACAATATAATTAAAAACATTAATTATTGATTATAATGGCGATTTTGAAATTGAATAGTTAATTTAATACCATATACGTACATGTAATATAATATATTTTCTTACGTGTGATTAATTTTAACTATCAACGTATAAACATGGTCACTAACACACACACATACACTCACTAGAGATGAGATTAATGAATGCAATTAATATAGCAAGTGAAGGTGTTACTTTTGAAATGGCCCAGAACATAGGCATAAATCTATCATTCCCAAGGACAAACAATCTGTCTAAGTCTCTAAGTATGTATGTGTGAGTCATCTTGAAAATTGACCAATATTATCTTATTTTAGCCATCTATCTCAGTTTCTTAATCAAGATTCGATTTATAAACTCTTCTGTGTAACTTTTGAGTGTCTTTCTTAAGTGTGAAATGCAAATAACTAGTCCAGTCAAATTACACTGCTCGACAAAAATTTTCCCCTGTAAACCTAATAGTCGGAGAGCCCACAACCCATTTTTCATGAAGTGTTTGATTCAAGTAGATATTTCACCTAGAGGTATTAATAGTATCTATAGATGAGTAGGGAATCGGCTGTTTGACTGATCTACCTGGGTACTGCTACTACTGCGCATAGGAGAAAGTTGTAAAAAAATTATTGGATAAAAATACTTGGTAGGTTTCACATTAAGATATAAAAAAATAAAACGAATTTATTTTTAGAGATTAAAAGATTCTCTAAAAATAAATTCGTTTTATTTTTATATCTTAATGTGAAACCTACCAAGTATTTTTATCCAATAATTTTTAAAAAATGTTTCATGCAAGTACCAACACCAAATTCCTTAAAAACTATTGTAAAAAAATGTTCGCCAAAAAAAAGTCTTTGATTCAAAATCTAACAAATACTATTCGACAATTAAGTTGATTTTAAATTAAAAATTAACTAAGCCAGACACTTTTAGGGGGGGGGCAACACTGAGCCAGACAACACTAAAGTTGCATTTTTACTTTATGGTCAAGTATTGTAATCGTGCATGAAAAAAGTGGTTTTTTTTTCGAAATATCTCAAAAACGGCTGAAACTATTTTTATTAAAAAAAAAGAAGGAAAAAAACCCCACTTTTTTCATGCACGATTACAATACTTGACCATATTCTGTATGGTAAAGTAAAATTGAGCGAAACCATGGCATTTCCCTCTACAAAAAAGCCCTAATAAGTGAACATTGAAAAAATTATATTTTTCGAGATAATAATTGTTTTGACAAAATGTCTGTTAGTTAGTTAGTCTGTGCATTACCAAATTTTGTGGACGACCTAGCTCAAAAACTGGTGTGAATATCGAAACCAAATTTTACACGTAGTTTTGGTTCATTGAAATTAAGAGCTGATTAGATTTTGGTGCATATCGACCTAAAATTAAGGGGGGGTGGAGGGGGGTTAAAAATTAAAAATCTAGCCCATTTGAGCAAACTCAACCAAATTTTGTATACATAGTCAGTGGGACCCCAGAAGTCTAAAAATGCAAAAACTAACCGCTTAAAATGGGGGCGGGGGGGGGGGGTCAAAAAATGAAAATCTTGGCCATTTACCAAACTCAACCAAATTTTGTATACATAATCAGTGGGACCCCAGAAGTATAAAAATGCAAAAACTAGGTTTAAGGGGAAAACATTTTTGTTTAACAGTGTTATCAGGAAAGTTTTGGGGTAGTTCTGATTTTTTTCATATATCTGTTTTTTGGGGCGCTGAATCCAAATCTGAAGTCTCCCACTAAAATTTCGTGGCGCAACATTGTAGAAAATGCAATCAAAGAGGTGAACAATTCCATTTTTTTGACGGTTTTTCGCTTATAACTCGAAAACTATCAACTTTTCGTATATAACCTTGCTATCTAAAATGAAAGTTAATAAATTTTCCTACAAATTTAATAATTTAGGTTTTTTTTCTCCGGCCAACCGTTCGGACTCAAGCGCAAAATCCAAGTTTTCGACCTTGGCAGCACCCCCAAAATAAGAAAAATATATATATTTGTTTATTGTTAAAGTGAAGTATACCGTAATCATAACAACTTCTGAAAACTATCAATAAAATAATTCAAAATTTTGCATTTTTGAACTCTAAATTCTGAAGGTAGAGAGTCTGAATATTTTTATTAAATGTAATATCTGCATAAGTTTCTTTTTCAAAATATTTATATGTTTAAAGTCGAAGGGTGATCTGCGATTGGAAGTAGGTATACACCTCTTTGAAAGTATTTTGGAAGTACTTGGATATATTTGGAAGTACTAGGAAATATTTGGAATTCTTTGGAAATATTTGGAAGTACAAGTGGAAGTAGGTGTACAGCATATTAGGGTGCGGTTCACCCCTCGTTTAAAGTTGATTCATAGATATATTTTATAAACAATTATTTTTTCCAAATTTTCAATTGATAAAAGGAAAATTCCTCGGGTTTTTATAAAAGAATTGAATTTATTTATTTATATTTACTCTTATTAAACGAGCAAAAATTGTATATTTCTTTATATATATATTTGTATCTTGGTTCTATTTTGAAAACGGCTCTACCGATTTTGATGAAATTCATGGCTTAGGGGGTTTTTGGGATGACAATTCGATCTGTCACGGTCTCATCTTTGACAAAATTGTTTTTAATGGGTTTTATAGTAATCAAATTAATTATTCTCAGGTAGAAAAATTCCATTCTAACGTTTAAAAAAAAAGGTTTTCCTTTTACTATTGTACCCAGACAGACAATGGGTTGGGTTAATCCTTTATTCTCAAAGGCCTTGAAGAACTATTGTGATTGTGGATTTTAACATATTTTGTTCTCCCTAAACGTTAAAAATTATCAATTGTTTTTATAAAGAACTTTAATTTATTTAATGGAATAAAAAAATAATCAAGAATTTATTTTAAAATATATTTCGCATAAGGAGGTATCAATTTTCTGAAAAAACAACACATTTTGATAGGTTTTATTTATTAACAATTGGATGAATAAAAATGAATCATGTGGTTGAATCAAAACAGGTGCAGGAGGTGGGGTGCAGTGGTGGGGCATCCGGGGGTAGGGTGAGGTCAAGCAGGTGGGAGGGGTGGTACAGTAGGCGAATACATTATATATATATATATATTTGTATTTTTTTAATTTGAAAACGGCTCTCAAATAAAAATCGACCTTTTTATCAGAATTTTAAATTAAAACTAATATTAAAATAAAGGTTTTAACTGAAGGAAGAAGTTACCGAGCATCGCTCGGTGCCTCCAGGTACTATTTAAAAAACGAATAAATAAATTTGAAGATGATGTTGAAATGATGTGATTTCCTCAAACTACTACTATACTAGTTTGTTTGATCGTTTGTTCTTTTTAATGATGATTTGTATCTCTCTTTCTCTCTCTGGTCATAATTCAACTTGTAGGTCAGTATGTATGTATGTATGTGTGTGATGATTTGGCGCCAGACACCAACCAGCAAGGCGCCCAACTGCTTGCTTCCCAACCGGACTGGCTATCCTTGTAGGTGGTATAGGTGGTACACTCTCCACCCCACCCCACCCACCCAGGGGGGCCCTCTCTCGTTTGAAAAGACCCAGGGGGCTTATATAATAGATTGATTTTTTTTTATATAGATATAGATAGATAGCTACGTATGTATTGAATTTGCAGAAAACCTGATCAATTCACAATCAATTAGCCATTAGAATTCGAATATATATATACATATAATATATTTATATGTTATCTCTCGTATATAAATATTAATTAAGAGAAATAAAAATGTTATTATAATAATATCTACTCTTATTAAACGAGCAAAAATTGTTTATATATATACCTCTATCAATTTTGATGAAACCAACTCTATTAACAAGTTTTGAGGATGAGAAAGCGATCTGGCTAGGTCTGGACCTCAACAAATTTCATCTTAATTGATCTTTTCTTAATTAAAGTAATTATTGATAGATGAAAATCTCAATAAAAAAAGTTTGTTTACATTTTTTTCAATTATCTTTTATTTATTAATTGGTTTTTTTAATTTTAAAACCCACGAATACTTTATACCAAATATTGTTATATATTAGAATTTGCCAATTTAATTGATTAAAATTCCTCTTATTAAAAAACACGGACTAAAAATATTATCGCAAGCTAGAAGATCAAGTACAGTCGATGGTGGGGAAGTAATCTCCGAAATCGAAGCCTATTTCATGTAAAAAATTGCTTCAATAAAATTATTATTTATTTAATTGATTAAAAAATTCGATAAATTGTTATTTAATTAAAAAAAATAATTATACGGAATTTATTTATATACCTATATACACATAATCTGTGGACCACCAGAAATCTAGAAATGCAAAATGGGTGCGGGATGGGGATGGATGTGGGGGTAAAGGAGGTGGGGGTGCAGTTGTGGAGGATCCGAGGGTGGGGCGAGTTACGGGGTTTGAGTGGGATGGGGCGGAGTGGGGGTGCAGTGGTGGGGGCGAGGTGCTTTGTTTCGGGGTCAAGGGGACGTTTACTATATATTTGTATTTTTTAATTAGGTTACCGTGCATCGCTCGGTGGCTCCAGGTACTTAATATTAACGAATCAATAGAAATAACTTTTCAAAATCTTGAGAAAATAACATCGCGATAGGTAAATAAAAACTATTAATTATAGTTGATGAGCTGAAATTTGGATCTCAAATATGTATTTTAATAATATTCACTTTTGTGTCAAATTTCTATTTATTATTTTTTATTAAATAAAAAAAATAATATATTTGGGATATATATAATTTGTAAATAAATAAAGTATAATAATAGAAATTTCAATAATTGATTATAATTTGGAGAGGTGGAGACCCTATCAAACAATAATAACTTGATGCGTAATAGTTTTAGGAAAATAATTTGAAATGGACATGTGAAATGAAAAACATGCGCATTAATTGAAGTTGCTAATATATTCTCGACCTATTTAATAAATTGATGATGTTGAACTTGGCAGCACATTAGATCTCACTACTTTTTTTGGAAAACGGTTTTTATTAATCGAACTTGGCCTTTTTTACATATGTGTTGTTGTTGAGATTTCACCTCGTTTTGTAAGTTAGATGGAAATGTAGCCTGCAAAATACAGGCCTTTATTTATTTTAAAGTCTAATGATATTTATTTTTATATCTCTCCTAAAATTTAAATTTAAGGAACCACTCTTAAAGTGGTCAAGTGATGATAATGGTCTCCCCTTACCTCTCATTTTCGCAATTTTTTAAGAAAATAAAGTTTTACTTTTAAAGAAATTTTAATTTGTTCTAATAGTATATGATATACAGAGCTCGAAAATAATATTTATTTTTATATCTGTCCTAAAATTGTAATTTATTAACGATTACAAAAATCTATATACCGGGTGAGTTTTTTATCTTGAGACAGTCTTATAACTCAAAAACAGTGCATTATATGGAGAAAAAGTTTCAAATAAAAGTTTATTTATATCAGGGGGGAAATTAAACTATGCTATTGTTTGTGGTCCTAGAACAAGCTTTCAAGGGTATTTCGAGGTCAAGTTCTGTTTTTTAAATAGAAAGCTATATGTTTCTGTACATATTCTGAATCTACAAAAAAAATTGAACAACTTTTATTAGAACTATTTTTTTATAAGACATCAAATAAAAAAAATATTAAATCAATTAGATCTCAAAGAAAAATTTTAATAATTATTTTTAACAATTATTCAACTTAATTATCAAATAATAATGATCAAATAATTAATTATTAAATAAATAATTTAATAATAATTAATAATTTAATAATTTTGCGACAATGTTCTGTGACGTATTCCAGAGTGTATCTCAAAGTCTTCTGGATGAATTCCAGTTCCAATTTCGTTATTTTGACCTTTTTTAGTTTCTTCATAGCCTTTAAATTTCTTGTTTTTTTAACAAATTTACAACATGAAGAAATGAAGCTTGTGAGGGTGTATCCCTGTCAGGAAAACCGCTCGGCATCCATTTCAATGACAGCCCCACATAACAATTCTTCCACATTCACCGTATAAATTAAGACCATTTCAATTCTGTCTTGAACAAAAAATGCTCCATTTTTATTATGGTAATACAATAAAAAACTTGTCCTTATTTTCCCAATATAAACTTTCAAATTATAAATTAAATTATGGACGGAAATGATAATAATTCTATTAACAAGTTTTGAAGATGAAAAAGCGATCTGGCTAGGTCTGGACCTCAACAAATTTCATCTTAATTGATCTTTTTCTTAATTAAAGTAATTATTGATAGATGAAAATATCAATAAAAAAGTTTGTTTACATTTTTTTCAATTATCTTTAATAAAGATAAGAGTAAATAAATATTATATTTAATATTGATTTACTATGAGTTAAGGATACTAGGTCACTTATTTAACATTAAAATTAAAAAATTAAAAGATATAAAATTTTAATAAACTATCTACTGGATTGATACGAGAAATAAACTTTTTTAAACTCAAGAATTTTAACTAGTTCTATTAAGTAGAAAATAATCTCTTAAATCTGAGTATAACGAAGTTTTTTTTTTTTGGCTTTTCGGCCTTTCTAGCCATAAGCCTAATTACGATACTAGTTATATTTTTTTAAAATTTGTCTCTACCCCCCGGGGGTCAGATTTTAGATGGATACCTAGAGTCGGATTCGAACCCGGGTCCCCTGGTTAGCTCGCTGTCACGCTACCGCCTAGCCTATCTGACCCACCCATAACGAAGTTTTAATATCATTATAAACACTTATTTTCATTGTTGTGACTTTTCGATTTAATAAATAATTAATTATTTGATTATTATTATTTTTTTTTTGGCTTTTCGGCCTTTCTAGCCATAAGCCTATTTACGATACTATTTATTTTATTCAAATTTGTCCCTACCCCGGGGGTCAGATTTTAGCCGGATGCCTCGAGTCGGATTCGAAACTCGGGTCCTCTTGGTTAGCTGGCTGACATGCTACCGCCTAGCCTACCCGACCCCCCAACTTTTCGATTTAATAAATAATTAATTATTTGATTATTATTATTTGATAATTAAGTTGAATAATTGTTAAAAATAATTATTAGAATTTTTTTGAGATATAATTGATTTAATTTTTTTATTTGATGTCATATAAAAAAATAGTTCTAATAAAAGTTGTTCAGTTTTTTTTGTAGATTCAGAATATGTACAGAAACATATAGGTTTCCATTTAAAAAACAGAAGTTGACCTCGAAATACCCATGAAAGCATGTTCTTGGTCGACAAACAATAGCGTAGTTTAATTTTTCCCCTGATATAAATAAACTTTTATTAGAAACTTTTTCATATACTGCACAGTTTTTGAGTTATAAGACTGTCTCAAGACACCCGGTATATACAAGAATTGCTCGTTGAATATAATAGGATAAGATATGTCAAAATGCATTTTTTTTGGAAATTAGTTCCTCATTAGAGACCATCTTTTCATCATCATTGAGTATACAGTCCTAAGACTGGTTTGATGCAACAATCCGTCTCCACTCGACTCTGTCCCCCGCCAGCTGTTTAACCTCTCTAAATGTCTGGCATCCCATATCCCCAATTATTTGGTTGAAATATTCTAATCTGGGTCTTCCCCTTCCCCCTTTTCTTTCCCACCTCCCCCTCCAAGATATCCCTGGGCAGTCCCCCATGTCTCAGTGTGTGCCCCATCATCTGACCTCTTCTCTTCTTCAGACTCTTCCACAAGGTTCTTCTTTCTCCGATTCTTCCAAGAACTTCTTCATTTGTAATTTTATCCATCCATTTGATATTCATCATTCTTCTGTAGCACCACATTTCGAAAGCCTCCAATCTCTTTCTCTCCGCTTTTCCAATTGTCCAGGTTTCACACCCGTACATGGCTATGCTCCATACATATGTCTCCAATAGCAACTTCCTGTTTGCTAAGCTGATCTTTTATTATTATTATTATTTTTTTTTTTATTTTTTTTTATGTTTTTAACCTGAGTCGGTGGGTGATCCCCACGCATATCTCAAAATAATATTTCCTATAATAAATCATTTATATATCAAATTCTCTCTTACCTGTGGTTTTCTCTTTTTGATCCCCAATCGTCAATTGTTGATTCTGCAACAAAAATAATAAATAAATTAACTTTTAATTAAATGATATAGAAAAAAATATAAAATTTGATTAAAATTTTAATAAAATTTTTGAAAATATATTTTTTTAATAAGCAGGTTAAAAACGCCTTTTGTAAATATCTGAATGATATTCTATGGATATGTAGATACTATAGAAATATATGTATGAAGATCCTGAAAATTTCAGACTTTCATCTATTTCTCTATATATTTAGGTAGAATTTGAAGAAAAAATCGATTTTTTGGTAATAAAAATAGTTTTTATTTTTTTAACCGACTTCAAAAAAGGAGGGGGTTCTCAATTCGAATTAATATTTTTTTTTTTGTCTATATTCCCTGATATCTTCGGCAATTGTGAACCGATTTTGATGATTTTGAGTTCAGCTAGTTTCCGATTGGTCTCGTTTTTTTTTCATTGGTATTGGACCTTTTTTGATATGTGTGTTCAGGCATAACTTCTTTGTTTATGAACCGATTTCAATGATTCTTTTTATTATTGGAAAGAGGATACTTTAGAGGTGGTCCCATGTTAATTTGGTCAAGTTCTGAAGATATGATCAATGACGAAATAACGTAAATTTCCAATTCTTATGACTAAATAATCGAAATTATAATAAAAAATATCTTTTATAAAAAAACATTCATTTAAAACCCGCAAACGTTTCGAGAGAATTTCTCTATTTATGAATTTAATTTTATTATCATTTTCTAATTCATTCCCCAGACGCTTTCTCTTACGAGATGCATGCAAGGTATAATATCAAGTCACTATTAATAACATCACTAAAAAGAGAAAAATAAAAATAATTTTTATAAAAAAACCGACTTCAAAAAAATTAAATTCAACAAATAAAATAATAATAACTTAAAAATCAAGTAAAATGCACTAAAAGGTATAAAATAATTATTATCTTATTTTGTTACAACTAAACGACGAAGATATGTAACATGAAATTACTTTTGAAGTCGGTGCCAAACATATACATTTTATGAATCGCAATTGACGGATCTTACTTAGTACGCTCGCTTATATAGTTTGTTTGGCACCGACTTCAAAAAGTAATTTCATATTAATATTTCGTCGTTTAGTTGTAACTAAATTAGATAATAATTATTTTATACCTTTTAGTTCATTTTATTTTATTTTTAAGTAATTATTAATTTATTTGTTGCATTTAATTTTTTGAAGTCGTTTTTTTTTTTATTTTACGAGTTTCAATGCTTACAGACAAACAGACATTGTAACGAAACTAATCGAGTCCAGTTATTCTTTTTAAACGGAATCCTAAAAAATTATATAAACATACAAGAAGGGGGAAATATATGAAAAATCACGCCAGATGTTTTTAATAGTCAACTATAATAATAATAATGACCACCTTATTGATTTCTTCTGGAGAAATGGCCCAGCTCAACCCTTTTTTCAGCGTTGATCTATTTATTTAATATTTTACCCAGTCTTGACCATGGCAGTTTCCTGTCCATTTATTTATTTATTTTTTATTCCTTGACTACGGCAACTTCCTCTCTACTTATTTATTTATCTGTTTTTTAAATTATTTATTTTTAAATAATTTAACAACAATTTCTTTAAACATATTCTTACTTTTATTTATTTGATTATTTATTTATTTTCCCAGTGTATTTATTTATTTATTTTTATTATTTGGACGACATGCGGTATTCTTTTTTTGTTATTATTATTATTTTATTCATGGTGGCAGCATACTAAGTTTTCACACTCGTTCTGCTGTGGCCACACCCTGAGCCACTCAACCGGATCCTGAGTGGGAGGATCGGATATAAGGGGAGATGTGGAAGCCCTTTAAATAATTAATTCAGTAAAGATTATGTATATGTTTTTCTATGAAACCTATTTATCTATAAAGAATGGGATTTATGATCAGATAGGTGGCTTATAAATATATCCCTTATTGGGAAAAGCTCAATTCTATCAGTATATCTAATGTACCTAGCTAGTTAAACTATAATCCGTGTTGTTAGTAAACCTAATAAATTAATAGTATCTGAGAATGAAGGTGAGATTTCTTTGTTTAATGTGCACATAAAAGATACAAATCCCATTAAATTGTTCTCCTTATCTTAATGTCGTTTTTAATGGATTGAGAAATAATATCCTTCTATTTCTAGAGCTTTTTAAAATAGGAGAGTTCTAGCAACAAGGATTGATTGAATAGATGGCATTTGTAATTGTCAGTTGGAAACTTGTTTACAAACAAATGACGTAATTGGGTTGCTATGGAAATATATTGTTTACAAAACAAACACATGTCTGATTCCTAATGTAGAAGAGCCAAAATAAAGGGACTAGAGTTAATCTTAAAATAGATATTTGATTTTAAGAAATAAGTTCTAAAGAAGAAAATGGAATTAATTTTTAATATTGACGAAATTACTCTAGCTAAATAATGGGGGAGTAAAAAAATTATTTATTTATTTGATTGTTTTAAGATTTAAGGGAGAAATAATTTTTATAAAAAAATAAAAGCGACTTCAAAAAAATTAAATGCAACAAATAAAATAATAATAACTTAAAAATAAAATAAAATACACTAAAAGGTATAAAATAATTATCAAATTTAGTTAGAACTAAACGACGAAATATTAACATGAAATTACTTTTTGAAGTCGGTGCCAAACAAACTATATGAGCGAGCGTGCCCGCCAAATGTTCTAAGTAAGATCCGTCGAGTGCGATTCATAAAATGTATATGTTTTGGCACCGACTTCAAAAAGTAATTTCATGTTAATATATCGTTGTTTAGTTGTAACCAAATAAGTTAATAATTATTTTATACCTTTTAGTGCTATTTTATTTTATTTGTTGCATTTAATTTTTTTGAAGTCGGTTTTATTTTTTTTATAAAAATTATTTTTATTTTTCTCTTTTTAGTGTTGTTATTAATAGTGACTTAATATATATAATACCTTGCATGCATCTAGTAAGAGAAAGCGTCGGGCGAATGAATCAGAAAATGATAAAATTCAATTAATAAATATAGAAATTCTCTTGAAACGTTTGCGGGTTTTAAATGAATATTTTTATGATTTTTTTATAAAAGATTGTATTTATTATAATTTCGATTATTTAGTCATAAGAATTGGAGATTTACGTTATTTCGTCATTGATCATATCTTCAGAACTTGACCCAATTAATATGGGACCACCCCTAAGTTACCCTCTTTCCAATAAAAAAAGAATCATTAAAATCGGTTCATAAACAAAGAAGTTATGCTTGAACAAACATATCAAAAAAGGTCTAATATCAATGAAAAAAATTCATCAAAATCGATTCACAATTGGCGGAGAAATGAGGTAACATAGACACAAAAAAAAAAAAAAAATCAGTCGAATTGAGAACCTCTTCCTTTTTCGAAGTCGGCTAAAAAATTTTAATTAAAGTGTTTTTATATTTAATAATAATTAATTCTATATATCGCAAAGAGATGTCACGTCTATCGTGAAAAATAACACTAAGATATTAACGATTCGAGTTTTTTTTTATTTAGAGTTAAAAAATTCATAAAATCAGAAAATAACCGGCAGTATTCTGATGATTCTGAATACTTTATAACGAGGGGTGATCCGCGATTGGAAGTAGGTGTACACCTCTTTGGAAGTATTTTGGAAGTACTTGGAAATATTTGGAAGTACAAGTGGAAGTAAGTGTACAGTATATTAGGTCGCGGTTCACCCATCGCTTTATAATTATTTTGAAAATTCTTGAAATTGCAATTTCGTTCTTAGAGACCGAGAGCTACTGACTATTTTGGAAAGTGATTTCAGAATCCATATAACATATCCTATATTATAGTGTGATCAGCACACACCCCGAAAATCAAATTCTTACTCACCAAATCGAGTCGTTTTTAGTGGTAATCAATCCCTGAAGATCTCAAAAAATACCGTAAAATCATCTCATTGATTACATATAACTCATAAACTGTTTACTCTACGGCAAATTCCATTAGAAGAAAAATTGTAGAGGATGTAATTTTTGACATTATTTGTTTAAAAAAAAATTAAAAATAACCACCCAAATTCGGTAGAGAAAATCAAAAATGAAAATTCTAGACCTTTCGACAAAACTAATTCAAAGTTTGTATACATATTTTGTGGGCCCCTAGAAGGTTAGAAATCCAAAAACTAACCACCCGAATTGGGGGGTTAAAAATCAAAAATGAAAATTCTAGACCTTTCGATCAAACTCAACCAAATTTTGTATACATATTCTGTGGACCCCCAGAAGGCTAGAAATTCAAAAACTAAGTTTGGTTTGGTACAAGGGGCTAGATTTTAATTTTTTGACTCCCCCCCCCCCCATTTTGGGTATTTAGTTGTTGCATTTCTAACCTTTTGGAGGCTCATTTATTATGTAATACAAAATTTGGTTGAGTTTGGTCAAAAGGGCTAGACTAAATATTATCACAAGAATTGAATAAAATATTTTTTATAGCTGAATTTTGGGGCCCCTTTGATTTATTTATGATATATGGCAGGAACTTTCGATCGATTCTATAAATTTAATCTGTGATAAAAGATAAAATTTTCGTCTGTTAATTTTAATCGTATATGAGAGGTTTTTTTTTTTAAGGTAATGTTGGTAATGCTTGATGAACTGGCTGGGGGGGGGTATACCAAATCTAATTATGAGATTTCGGTGAGTTTCCAACAACCCGGTGAGTTGGATTTAATTACAAGTGGAATTTCTATCTCTCTCTCAGGGTGTCTCTTTTCCTCTCAAGAGAGATGGATCGCTAATGAATAAATAAATAAATAAATGCATCCCCAGGAGGAAAACTACCGACCCGTGAATTTACAACATTTATAATTCATCTCTCGGAATAGTTTCTAACGTTTCTCAAAATTATACCTTATATAAATCACTAACCCAGGTAACACACAATATCCTCAGAATATTCTAAGAAGATTTAAATGTCCTTAGAATATCCTTAGAATATTCTGAGGATATTGTGGTTACCTGGGTAACAGACTATTAATTTCTGTATATATACCGGATGAGTTTTTTTATCTTGAGACAGTCTTATAACTCAAAAACAGTGAATTATATGAAAAAAGTTTATTTATATCAAGGGGGAAACTAAACTACGCTATTGTTTGTAGACGTAGAACAAGCTTTCAAGGGTATTTCAAGGTCAACTTTTGTTTTTGAAATGGAAACCTATATGTTTCTGTACAAATTGTGAATCTACAAAAAAAACTGAACAACTTTTATTAGAACTATTTTATTATACGTCATCAAATAATAAAAAATATTAAATCAATTAGATATCAAAAAAAATTCTAATAATTATTTTTAACAATTATTATCAGATAATAATGATCAAATATTTAATTATTAAATAAATAATTTAATAATAATTAAAAATTGTTCTGAGACATTTCAGGATGTATCTCAAAGGTCTTCTAGATGAATTCCAGTTCTAATTTCGTTATCTTGGCCTGATTCAGTTTCTTCGTAGTCTTTACTTTTTCTATGTTTTTAACAGATTTACAATACAATAAAATGAAGCTTGAGAGGGTGTATTCCTATCAGGAAAACGCTCGGCATTCATTTCAATGCCAGCCCCATAACACTGCTTCCAAATTCACCGCATAAATTAAGACCATTTCAATTCTGTCTTCAACAAAAAAATGCTCCGTTTTTATTATAGTAATACAATATATACTGGATTGACATGAGAAAGAAACTTTTTTAAACTCGAGAATTTTAAATAAATCTATTAAATAGAAAATAATCTCTTAAATCTGTGTATTTAATTAAGTTTTAAGATCATTATAAACACTTATTTTCATTGTTGTGACTTTTCGATTTAATAATTATTTATTTAATAATTAAATATTTGATCATTATTATTTTATAATTAAGTTGAATAATTGTTAAAAATAATTATTAAAAATTTTTTTTGATTTAATTGATTTAATATTTTTAATTATTTGATATCGGATAAAAAAATAGTTCTAATCAAAGTTGTTCAGTTTTTTTTTTGTTGAAGATTCAGAATATGTACAGAAACATATAGGTTTATATTTAAAAAACAGAACTTGACCTTGAAATACCCTTGAAAGCTTGTTCTACGTCGACAAAAAATAGCCTAGTTTAGTTTCCCTCTTGATATAAATTAACTTTTAATTGAAACTTTTTTCCATATAATGTACTGTTTTTGAGTTATAAGACTGTCTCAAGATAAAAAAAAACTCACCTGGTGTATATGGGACATTCCATGCCAAATCGGACACGGTTTGAAAAATATTTAATTTTTGATTTCCTTCATTTTTTGACATTTTTTAGTACTCATCGAAAAAACTCTTCCTGGTAAATTTTGAAATTGATATATATCTCATTAATCATTTGTTTGATCAAATTAGGTTTCATAATATAAAATGTTAAGCCTTATATTATGAACCAAATGAGACATTAATATTGAAAATCGGTCAACAAATAGCTGAGATATGTTGGTATTTGTAAAGTTCATTGTTAGGGTAAGTCATTGTTAATTAGATAAAGAAATGAAAAATTAGGTTGAACATTTTCCCACATAACTCTGTTATTTATTATACGATTTTCAAAAACAAGATGTCATTTTTTTCACAATAAAAAGCTTCATATTTTACTAAATAAAACTTAATTTGATGAAACTTGTGATTAGTAAGATAATAACGATTGGAAAATAAACATTTAATAATGTATATACACTGAAATTTTTCTTTATTCGAGAGAAATTGTTTGAACATTTGTGTGAAATATTTTAAAATTAATCTAAATATATGATATTACGATATAAATTATTCTTTGCTATTATATTTTTTTCAATGCTATATATCTAATTAATTATTAGTGTTATCAAATTACAATTCATTTAATAAAATGTTAAACCTTTTATTGTGAGCAAAATGACACCTTAATATTGAAAATCGGTCAACAAATAGCCGAGATATGCTGGTATTTGTTAAGGTTAGTCACTGTTAAGGTCGAACATTTTCTCAAATAACTCGCTTGTTTATTATCCGATTTTAACAAACAAGATGTCATTTTTTTCACAATAAAAAGCTTCACATTTTACTAAATAAAGTTAACTTGTAATTTGATTAGTGAGATAATAACGATTAGAAAATAAACATTTATTAAAGTATATACACTGAAATTTTGCTTTATTCTAGAGAAATTTTTGAACATTTGTATGAAATATTTTTAAAACTAATCTATATATTATGATATTACGATATAAATTATTGTTTGCTATTATATTTTTTTTCAATGCTATATATCTCATTAATTATTAGTTTTATCAAATTACGATTCATTTAATAAAATGTTAAAGAGATTTATTGTGACCAAAATGACACTTTACTATTGAAAATCGATCAACGAATAGCCGAGATATGTTGGTATTTGTTAAGGTTAGTCACTGTTAAGGTCGAACATTTTCTCACATAACTCGCTTGTTTATTATCCAATTTTCAAAAATAAGATGTCATTTTTTTCACAATAAAAAGCTAATCATTTATTATTGAAAATGTAATTTGATAAATATTATATATACTGAGATAACAAGGATTGAAAAATTGGCATGATCGCTATTTTCAAATTTATGAACGTATTTACACTGTATTTTTTTTAAATAGACATTGTGTAAATATTTATATTATTAGTGAGATTATTCTTTTCGATCTTGTGATGTAAATTTTTATTTAAAAATAAACAGAATTACAAACAGAAGAAAAACAATACGGGAAATTGGAATCTTGGTTGCTCAATTCCTTCATAGATATATTAATAAATCAACCAATGTTTAAAGTCTGAAGTTTGAGAACCATTTGGTTTAAGCAATGCTAATATTTCTACACAAATAGTTGAGATATGTTGGTATTTGTAAAGTTAATTGTTGGGGTAAGTCATTGTTAAGTAGAAAAGAATTGAAAAATTAGGTTGAACATTTTCCCACATAACTCGGTTATTTATTATCCGATTTTTCAAAAACAAGGTGTCATTTTTTACTATAAAAAAGCTTCAAATTCCACTAAATTAAACTTAATTTAATAAAACTTATGATTAGTGAGAAAATAAGGATTGGAAAATATAATTGTATATACACTGAAATTTTTCTTTATTCGAGAGAAATTGTTTAAATATTTGTATGAAATGTTTTTTAATCAATTATATCTATGATACAAATTATTGTTTGCCATTATATTTTTTTTCAATGCTATATATCTCATTACCTATTAGTGTTATCAAATTACAATTCATTTAATAAAATGTTAAGCCTTTTATTGTGAACAAAATGACACCTTAATATTGAAAATCGGTCAACGAATAGCCGAGATATGCTGGTATTTGTTAAGGTTAGTCACTGTTAAGGTCGAACATTTTCTCAAATAACTCGCTTGTTTATTATCCGATTTTAACAAACAAGATGTCATTTTTTTCACAATAAAAAGCTTCACATTTTACTAAATAAAGCTTGTGATTAGTGAGATAATAAGGATTAGAAAATAAACATTTATTAAAGTATATACACTGAAATTTTGCTTTATTCTAGAGAAATTTTTGAACATCCCAAAATTAATATTCAGTTTTCATGAATGAATAAAAAATAAAAATTCTTCTATGAATGAATTTCTATTTTCATTTGTTTTTTTTTTGTTTGATTTCCGATTAATTTGTAATCAAATTCTCCATTTATTTTGTTTTTTGTTGGCTACCTTTTTGATTGGCCATCTCTCACTTTTCTCTTTCTCTTTTCTTTCTGTTGCCAAAAACACATAGAAAAACAACCAGTTGGCTGTTACATCGTTCGTTCGTTTTCTAATCTTGGCATCCAAAAGGGGGTAAAAACAAAAACTATTAATGAATTTTTTAATAATTGGATTATTTTCTGACGACTGGAAATTTTTTAGTTTTTAATTCAAGGAACCGCGAAATTTGTAAATTTAATTACATTTAATAATCTAATATAATTAATTCTACATATCGAAAAGTATTTAAATATTTTTGAAAAAAATGACTATGACCACTGGACATGGATTTTTTTCAAAAATATTTAAATACTTTTCGATATGTAGAATTAATTATATTAGATTATTAAATGTAATTAAATTTAAAAATTTCGTGGTTCCATTGAATTAAAAACAAAATAAAAGCTAAATTTTTAGTTTCTTTATATACTTTACCGTACAAGGTATGGTCGATGAAAATCGTGCATGAAAAAAGTGTTTTTTTTTTCTTATTTTTATCGAAATATCTCAAAAACGGCTGAAAGTATTTAGATTAAAAAAATTAGACCAGAAACCATGGCATTTCGTCTACAAAAAAGCTCCTAAAAGCTAAACATCGAAAAAATTATATTTTTCGAGATAATAATTGTTATGTCAAAATGTCTGTTAGTCTGTTCAAATTTTTGTGGACGAGCTAGCTCAAATACTAGTGTGAATATCGAAACCAAATTTCACACGTAGTTTTGGTGCGATTGAGATTAAGAGCTGATTAGATTTTGGTGCATATCGACCCAAAATTAAGGAGGGGATGGAGGGGGGGGGGGTTAAAAATATAAAAATCCAGGCCATTTGAGCAAACTCAACCAAATTTTGTATACATAATCAGTGGGACCCCAGAAGTCTAAAAATGCAAAAACTAACCGCCCAAAATGGGTGGGGGGGGGGGGTCCAAAAATGAAAATATAGGCTCTTGTACCAAACTCAACCAAATTTTGTATACATAATCAGTGGGCCCCCAGGAGTCTAAAAATGCAAAAAACTAACCCCCTCCCCTACATGACTATAAATAATTTTATTAAATATTAAATATAAGTGAGGGGCCAGGTTGTATGGTAGACTCAAGTGGATGGCCGACATCAGAACACGCCAGATTATTTTAGAAAGCTAATATTGGCTACTGATAGTTCCTTAAAGCTATTTTCGACACGATAAGACAAAAACGGCAAGCATTTCTAGTGATTTTTTGACAAAACTGTAATGTGGTCTGGTATAATCTAAAAGGGGGGGGGTGTTCTTGTCCACCTACATACCTGTGAGTGGTACCTGGTACCCATCTTTAGCAGGTACCTAAATGAAATGGAATCTACAGAAGATCTCCTTCTCTCTCTCTCTGAGGAGCGAACCAACCTTGAGCCAAGCAAATGCAGATGGGTTCATTCTTATTTCAGGCCCAATCCAAATTCCTCACTCTCTTCATTCCGAGAATATTTTTTTTTTTTTTTTTTATTTAGAAAATATTTAGTACAATCCATCCATTTTACACCTCTGTTTTTTCTAAGAAGAGAATTATGACTGACTTTTAGCAAAAATAAACTAATAATAAATAATACTATCGGGACCAAATACCTGAAAATATACATTTAATGTTTCATCTATCTCTCTGTTTGCTTGCTGTCAACTAAATAAAATCATAAATTAACGTTTGGTTAGTTTATTTCTAAACTAAAATAAGAAAGAAAAAAATTACATACTCTTAAAAATACTTAGAAAAAACCCATTTATTAGAACTTAGCATTTGTGTTTATTTATTTTTGGATAAAAAAAAAAAAAAAAAAAAATAGGGATATATATAATTTGTAAATAAATAAAGTATAACAATATAAAATTCAATAATTAGATTTTTTAGAGTCTTTATTGAGTTTTATAATACTATTTTTTAGCAAAAATAAGCTGACGTGTTCTGATGTGGCCATCCACTTGACTTTACCATACAACCTGGCCCGAAGGGCGGATCCACGGGGAGGCGGAGGGGACGACCGCCCCCCAATACAGGCCAGTGCCTGGCGGGAGTGCAACACGTGCGCCGCACGCAGAGGTCAAAAAACGGCGGTCAAATCGACAGGAAAAAAATTTATTTATTTAAAAAATTTTAAAATTGAAAATAAAGTTCTATGTGTGTGGGGGGGGCGTCTCTGACCCCCCCCCCCCCGCGCGCTTGGACACTTCGATCGCTACACACTTTCGAGATAAAAAGTAGAACTTATATACATAGGGCACCTTAGGTATATACATTCTCCCTCCCCCACCCCCATAAAAAATTCCTGGATCCGCCCTTGCCTGGCCCCTCACTTACATTAATATTTAATAAAATTATTTATAATCATGTAGGGGTGGGGGGGTTAGTTTTTGCATTTTTAAACTCCTAGGGGCACACTGATTATGTATACAAAATTTGGTTGAGTTTCGTAAATGGCCAAGATTTTCATTTTTTGACCCTCCACTCCCCCCCCCCACCCCCCATTTTGGGCGGTTAGTTTTTGCATTTTTAGACTTCTGGAGGGCCACTGATTATGTATACAAAATTTGGTTGAATTTTCTCAAACGACCTAGATTTTTAATTTTTAACCCCCCCCCCCTTCCACCCCCCTTAATTTTGGGTCGATATGCACCAAAATCTAATCAGCTCTTAATCTCAATGGACCAAAACTGCGTGTGAAATTTGGTTTCGATATTCGCACTAGTTTTTGAGCTAGCTCGTCCACAAAAATTTGGTAAAGCATAGACTAACAAACAGAGATTTTGACAAAACAATTATTATCTCAAAAAATATAATTTTTTCGATGTTCACTTATTGGAGCTTTTTTGTAGGGCAAAATGCCATGGTTTTGCTCAATTTTTTAAATCGAAATCGTTTAAGCCGTTTTTGAGATATTTTGAAAAAAAGAAGGAAAAAAAACACTTTTTTCATGCACGATTACATTACTTCACATACTCTGTATGGTAAAGTAAAAAACTACATATAAATAATACTACTGAGACGAAATAGCTATAAATACCTAAAAATATTCAAATTTTTTATTTATTTTAATTTTTCCATTTCATTTTTCCACCTACAATAATTCCTCGGCTTGCTTCTTGTCGAGTAAATAAAATCATAAATTAACGTTTTGTTAGTTTATTTCTATTCTATAATAAAGGAAGAAATCATAAATTATTGTAACAGAAAATGCATTGCAAAATTTCGAGATTTTTCATAATATTTAGGTAACTTTAGAATAAAGAGATTGTAAAAATAAGCTGGACAAGTGTGAGTCGGGCTAGCCATATCTACTCTTATTAAACGAGCAAAAATTGTATATTTATTTATTTGTTTATATATATATATTTCTTTATATATTTGTATCTTGGTTATATTTTGAAAACGACTCTACCGATTTTGATGAAATTCACGGGTTAGGGGATATTTGGGGTGACAATTCGATCTGTCACGGTCTCATCTTCGACAAAATTGTTTTTGATGGGTTTTTTCGTAATCAAATTAATTATTCTCAGGTAGACAAATCCCATTCTTAGGGTTTTAAAAAAGGTTTCCCTTTTCCTTTTATACCCAGGCAGACAATGGGTTGCCATATTTCATTGTTCTAAAAGGCCTTGAAGAAGTATTGTGATTGTGGATTTTACAATATTTTGTTCTCCCTAAACGTTAGAAATATTAATAAACGTTTTATAATTGTTTTTATAAAAAACTTTATTTATTTAATAGAATAAAAAATAATCAAGAATTTATTTAAAAATATATTTCGCAAAAGCAGGTCTAAATTTTCTGAAAAAACAACACATTTTGATAGGTTTTATTTATTAATTGGATGAATAAAAATGAATCATATGGTTGAATCAAAACAGGTGCAGGAGGTGGGGTGCAGTGGTGGGGGATCCGGGGTGGGTAGGGCGAGATCGAGCGGGGTGGAGGTGTTTGGGGAGGGGGTTACAGTGGGCGAATACTATATATATATATTTTTTTTTAATTTGAAAACGGATCTCAAATAAAAATCGACCTTTTTATCAGAATTTTAAATTAAAAATAATATTAAAATAAAAATTTTAACTGAAGGAAGAAGTTACCGAGCATCGCTCGGTGTCTCCAGGTACTATATATATATATGATGCAATTTAAACATATCACGTGATTAATCTATATGATATTACGATATAAATTATTATGTTTGTTATTATAATTTTGTTCAATGCTATATATCTAATTAATTATTAGTTTTATCAAATTACAATTCATTTAATAAAATTTTAAGCCTTTTATTGTGAACAAAATGACACCTTAATATTGAAAATCGGTCAACAAATAGCCGAGATATGTTGGTATTTGTTAAGGTTAGTCACTGTTAAGGTCGAACATTTTCTTACATAACTCGCTTGTTTATTATCCGATTTTCAAAAATAAGATGTCATTTTTTTCACATTAAAAAGTTACACATTTTATTATATAAAACGTAATTTGATAAATATTATATATACTGAGATAATAAGGATTGAAAAATTGGCATAACCGCCATTTTCAAATTTATGAACTTATTTACATTATTATTTTTATATTAATATTATTTTTATATTAAAATTCTGATAAAAACCACTCCGTCACTGCCCATGACCACGGCACCCCACCCCTTGGATCCCACCCCCATACCAGCCCCGCTACGCCCCTGGACCGCCGCCCCATACCGCACCCGCACACCACACCCCCTCCACGCCCCCTGGACAAGCACCCCCGTACCGGCCCCGCGCACCGCGTCCCCGCTATGCCCCCTGGACCCCGAACCCGTCAGTCCACCAATCCCGCACCCCACCTCCTTCACAACCCACCCCCACCCCCCAGTTTTGGCATTTCTAATTTTCTAGTGGCCCACAGATTATGTATATATAGGTATATAAATAAATTCCGTATAATTTTTTTTAAATTAAATAACAATTTATCGAGTTTTATAATAATCAATTAAATTGGCAAATTCTAATATAAAATCATATTTCTTATTAACTCTTTGTGGGATTTATTACTCGAATTTATAATCAATAAAATTGTTTAATTTTAATATGTACCTATATATTAATATTTGCTATAACCTATTAGTGGGTTTTAAAATTAAAAAACCAATTAATAAATAAAAGATAATTGAAAAAAATGTAAATAAACTTTTTTTATTGAGATTTTCATCTATCAATAATTACTTTAATTAAGAAAAGATCAATTAAGATGAAATTTGTTGAGGTCCAGACCTAGCTAGATCGTTTTCTCATCCTCAAAACTTCTTTCATTAAAATCGGTAGAGCCGTTTTCAAAATAGAACTAAGATACAAACAAATAAACAATTTTTCGCTCGTTTAATAAGAGTAGATAAATCAAAACACTGACTACTGATATTGCTTATATCTCTACAAGTATCGTTCATTACAAATAAATAAATAAAATTCAAATGAATCTTTTAATGTGTACTATATGTAATGCATGTAAGCGAATGAGGGTCACCTTGTGTCTTTAGTAGTACTAGTGTTGTTTTTGGCGCCAGTAGACATTATTATTATTCGTTGCAGTGTTTGCTTGTTAACTCTATACACCGACTGACCAACTAAGTGGTTCATTTATAATATACACTGAAAAAATATCAAAAAGATCTTGCACAACTCATAGTGAGTGATTAGCTATAAAGAGAGATTTGTCATCTAGAATAAAATTAAATCTTTCCTATGAATGTCGAAATTATTCTGCTTCCTATTTATTTTCAAGCGAATTCTATTCGTGAAACTCTCATTAGATGTATTTGACAGATTTTTTAAATAAAAGCATGTTTGTTTGTTATTTTAAGTTTTTACTTTATGGTCAAGTATTGAAATTGTGTTGTTTTTTTTCCTTCTTTTTTTCGAAATATCTCAAAAAAGGCTGGAACTATTTTGATTTAAAAAAATTGAGCAAAAACCATCGCATTTTGGTCTACATAAAAGCTCTAATAAGAGAACATCGAAAAAATTATATTTTTCGAGATAATAATTGTTTTGTCAAAATGTCTGTTAGTCTGTGCGTTGCCAAATTTTTGTGGACGAGCTAGCTCAAAAAATAGTGTGAATATCGAAACCAAATTTCACATATGGTTTTGGTACATTGAGATTAAGAGCTGATTAGATTTTGATTCATATCGACCCAAAATTAAGGGAGGTGGAGGGGGTTAAAAATTAAAAATTTGAGCAACCTCAACCAAATTTTGTATACAAAATCAGTGGGACTCCAGAAGCTTAAAAATGCAAAAACTATCCGCCCAAAATGTGTGTATGTGGCGGGGGGGGGGGTAAAAAATGAAAATATTAGTCAATTACCAAACTCAGCAAAATTTTGTATACATAATCAGAAATCTAAAAATGCAAAAACTTACCGCCCAAAATGGGGTGTAATGTCAAAAATGAAAATCTAGGCCGTTGTACCAAACTCAAATTTTGAATACATAATCAGTGGATCTCAGGAGTCTAAAAATTGAAAAACTAACAGTGCAAAATGGGGGAGTTAAAAAATGAAATTCAGCCTTTGTACCAAACTCACAAATTTTGTATGATAATCAGTGTGCTATGAAACTGGTTAGTGATAAATAAATCATACTCTATGGATCTTACTTAGTGATGTTTGGCGAGTACGTGACTTATGATAGTTTGTTTGGCATGCGATTTCGTAAGAGAATATTTCGTCGTTTAGCTGTAACTAAATTAGATAATGATATTTTTTCCTTTTAGTACATTTTATTAAACTAATTATTTTACATTAATTAATGTATACATTGTAATTTTTGCTTCGATTCCGAGATTACTTCTCCACCATCGAGTGTCCTTATTCATCTTTAGTCCTTGTTTTTAATAAGAGGAAAAATCTAATTAGATAAAAAAACCTCTTTCCGATAATTATTTCAATTCCATTATTCCCCAATCAAGTCGATTGGTTAATCACCTCTCCATCCATCATCAGAAAATGATAATAAATTTAAATTCATAAATATAGAAATTATCTCGAAACGTTTGCGAGTTTTAAATGAACGTTTTAAGATTGTTTTTTTTAATAAAAGATTTTATTTATTATAATTTCGTTTATTTGCTCATAAGAATTGAAGATTTACGTTATTTCGTCATTGATAATATCTTCAGAACTTGACCAAATTAAAATGAGACCACCCCTATAGTACCTCCTTTCCAATAAAACAAGAATCATCGAAATCGGTCCACGTGGCAAAAAGTTCTCGCTGAACATACATAAAATAAATAAATAAATAGTTAGGTATCTTGACTACCTTGGAGCTATACTGATTCAAACGCAGAAAGAATCATCAAAATCGGTTCATAAAACAAAGAAGTTATGCGTTAACATACCTAACAAAAAAAGTCCAATACCAATGAAATCCATATTTTTACCAAACGGAAACTATACTGAACCCAATACAAAAAAAATCATCAAAATCGGTTCATAATTGGCGAAGATATCAGGTAACATAGGCACACAAAAATTCAGTCGAATTGATAACCTCCTCCTTTTTTTAAGTCGGTTAAAAATGGAGTCAGAAACCCTTAAAATGCATAATTTGGAACATACAGGGTGTCCTGTATCACAACGATAAACCGTGAACAGGAGATAGGGCAATTTACGACGGTCCAGAATGTAATTTTTTTTTAATAAAAGTCTTATAGTTTTCGAGTTATAGGCATTTTTACTTTATCCAATGCGAAGCATGGGAGAAAGTATTGGAATCGCTCTCGAGGCAAGCGCGACTTCAAATGGTCCTCAGGTAAAGACTACGGAACCCATGGACTCAATTAAGGTCACAAATTGAAGTATTCAATGAGATTGAATTTTAGCACGTGACGGTTTTGCCAAAAATTACCTGGAATCTCGTTGAGAGGCCAAAAAGTGCCATTTTTTTGGGAAGTGCGTGCGGATGGATGGATGGATGGATGTGTGTTATCGTTTTTTTCGTCCACGATTTTTTCCACACCTTTGCACCGATTGAAATGAAATTGAAAACCTACCATTAGTTTAACAAAATGAAGCGCTGATTAGTTTTTGGTACATATCGGTCCACAAACATTAGTACTTTATTTCGGTACTTTTTTTAGTTTTTTCTAAATATCTTGAAAATGACTTAACCAATTTTGATGAAATTTAATATCCTAATTAAGTACCTTGGGGACCACAAAAAAGGTTAAATAAAGTTTTTAGTAAAATCATATTTTAATGTACTTTACTCAAGAACATATTAATATTTCAAATGAATTTGGATAAAGTTTAGCAACGATCCGTTGCAGTTTATTTTAACAGAAATAAGAATAATAAAATATGTAAATTTCTAGTCACAGCATCTTGGTATTTAGGGCAGCGTAGCGATTTACACGATTTTCAAAAAAAAAAAAATGCCTATAACTCGAAAACTATAAGACTTTTATTTAAAAAAAATTACATTCTGGACCGTCGTAAATTGCCTCCTGTTCACGGTTTATCGTTGTGATACAAGACACCCTGTATGTTCCAAATTATGCATTTTAAGGGTTTCTGACTCCAATTTTAGTCATTTTTAACGGACTTCAAAAAAGGAGGAGGTTATCAATTCGACTGAATTTTTGTGTGCCTATGTTAACTGAATTCTTCGCCATTTATGAACCGATTTTGATGATTTTTTTGCATATGGTTCAGTCTAGTTTCCGATTGGTACCATATAAATTTCATTGGTATAGGACCTTTTTTGTTAGGTATGTTAACGCATAACTTCTTTGTTTTATGAACCGATTTTAATGATTCTTTCTGCGTTTGGATCAGTATAGCTCCAAGGTAGTCAAGATATCTATTTATTTATTTTTATGTATGTTCAACGAGAAATTTTTGCCACTTGGACCGATTTCGATGATTCTTTTTTTATTGGAAAGGGGGTACCTTAGGGGTGGTTTCTTATTAATTTGGTCAAGTTCTGTTGATATGATCAATGACGAAATAAGGTAAATCTCCAAATCTTATGAGCAAATAATCAAAATTATAATAAATAAAATCTTTATAAATAAAAATTTAAAACAATCATTTAAAAACCCGCAAACGTTTCGAGAGAATTTCTATATTTATTAATTGAATTTTATTATCATTTCCTTGAGGATGAAATAGATATGGGGAGTGAATTGAGGAAATACCAATCGACTTGATTGGGGAATAATGGAATTGAAATAATTATCGGAAAAGAGGTTTTTTTATCTAATTAGATTTTTCCTCTTACTAAAAACAAGGACTAAAGATAATCAAGGACACTCGATGGTGGAGAAGTAATCTCCGGAATCGAAGCAAAAGATACAATGTATACATTAATTAATGTAAAATAATTGGTTTAATAAAATTTATAAAAAAAAAAAAAAAAAAATATAATTTCCTTGGCAAAGAGGTTTTTTATTTCGTAAATTTTTCCTCTTACTACAAACACGGACTAAAAAAACATTATCGCAAGCACGAGAAGATCAAGAACAGTCAATGGTGGGGATGTAATCTCCGAAGTCGAAGCTCAAATAAAATGTATACGCTAATGCATGTAAAATAATTGGTTCAATAAAATTTATTATTATATTATTTATTTATCATTTCCTGATTCATTCGCCCGACGGTTTCTTTTACGAGATGCATGCAAGGTATTATATTAAGTCACTATTAATAACATCACTAAAAAGAGAAAAATAAAAATAATTTTTATAAAAAAAATAAAACCGACTTCAAAAAACTTAAATGCAACAAATAAAATAATAATAACTCAAAAATAAAATAAAATACACTAAAAGGTATAAAATAATTATCTTATTTAGTTACAACTAAACGACGAAATATTAACATGAAATTACTTTTTGAAGTCGGTGCCAAACATATACATTTTATGAATTGCACTCGGCGGATCTTACTTAGTACGTTTGACGTTTACGCTCGCTTGTATAGTTTGTTTGGCACCGACTTCAAAAGTAATTTCATGTTAATATTTCGTAGTTTACGTTGTAACTAAATAAGATAATAATTATTTTATACCTTTTAGTGGATTTTATTTTATTTTTAAGTTATTATTATTTTATTTGTTGCATTTAAGTTTTTTGAAGTCGGTTTTATTTTTTTTATAATTGAAATGAATGTTTGTTTGTTATATTAAGTTTTTTTATAATGCCAAGAATTTATGGTGAGGGTGGATAAAGGGACAAGCACAGACAGACAGACAGACAGATGCTCAAAAAAATGTTCAACACAATAATTAAAACCTGTAATTTCATTTTAAATTCCAATATTTTGTTGTTTTTTCAATCATTTCATTCCAATAAAGAATCTTTTGCTGTTCTATTGCCCCCTATATTATTATTCAATTATTTTTTTCCCAATATATATGTCAAAAAAAAAACGAAATGTCATTTGGTTAATTATTTAATTATTTAATTAAATTAAATTAAATTATTATTTGAAAACATTTATAAATGTTTATTTTTTGACAATTAGGTAGTCTTGTTTACATTGTCAATGTCAATAATTATCTCGTTGAAAAAAACCTAACCTTATCATTAAATTCTATATTTATTATGTATATTTATGTAACTTGTAATTAAGTCCGTAAGTTGTAATTATTTATTTAAATTCCATTTAAAATTATATAGTATATCTTTGTTAAATAGATTTTCGACCCTCTCATATCTCTCCTTTGTTTTTTTTTATTTAAGGTCAATTTTCCTGCAACAATGCTTTATACAAATTTTTATAATTTTTCTAATTAATATAACAAAGAAGTACCTGGAGGCACCGAGCGATGCTCGGTAACTTCTTCCTTCAGTTAAAACCTTTATTTTAATACGAGCTTTTCGTGCGTGCCTTCGGCACGCCCTCGAAGCTCGGCCCTCCGGGCTGGTGCCCTGGCGGGCAGCGTCTCGGCCAAAAAATTTTATTCCTCTTAAAAAACCACACTCCAAATGTATACTCGTAAACTACCGAAAATACATCCTCTCTTAAAAGTTTCGCCTCTTTAATTTTTGAGTGGCGGGGGGGGGGGGGAGGAATAATTATGAATATATTTAAATTTAAAATTTAAATTTAAATTTCATTTTTCCTTTTCAAAACAAAAACAATGAAATGATTTATGAACTGAAAAAAAATTCGCAGGCTGAATCATGGAAATTATTCAAATTTACGCGGTTCAATTAATTTAATTAATTACAAAAAATATATTTAATGCGATCGATTGGGAGGCGCTGGAATATTTAATTGTTTAATTAATGAATCAAGGCTTAGGCTGCGAAAAATGAACGAGGAGAGGATTAAAAAAGAAATTCCATAATTCATATAGACAAAAGGTATTAGTTTGGGTTCAGGGATCAGTAGCTTAGTGGATATAGGAGTTAAAACTCTTATGACAAAGCATTGCAGTACACATGCAAAGATCCCGGGTTCGAGCCCCGGCTGATCCTTTTGTCTGTAATAAAAATAAACTTTTCTTCGTTCCCTAAATTTAAATATATTTAATGTTTCTTAATTTAAAATGAATTGGAGTCTTTCATTTCAAAATTCGTGTCCAAAGTACAATTATATTTCAAATTTGCCTGGTTAATGAAAATCGATTGGAGCCATCAGTTTAAAATCCGAGCTGACAATACATTTCAAATTTGCCTCGTTAATTAATATATATTTAATGTTTCTTAATTTAAAATGAATTGGAGTCTTTCATTTCAAAATTCTTGTCCAAATTACAATTATATTTCAAATTTGCCTGGTTAATGAAAATCGATTGGAGCCATCAGTTTAAAATCCGAGCTGACAATACATTTCAAATTTGCCTCGTTAATTAATATATATTTAATGTTTCTTAATTTAAAATGAATTGGAGTCTTTCATTTCAAAATTCTTGTCCAAATTACAATTATATTTCAAATTTGCCTGGTTAATGAAAATCGATTGGAGCCATCAGTTTAAAATCCGAGCTGACAATACATTTCAAATTTGCCTCGTTAATTAATATATATTTAATGTTTCTTAATTTAAAATCTATTGGTGTTTTTTCATTTTCATTCGAGTTCAAATGAATACAACATTATCTCGACACAAAGTCTAAATCAAAAATTTATAGTTTTAGTAAGAGAAATCATGGTATATATATTAATGCAAGATTGGTCTAGTGGTTAAAGCTAATGACTTTAGTTCAAGAGTTCGTAGATTCGATTCTAGGCAATAGGGAAATTTTTTTAGAGAAAATTCTCTTAGCGTTGTTACAAATTAAACTAGATAAATATATATAGTATTATTTTTAATTTGGGGGCCGGGTAGGCTAGGCGGTAGCATGACAGCGAGCTAACCAGGGGACCCGGGTTCGAATCCGACTCGAGGCATCCAGCTAAAATCTGACCCCGGGAGTAGAGACAAATTTTAAAAATAAATATATAGTATCGTAAAGTGGCTTATGGCCGAAAAGCCCAAAAAAAAAAAAAAAAAAAAAAAATTATTTTTAATTTAAAATTCTGATAAAAGGGTCAATTTTTATTTGAGAGCCGTTTTCAAATTAAAAAAAATACAAATATATATAGTATTCGCCCACTGTACCCCTCCCCCCACTTCCACCCCGCTCGACCCCACCCCCGAAACCTCGCCCTACCCCCGGATCCCCCACCACTGCACCCCGCCTCCTGCACCTGTTTTGATTCAACCATATGATTCATTTTTATTCATCCAATTGTTAATAAATAAAACCTATCAAAATGTGTTGTTTTTTCAGAAAATTGAGTTCTGCTTATGCGAAATATATTTTTAAATAGATTCTTGATTATTTTTTATTCTATTAAATAAATAAAATTCTTTATAAAAACAATTATAAAACGTTCATTAATATTTCTAACGTTTAGGTTGAACAAAATATTTTAAAAACCACAATCGCAATACTTCTTCAAGGCCTTTGAAAATAAAGGATTAACCCGACCCTTTGTCTGTCTGGGTATAAAAGAAAAAGAGTAACCTTTTTTAAAACCCTAAGAATGGGATTTGTCTACCGGAGAATAATTAATTTGGTTACGAAAAAAACCCATCAAAAACAATGTTGTCGAAGATGAGACCGTGACAGGTCGAATTGTCACCCCAAAAACCCCCTAACCCGTGAATTTCATCAAAATTGGTAGAGTCGTTTTCAAAATAGAACAATGATATATATATATACAAACAAATATATAAATAAATATACAATTTTTGCTCGTTTAATAAGAGTAGATAATTGCTATATCAATAAGAATTATTTTGACCGCGCTTATTTGAAAAATATATTTTTATCCCGAGACTACTGCGGATTACGCTATTGGAGTCTACGGGGACTTAAGTCTGGACCAAGAGAGAAAAAAAGATGTGATCCACTTAGCTACAATCCAACGTCATTTCGAGTATAGCCCGCTAGACATTCGGATGGATCACCAAGTGAATTTGAAATCTCAGATGTTATATATTCAATCTCCCAGCCCAGAGCGCTAGATCTATTAGCATATACTCTCTTAAATTGAAATAGTTGAAACGCCACCGACAATAGCGTGAGTTTATTGAAGACAACGTTCAAAATAGTTATTTCCGGTTTATTTCGATGGCCGCTAGGAGTGTTGCTGTCTTTTTTTGACTTTTCAGCCTTTTTAGCCATAAGCAAATTTACGATACTACTTATTTTTTTTTTTTTTTAATTTTCTCTTAGCCGGATTCCTCTAGTCGGATTCTAACTGCTTTGTCTTAATCTTAAGGTTCAATAGCATAAATTTTAAAATTTGAAATAAATTTTATTTTTAATTAATATCATTTCCGTCCATAATTTAATTTATAATTTGAAAGTTTATATTGGGAAAATAAGGACAAGTTTTTTATGTGTGACTTTTTTATTTATCCACCAACGTTTCGTCGACTTTGCCGACTTCTTCAGGGCTTCTATAATTATAGGAACATTCTTGATATTAATTTACAAAAGTACAGTCAGAATCCAAAAACATACATGTATCAATAGTTTACCTACCAAATAGTCATGTCACACATTCGTTTAAATTTTCTTATTACCTTCGTTACCATTGAAGGCCATCAGAATACAATTTTCAAAAGATATTTGGCACATTAACAAAAAACACAATTTTTTTCTCTTTTTAATAACAACCTTATCAATACAGAACAGTAATCACTTCTTACAGTGAATTTTAGAACAGACACCCAGAATTTAAGTGGCATATATAGTTTTTTGCTAGACAGGTATAAAGATAAAAATAAAAAGTTAAAGAATAAATAATAATAAAAAAATTTCAAAAATAAATGTAATTAGATGTTGAAAATAAAAATAGATTTCTAATGGATATTTTTTTCATCTAATAATAACTTGACTGGTGTCGTTGACATATATTTTATTAATATATAAGTTTAATTTATTCGAGGTTGAGATTTTTGTATATAGGGATCATCATCATCATTGAGTATACAGTCCTAAGACTGGTTTGATGCAACAATCCGTCTCCACTCGACTCTGTCCCCCGCCAGCTGTTTAACCTCTCTAAATGTCTGGCATCCCATATCCCCAATTATTTGGTTGAAATATTCTAATCTGGTTCTTCCCCTTCCCCTTTTCTTTCCCACCTCCCCCTCCAAGATATCCCTAAGCAGTCCCCCATGTCTCAGTGTGTGCCCCATCATCTGACCTCTTCTCTTCTTCAGACTCTTCCACAAGGTTCTTCTTTCTCCGATTCTTCCAAGAACTTCTTCATTTGTAATTTTATCCCTCCATTTGATATTCATCATTCTTCTGTAGCACCACATTTCGAAAGCCTCTAATCTCTTTCTCTCCGCTTTTCCAATTGTCCAGGTTTCACACCCGTACATGGCTATGCTCCATACATATGTCTTCAATAGCAACTTCCTGTTTGCTAAGCTGATTGAGGAGGAGCATAGTAGTTTTTGTTTTGAATTAAACCCCATTTTTGCTTGGGCAATTCTTGATTTAATTTCGTTTTTGCTCCTCCCATCCCATGTTATTTTACTTCCTAGGTAGCGGAATTCCTTAACTCCTTCTAGGTTTTCTTGGTTAATTTTGATGCATTCCTGTCTCGTTTGTTCTTTTTTTGTACATACTAGGACCTTGGTTTTATTCTTGTTTATTTTCATTTTGATTTCTTCTATTAGGATTTGGTTAATTCCATTCAAGGCGTCCTCTAATTCTTTTTTATTGCTTCCTAGAAGGGCAATGTCATCGGCAAATCTTAACATAGCGATCTTTTGACCTTGGATTTCTATACCTGTATCAATTTTGTCTTTGAATTCTTTAATCGCTTCTTCTATGTATAAGTTGAAAATCATGGGTGACAGCACACATCCTTGTCTTACACCTTTTTTTATTTTGGCTTCTCTGTGTTCATCATCATATAGGGATAAAAAGTAAAAATATTTTATTCTATTTTTTGTAAGAAGTGATTACTGTTCTGTTCTGTATTGATAAGGTTGTTATTAAAAAGAGAAAAAAATTGTGTTTTTTGTGAATGTGCCAAATATCTTTTGAAAATTGTATTCTGATGGCTTTCAATAGTAAGGAAGGTAATAAGAAAATTTAAACGAATGTGTGACATGACTATTTGGTAGGTAAACTATTGATACATGTATGTTTTTGGATTCTGACTGTACTTTTGTAAATTAATATCAAGAATGTTCTTATAATTATAGAAGCCCTGAAGAAGTCGGCAAAGTCGACGAAACGTTGGTGGATGAATAAAAAAGTCACACATAAAAAACTTGTCCTTATTTTCCCAATATAAACTTTCAAATTATTTTTAATTAATATAAACTGTTTTAAAAACAACTGATTGTCACTATTTAATGATTGTTAAATTAATAGTTAATTAATGTAACTTTTTAGTCTATAAATTTGTCAAAAGTAATTAAACAACATTTGACATTTTATTTCGAAAACTAAATGAAGGTTTTTTTGAACCTATTAGGTGGATTATTCACATATGATCAGGTGACCAGACGTCCCGCTTTTAACTTTTCCAAAAATTTTTATATAAAAGTATGAAATTATATTAATTTGTCTATAATGTTTTTTTTATTCGTTGCGGTCTTTTTTTGATGCACTTCTATAAATGTTGACAGACCATTGCATTTTGTACTAACTAATGTTTTTGCCAGATTATTTTTTAATTTTTTTAGTATTCAATAATTTTAAAAATTATTGAATTAATAAATGCAATTTGTTTTTGATATTTATTCAAATTCGGCAAAAATTGGTCGCGACCTGTTTGTTGTATGTTAGATGTTAGATGATTGCAATTAATTAATCAAATGTAGAAAACATTCGATTAATGCTTTATACCCTTAAGAGATAAAAGGAGAGAGGTTAGCAATGAAAATTAATAAGGGGGGGGGGGGCGAATAAAATTTTGGATTTATATTATGTATTGCCTAGAAGATGCGAGATTTCTGCACAAATAAAGTACATTTTTATTTTATTTATTTTTTTCAATTTATTCATAATAGGCTTATTTATTTCATTTAGCTAAATTTTAATTTAGATATATAATTATTGATTATTTTTACTTTACCATACGGGTATTGTAATCGTGCATGAAAAAAGTGTTGTTTTTTTGCTTCTTTTTTTCGAAATATCTCAAAAACGGCTGAAACTATTTCGATTAAAATAAACTGCAACGGATCGTTGCTAAACTTTATCCAAATTCATTTGAAATATTAATATGTTTATTCCTTTATTATTAATCAGATATATCATTTGCAATTTGCAGTTCATGTTGACTTTAATTCATAAATAATGATCGATTCTCATTTAATAGTCGAGGAATAACCATTCTACATTGGATTTTTGACGTTTCGATTATTATTAGTAACCATTGCTGAAGACATGGAGGAAACGGCTTAAAATCATAAATAACGATCGATTCTTATCTAATACTAGAGGAATAACCTTATTGCATTCCATTTTTGATGTTTTGAATATTAATGGCAACCTCTACTGAAAACGTGGAAGAATCGACTTAAAATCAAAAAGACTAAATTATTTTATGGTAAATAACTCAAACTTGATAATTAAGTTGAATAATTGTTAAAAATAATTATTAGGATTTTTTTTTGAGATCTAATAAATGATTTAATATTTTGTTTATTTGATGTCGTATAAAAAAATAGCTCTTATGAAAGTTGCTCAGTTTTTTTTGTAGATTATGAATTTGAAAAAAAATATATAGGTTTCTATTTAAAAAACAGAACTTGACCTTAAAATACCCATGTAAGCTTGTTCTTGGACGACAAACAATAGTGTAGTTTAGTTTCCCCTTCGATATAAATAAACTTTTATTTTATATAATATATATATTTATTTATTTATATATATATATATATCCCTAATATATTTTTTTTAATTTATTAATAAATACAATAATTAAATTATAAAATATTAAATAAATTCTAATAAATCAATTTTACGTTTTAAGAACCGATTTTTCAACATACGCGAATGGGTTTTTTAAATGAGCCCGGCAAGAAATAATAATTATCTATTCTGGATAGTTTTTCTTATCTCGTGGAATCGTAAATGTGTGTGTGTGTGCGTGCGTGTTTCCTATTTCTTTTGGTTAAATTATCATTTTGATTCCATCTTAATTCAAAAGCCAAGAAGATTTATTATAGAAAACAAAAAAAGAAACCCGCCTCTTTTCTCTCTTCCTATTCCGATTTGTTGTTGTCGCATTTGTTTTTTTGTTTTCTTTTGTCGATTTCTAAATGAAATGGCCGTAGCCTTTTAGTAGCAGAGAAGAGAAAAAGAAGAATAAACAAAGTGAAGCTACTTAGGACCCAAAGGGACAGGGGGGCCAGCATTAGAAAAAAAATACAGAAGTAGGATAATATTTATTTTTAAGAGTTAAAGAGAAAGGATTTGTCTTTTTGTCTATAGTCATCATCTCCTAGCAGGAATTCCACTTGGCACCCTTTTCCTAAGAAGAAACCGAAACGTTATTCCTTTATCAGAAGTTTTATATATCAACTCTTATTAAACGAGCAAAAATTGTTTATATATTTATTTATATATATATTTGTATCATTGTTCTATTTTGAAAACCACTCTCTACCGATTTTGATGAAACAAAATCTATTAACAAGTTTTAAGGATGAGAAAACAATCTGGCTAGGTCTGGACCTCGAATAATTTCATCTTAATTGATCTTTTCTTAATTAAAGTAATTATTGACAGATGAAAATCTCAATAAAAAAGTTTGTTTACATTTTTTCAATTATGTTTTATTTTTAATTGGTTTTTTAATTTTAAAACCCACTAATAGGTTATAGCAAATATTGTTATATATTATATTAAAACTAGGAATTTTTTGTTTGTTTTAAATTATCAGGTGTCTAAATCATAACATTACAGGTGTGTTTACAAATAAAATAGTTCAAGTGGCTTTTTTTATATAACTTGGAAACAAATCTTATTTAATTTTATGTTTTTATTTCAGATCCTATACGATTATTTTTTTTATTATTATTTTCCTATTTATTTTTTTATAATGTTTATCAATATGAATGAATCTGGGCAAATTGGTGTACGAGTAAACAAATATACACATAATATGTGGACCATTAGAAAGATAGAAATGCAAAAACTGGGTGCGGGGTGGGGTGGATGTGGGAGGTGGGGTGCAGTTGTGGGGGATCCGGGTGTGGGAGGCGCGGTTGGGGTGGGGTGGAGCGGAGTGGGGGTGCAGTGGTTTCGAGAGGGGGGGGGCAGGGGTTACCGTGCATCGCTCGGTTGCTCCAGGTACATATATATACATATACCGGGTGAGTTTTTTATCTTGAGACAGTCTTATAACTCAAAAACAGTGCATTGTATGAAAAAAGTTTCAAATAAAAGTTTATTTATATCGAGGGGGAAACTAAACTATGCTATTGTTTGTCGATCTAGAACAAACTTTCAAGGGTATATTAAGGACAAGTTCTGTATTTTTAATGGAAACCTATTTTTCTTTTCATATTCATAATCTACAATAAAAACTGAGCAACTTTCATAAGAACTATTTTTTTTATCCGATTACAAATAAAATAAAATATTAAATTAATTAGATCTCAAAAAAATCCTAATAATTATTTTTAACAATCATTCAACTTAATTATAAAATAAAAATGATTAAATATTTAATTATTAAATAAATAATTTAATAATGATTAATAATTTAATAATTTTGTGCCACTGTTCTGAGACATTCCAGAGTGTATGTCAAAAGTCTTCTGGATGAATTCCAATTCCAATTTCGTTATTTTGGCCTTTTAAGTTTCTTCGTAGCCTTTAAATTTCCTATTTTTTTTTTTTTTTTTTTGAATAGATTTACAACACGATAAAATGAAGCCTCTAAAAACTTAGTAAATTGGATATTGGATTGTATCTAACTTTCTGAGATTTGGCTCGTGATCCCGGCTTCTTTCCTTCTACTCTGTTCTTTTCACGATGGAGGGGCCATTAGTAGGCCTTTAGTGGATGAACCTTCTGGTGTATTTTCTTCTCACATCAATATCATTAAAAATAAGCTCCTGAGGGCAAAATTATTAAATTATTAATTATTATTAAATTATTTATTTAATAATTAAATATTTGATCATTATTATTTGATAATTAAGTTGAATGATTGTTAAAAATAATTATTAGGATTTTTTTGAGATCTAATTGATTTAATATTTTGTTTATTTGATGTCATATAAAATAATAGTTCTAATGAAAGTTGTTCAGTTTTTTTACTCAAGCTTGAGTTGTTTATCATAAAAGAATTTAGTCTTTTTGATTTTAAGTCGATTCTTCCACATTTTCAGTAGAGGTTTCCATTAATAGTCAAAACATCAAAAATGGAATGCAATAAGGTTATTCGTCTAGTATTAGATAAGAATCGATCGTTATTTTTGATTTTAAGTCGTTTCCTCCATGTCTTCAGCAATGGTTACCATTATTTCGAAACGTCATAAACCTAATGTAGAATTGTTATTCCTCAAGTATTAGATGAGAATCGATGGCTATTTTTGATTTTAAGTCGATTCCTCTATGTCTTCAGCAATGATGGTTACAATAATAACCGAAATGTCAAAAATCCAATGTAGAATGGCTATTCCTCGACTCTTAAATGAGAATTATTTTTGAATTAATGCCAATATGAACTACAAATTGCAAGTGATATCTGATTAATAATAAAGGAACAAACATATTAATATTTCAAATGAATTTGGATAAAGTTTAGCAACGATCCGTTGCAGTTTATTTTTTCTAGATTAAGAATATGTACAGAAAAATATAGTAAATTTTATGATTTTTCTCATTAATTTATCAAAGAATAATTGATAAATCAATGAGAATTGTTTTTGACCGCGCTTATTTGAAAAAGATTACGCGGATTACGTTATTTGAGTCTGCGGAGTCTTAAGTCTGGACCAAGAGAGAAAAAGATGTGATCCACTTAGCTACAATCCAAATATAATATATAATAAGAAATATATAAGTTCAGATATTATTTTCACTCAATATTTGACAAAATTCCTACATTTGATTCGCGATTGAATCAAATGTAGAAATCATTCGGTTAGAAAAATATAGGTTTCTATTTAAAAAACAGAACTTGACCTCGAAATACCCTTGAAAGCTTGTTCTAGGTTGACAAACAATAGTTACGTAGTTTAGTTCCCCCTTGATATAAATAAACCTTTATTTTAAACATTTTATCATGTAATAGACTTTCTTTGAGTTATAAGACTGTCTCAAAATAAAAAACTCACCCGGTATATATACTTCTAGGTGATATTTTTTTAAATATAATTTCAAAATATGCCTTGAATTTGGGTCTTAAGAATTGTGTGTTAATTTGCGAGTCAGAGACTCCAACTGTGGAGATTGACAGGCGCGCAATAGTAGTAGTAGTAGTAGGCTAGAAAGAATTTTGCCCCTAGGGGCATTCCTGTCGTGAACTAGAGAAAATTATGCATCTTTTGACGCCTTTAGAAATTAAAATAAATTAAAAAAATAATAAAAATATTCAAAATTTAACAATTTATTCTATTACTTTAATAAATATTGAATGAATGGAATTTCTAAAAGAAGTCATTATTTATGGTAATCATGTTGGAATTTATTTATTTTTTATTTTTTACAAAAATTTTTATGTCAAATTAAATATTTGATTTGAGTATTTTTTTTTTAATATTAATATTAATTTTGTTAGTAAAAGACACATCAACGAGTTTAACGGGTTAAAATTAATTAAGTATATATATACCAACATAATTATGTTAAATTTACTAAATAATTAATCCCTTTCAAATAGGAATTTAGGAATTTATAATTTAAATTAATTTCAAATACTTAAACTGACGTCAAAAGAGACAGACAAACTCGGGCCCGGAATATACCATTTTAAGAGGAGCCTTTCAATTATTATAGATGGAAAATAAAAATAAACCGGAAAAGTGCAAGTCGGGATCTTATCTTATTATATTAAACCAGAAAAAATAATATTTTCTCGAAAACTGCTCTAACGATTTCGATGAAATTCACGGGTTAGTGGGCTGACAATTCAATCTGTCAGGGTCTGATCCGTTCGGCTAACTTTAATTTGATAAGTATTTTGTTAATTCAAATAATTATTCACAGAGATCGGTGTGAGAAATGGAATATTATTTTATTTATTTTTTACGTAATAATAATAATTGGAAATTATAATTTGAATTAAAATCAATTATTAAAAGAATTTAATTATAAACAATCATGTTACAATTAAAATAAACAAAACAATCTTTTATTCTATTAAATGAGTAATGATTTATTATTGTATATGTTGCAGTAAAAACCCGTTTTTTTTTAGTAAGAATGGGTTCTTACCTAGTTAAAACACGTTTCACTGAATAACTTTGTGGCAACTAGAATTTACTGATGTTGGTTGAGTTTGGTTCAAAGGTCTAGAACAGGGGTCTTCTAACGTTTTACAAATCAAGGGCCAAATTTTTTTTCTTTTTTCTGAACAGCGGGCCGGATCCAGACCTCTGATTTGGGGGGGGGGGGGGCGGTCGCCGGTATATAAGATATACTTTTGATCTCGAAAGTGTTTTCGCGATCGAATTGTCCAAGCGGGGGGGAGACGCCGCCCCCCCCCCCACATAGAACTTTATTTTCTTTAATTTTTAAATTTAATGTTATAAAAATAAAAAAATTCTAAAAAATTCTAAAAATTATTTTTTTGTAGTCGTTATTGAGAGTGCTGTTGGCGGGCCGCAGAAAACATATCGGCGGGCCGCGGGTTGAAGACCCTTGGTCTAGAATCTTCATTTTTGACCTTTGGGTGTTTATTTTCAAAATTAGAATCAAAGTTGTAGAGGATGTAAATTTTTGACATTTTCGTTTAAAATTTTTTGAAAATAAACACTCAAAATTGAAGATTCTAGACCTTTGAAACAAACTCGAGCTAACATCAGCAAATTCTAGCTGCCACAAAGATGTTCAGTGAAACGCGTTTTAACTGGTAAGAACCCGATCTTAATTAAAAAACGGGTTTTTACTGCAACATATATACTTTTTTTACTGAACATATATATATATATATATATATATATATATATATATATATATATATATATATATAATCAGTTTCTCGAAAACGGCTCAAATGACTTCGATGAAATTCACGGGTTAGTGGATTGACAATTCAATCTGTCAGGGTCTGATCCGTTCGGCTAACTTTAATTTGATAGGTATTTTGTTAATTCAAATAATTATTCACAGAGATGGGTGTGTCAATTAAAATTTATAAATTAATTTTTCTTCAATTTCATTTTAATAATTATAATTGTTTTTTTTAATTTTAATACCCACAAATAGTTCATTTCTAATATTATTATATATTATTAAAATTAGGCAATATAATTAATTAATTAATTGGTGGAGGGAGGGTGGAACCAATCGACTTGATTGGGGAATAATGGAATTGAAATAATTATCGGAAAAGAGGTTTTTTTTTATCTAATTAGATTTTTCCTCTTATTAAAAACAAGGACTAAAGATGAATAAGGACACTCGATGGTGGAGAAGTAATCTCCGGAATCGAAGCAAAAAAATACAATGTATACATTAATTAATGTAAAATAATTGGTTTAATAAAATTTATAAAATATAATTAATTGGATAGCTGGTCAATAAATTGTAATTTAATTTTTAAAAAATTAATTTGAGGTATTGAAGATGGAGTGGTAGACTTTAATGCTGAATTGATGGAAAAGCTGGTCAAAGTTAAAGAAAAATATTAATTCCGAATAAATCGAATTGAATTGGTATTGAATATATGACGTTTCGATTATTATTGGTAACCATTGATGAAGACATTGAGGAATCCTTTTAAAATCGAAAATAGCCATCGATTGTCATCTAATAGGTAAGTAATAGGTACGTATTGATAGGTATAGGTAGGTAAGTATTGATCAATAACCAAACTACATTGTATTTTTAATGTTTCGATTATTATTGGAAACCATTGATAAAGACATGGAGGAATCAACTTAATACTAGATCTCACTTTTAAGAAAAAAATATTTGGTTTTTTTAATGAAACTAATTAATTATTAACAGGTGGTTGAATAAAAATGAATCATGTGGTTGAATCAAAATGATTCATGTGGTTGATTCAAAATGAATCATGTGGCTGAAAAATACAAAACAATTGTTTGATTAAATAATAAACAAACAAATTACCGAGCGAAGTTCGGTTCTCCAGGTACTTATGTTAAATTTAATAAATAATTAATCACTTTCAAATATGAATTTTATTAGATAATAATAATAATTGGAAATTATAATTTGAATTAAAATCAATTATTAAAAAAATTCAATTATAAACAATCATGTAACAATTAAAATAAACAAAACAATATTTTATTCCATTAAATGAGCAATTATTTATTATTGTATATATATAGAATCGGTTTCTCGAAAACGGCTGTAAAGATTTCGATGAAAATCATAGATTATAATATTTTTGGATCTATGAAATCTATCTGTCAGGGTCTCATCTTCGGGTATCTTTAATTTGATAAGTTTTTCTTAATTAAAGTGTCTATTCACGTGTCCAAATCGACGATATATACATAATATTTATTTTTTAATTAATAAATATATTTTTTATTTTGATTATTTATGTCCATCGATTAAATTAATAAGTTATTGTAGAGAAATAAGGTCACAATAGTTTATGCAAATATTTTTTATTTTATGCCAACGTTTCGTCAACATTGTTGACTTCCTCAGGAGCTCTAAAAAATGATGAATAATAAATCTATTTAAATATTATTTAGTCATTATTATTATATGTTGAAATTTTGCCGAAAAAATTCCAATATCAACTTTATACCCGCAATTTATTATATTGGTAAAATAGAGAGTACTAGATGAAAAATGAATATTTCCTCGAAGGAGAGTTTATTGAATAACGTTAGTAAATCCAATAAAGAGAGAACCCGCGGATTTAATATATATCAGACCGTGAAAGAAGGGGAAAACAGACAGTGACAGATTGTGTCAACGGATTTCAACAACGTTTGATCAAAATCGATACCACAAGACAAAAAAGAAAGAGAGATGAAGAAAAAGTAAAGTGTTTTTGGCAGAGAGGCAGAGAATGGGACGGAAATAGCTGATAAAACGACGACAGGCGTCCAGTGCCTTGTCACATTTGCTTTATTATATTTTATACTATTCAATGAACAATTCTTATACATATATGGTATATTTATAGAAAATCGTTTTCTCGAAAACTGCTCTATAGATTTCGATGAAAATTATGAATATAGTCCCTCCTCTGCAAAATATACGGAATGAGTACCCAGTTTCAACTTTTAATTTTTTACTTTCACATTTATATTCTATAGAATATAATGGGAGAGTATTGCGATGACCAGTCTGGGTCCTGACTCTTTGAGAGCTTGTATCTCAGAGATGAAAAAAGTTAATTTCATTTTGTAACTTCTAGGTGGAAGGAATTGTTGCCCTTAATAGTTGGAAATCAGATTTAGGACATAAAACCGGAAATCGTGGTCCCCAGAGGCCAAAAAGTAGTCCAAAATCTATTGGTGAGTCCGTATGTACGTATGTATGTACCCCCCTAAGTCTCAGAGATACGAAATTCGAAACTTCTCGAATAGGCTCGATATAGGCTAGAAGGAGTACAGCAAGCATTTGGTTGAAATCAGAAAATCAGAAGTGGACATTTACATGAAAGATTTTTCGTTTTTTTTTTTTTTTTTTTTTTCAAAAACGGCTGTAACGATTTTTTAAAAAATTAATTTATTTATTAAGTGTCATGAATTATTAGTTGTGTCATATTTTTAATCCGATTGGAATAAAGGAAGGGGTTGTAAATTAGTCATGTCGTAAAATAATATATCGTTTATATCTCGTCTTCGGAAAGTCGCAGGGGCTTGACATTTGAAACTTAAGCTATCTAAAGGCTACAAGAAGTATAACAAGATTTTGGCTAAAATAGAAAAACCGGAAGTTGATGTTTATGTACGTAAGAATTTACCCACCCTGCGTTTCGTAACCATAAGTCTCAGAGCTATGAAATTGAATACAATTTGTAGACTTACATCCATTAGAAAGTACATATATCAATAGAAAAAAAAGTTTCATTTTTGTCGGGCATGGATTCCACCCACACAAATTCTGAATGTAAATAAAAAAAATTGACATTTTTATCAGAATTTTAAATTAAAAAAAATATTAATAACTGAAGCAAACAGTTACCGAGCATCGCTCGGTGCTCCAGGGACTTTTATACGTTTAAATGAGCGTTTCTAAAACATATTATATATTATTTCATTATTCGTGTCCATGATTAATAATTAAAGGAATCGTAGGGAGTTGGACAAGACTTTAAATTAAATTAAATACAAGTTTTGATTAAATATGCCATACGTCTCGTTGCTGCTTTGCAACTTCTTCAGTGGCTCATTTATTAAACTTATTTATTAAATTTCTTCCAGAACTTAAGTGACTTGATTTAAATTTTTCATTAAATTGAAGGGTTGGTTTTGTCACAAATATAATAAAACAATAATTTTAATAACTATTAGAATTATTTAATTGATTGTTTTATTATATTTGTGACAAAACCAACCCTTCAATTTAATGATAAACTTATTTGTCAGATTTTTTACTACGAGAAAAATCATTTCAAACAGTATTCTTTTTCTATCACAATTCATTCAATTCATCAAATAACATAAAATATAAACCTTTTAAACAAAGTAATTGTTTTCTGTCAAAAAACTTAAAGAATCAAATTGAACAAAGAATTTTTTTTTTATTATTATTATAAAGTCTTAATGATACTTCTTAATGATATCTTAGTACATAATAATAATAAAAAAAATTCTTTGTTCAATTTGATTCTTTTAGTTTTTTGACAGAAAACAATTACTTTGTTTAAAAGGTTTATATTTTATGTTATTTGATGAATTGAATGAATTGTGATAGAAAAAAGAATACTGTTTGAAATGTTTTTTCTCGTAGTAAAAAATCCTGACAAATAAGTTTAATAAATGAGCCACTGAAGAAGTTGCAAAACAGCAACGTAACGTATGGCATATTTAATCAAAACTTGTATTTGATTTAATTTAATTATGTTTAAGAAAACGCTCATTTAAACGTATAAAAGTCCCGGAGTACCGAGCGATGCTCGGTAACTGATTTGCTTCAGTTATTAATATTTTTTTAATTTAAAATTCTGATAAAAATGTCAATTTTTTTTTATTTACATTCAGAATTTGTGTGGGTGGAATCCATGCCCGACAAAAATGAAACTTTTTTTTCTATTGATATATGTACTTTCTAATGGATGTAAGTCTACAAATTATATTCAATTTCATAGCTCTGAGACTTATGGTTACGAAACGCAGGGTTAGGTAAATTCTTACGTACATAAACATCAACTTTCGGTTTTTCTATTTTAGCCAAAATCTTGTTATACTTCTTGTATCCTTTAGATAGCTTAAGTTTCAAATGTCAAGCCCCTGCGACTTTCCGAAGACGAGATATAAAATATTTATTTTACGACATGACTAATTTATAACCCCTTCCTTTATTCCAATCGGATTAAAAATATGACACAATTAATAACTCATGACACTTAATAACTCCCTACGATTCCTTTAAATATTATATATTTATAGAAAATCGTTTTCTCGAAAACTGCTCTAAAGATTTCAATAAAAAATACTGATATAGTTCACCCCCCGTCCCTGCAAAATATACTTAATGGGTACCGAGTCTTTAGCCTTTCCAATTTTTAATTTTTATCCTTTTTTTTCTCTCTAGAAGAATAGTATTTATTTGTAAAATCTCTCGATTTATCCGCCCACACAGCAAATAAATAAAGAAAGAAAAGAAAGAATAATTAATTAGAATCCGTAATACGGCAAAAAATTAAATAAAAAAAAAATAAATAAATGAAAACGCTTTGCAAATGATTTGAAAAGACGAAACCGAGAGAGAGAAAAAAGAAAACAAAAATATATTATATGATAAATTGAAAAGGAAAATAAAATAGTTTTTTTTGTTTGCTTTGTTGCGTATTAAGTAATCTGATTAAATTGTTAAAGAAAAATAAACATACATATATATATAAACAAACGGATTAATTAATAATCAATATAAAAATTAATTGACTAATTTAGATAAAATTGAGGTTATGTCAGTTGTAATTTCAAACAAGAAAAGGTCAATTGAATAAGTATGTAATATGTATATTTATAATCATTTTAACACATAAATATATAACGAAATGTTCTCGGAAAGAAAAAACAAGGAAATCTTTACATTTTCCTTACTAGAATTAATTATATTGATGAGTCAATATCAAATATTTGGCAATTCTACGGTAACAGTGGCGCCGCGATCTGACGATGGATTCTTATAGTACTCAATAAAATAAGACGAAAATGAAGAATACCATTTTTCGAGATTTCGTTTAGTTTTAGAGATATCAAGTTTTAAAAATACTAAAGACTATTTGAAGCCCTGAAGAAGTCGGCAAAGTCGACGAAACGTTGGTGGATAAATAAAAAAGTCACACATAAAAAACGTGTCCTTATTTTCCCAATATAAACTTTCAAATTATTAATTAAATTATGGACAGAAATGATAATAATTTAAAAATACTTTTTTTTTTTAAATTGTTTTTTTATAGAAGCCACGGAATCCGTAGTATCACGGGTTTCGTGTGGCGCCGCTATCTGACGACGGATTCTTTTAGAACTTGACAAAATAAGTCGGAAAGTAAAAATAAAATTTTAAACTACAAATTGAGTAATGGAATGTGATGTCTCAAATTGTCTCAAGTGAGGACCAGTGGTTAGAACTTATCGTAGGTCCAGTTCTATTTTATCATCTCGGTTTATTTAGATAAATAAGCTGACGTGTTCTGATGTGGCCATCCACTTGACTTTACCATACAACCTGGCCCCTCACTTATATTTAATATTTAATAAAATTATTTATAATCATGTAGGGGGGGGGGTTAGTTTTTGCATTTTTAGATTACTGTGTGCCCACTGATTATGTATACAAAATTTGGTTGAGTTTGGTACAAGAGCCTAGATTTTCATTTTTTGACCCTACACCCCCCCCCCTCCCCCCACCAAATTTGGGCCGTTGGTATTTGAATTTTTAGACTTCTGGCGTCGCACTGATTATGTATACAAAATTTGGTTGAGTTTGCTCAAATGGCCTAGATTTTTAATTTTTAACCTCCCCCCTCCACCCTCTTTAATTTTGGGTCGATATGCACCAAAATCTAATCAGCTCTTAATCTCAAGTACCTGGAGGCACCGAGCGATGTTCGGTAACTTCTTCCGTCAGTTAAAAGCTTTATTTTAATATTATTTTTAATTTAAAATTCTGATAAAAAGGTCGATTTTTATTTGAGAGCCGTTTTCAAATTAAAAAAAATACAAAAATATATAGTATTCGCCCACTGTACCCCCCTCCCCCCCACCTCCACCCCCGAAACCTCGCCCTACCCCCGGATCCCCCACCTCCTGCACCTGTTTTGATTCAACCATATGATTCATTTTTATTCATCCAATTGTTAATAAATAAAACCTATCAAAATGTGTTGTTTTTTCAGAAAATTGAGACCTGCTTATGCGAAATATATTTTTAAATAAATTCTTGATTATTTTTTATTCTATTAAATAAATAAAGTTCTTTATAAAAACAATTATAAAACGTTTATTAATATTTCTAACGTTTAGGTAGAACAAAATATGTTAAAATCCACAATCACAATACTTCTTCAAGGCCTTTGAGAATAAAGGATTAACCCGACCCATTGTCTGTCTGGGTACAAAAGAAAAGAGAAACCCTTTTCAAATCCCTAAGATTGACATTTTTCTACCTGTGAATAATTAATTTGATTACGAAAAAAAAACCATCAAAAACAATTTTGTCGAAGATGTGACCGTGACAGATCGAATTGTCACCCCAAAAACCCCCTAATCCGTGAATTCCAACAAAATCGGTAGAGCCGTTTTCAAAATAGAACTAAAATACAAATATATGTGGGATCCAGCCAAGACAACTTGCCCTGGTCTTACACACCATGACATCAACCACCCTGGTTCCTGCCAACATTCAGCAGAAGTGTGTGAGTGAAGTGTGAGTGAAGTGTGTGAGTGAACCCCTCCCCCAAGTGTGTTCTACCAAACCGCAAGACAGCGCATGCTTTGCCTTTGCCTACATATATATACAAACAAATATATAAATAAATATACAATTTTTGCTCGTTTAATAAGAGTAGATGAAGCAAAACTACGTGCGAAATTTGGTTTCGATATTCACAATAGTTTTTGAGCTAGCCCGTCCACAAAAATATGGTAACGCACAGACTAACAGACATTTTGACAAAACAATTATTATCTCAAAAAATATAATTTTTTCGATGTTCACTTATTAGGGCTTTTTTTGTAGAGCGAAATGCCCTGGTTTTGCTCAATTTTTCTAATCAAAATAGTTTCAGCCGTTTTTGAGATATTTCGAAAAAAACACTTTTTTCATGCACGATTACAATACTTGACCATACCCTGTATGGTAAAGTAATAATCCAAGGAGGCCCGGATTAAGTCTTAAAACAATAATAATAATTAATTCTGACCAAGGTGAAGTGTTTTACTTATTTAACGAATTCGAGAGTGTTTCGGCCGTCCCTGCGGGCTACGCTCTCTCCATATAGGGAGTGTTTTGTTCCTTCTTCTTCTTCAGTAACACACCCGTATAAATTAGATTAGCCTACTTACTTTATTGTTTTCAATTCAATGCATTATATTCAGCCGTTGCCGAGGTCAGCAATCAAACAAATACATGCATTGTTCTTAGGCAAACAAATGTCCATTTTGGACAGGTAAACAACTAACAAGCTCTAACTAGAATCTAAACTTTAGATCTGGTCTTTCTAGTTTGGGAAATTTTGTTTATTTGGACCACTTTTTTGATCAAACTCTTAGATTTATAGATATTTTAGATTTTCCGGACAGGATATAATCCGAATCATCAAAAGCATCATGGAAAATGCTGGATATCTATAAATCTAAGAGTTTTATCAAAAAAGTGGTCCAAGTAAACGTTCAAGTCAATAAAATTTACTAGAGAATGCGACCCGAATGAAGTTTCTAGGATGAGTGGTTTTCATTTTATAAAGAAAAAACTGCGATTTTTTAAAACAATGGATCATTTCCTGTCATGGAAAATGTTGGATATCTATAAATCTAAGAGTTTTATCAAAAAAGTGGTCCAAGTAAATGTTCAAGTCAACAGAATTTACTAGAGAATACTACCCGAATCAAGTTTTTAGGATGAGTGGTTTTCGTTTTATAAAGAAAAAACGGCGATTTTTTGAAACATTGGATCATTTCCTGTCATGGAAAATGTTGAATATCTATAAATCTAAGAGTTTTATCAAAAAAGTAGCCCAAGTAAACGTTCAAGTCAATAAAATCTACTAGAGAATGAGCCTCGAATCAAGTTTCTAGGATGAGTGGTTTTCATTTTATAAAGAAAAAACTGCGATTTTTTGAAACAATGGATCATTTCCTGTTATGGAAAATGCAGGATATCTATAAATCTAAGAGTTTTATCAAAAAAGTAGTTCAAGTAAACGTTCAAGTCAACAAAATTTGCTAGAGAATGCGACCCGAATCAAGTTTCTAGGATGAGTGGTTTTCATTTTATAAAGAAAAAACTGCGATTTTTAGAAACAATGGATCATTTCCTGTCATGGAAAATTCTGGATATCTATAAATCTAAGAGTTTTATCAAAAAAGTAGTCCAAGTAAACGTTCAAGTCAACAAAATTTGCTAGAGAATGCGACCCGAATCAAGTTTCTAGGATGAGTGGTTTTCATTTTATGAAGGAAAAACTGCGATTTTTTGAAACAATGGATCATTTTCTGTTATGGAAAATGCAGGATATCTATAAATCTAAGAGTTTTATCTAAAAAGTAGTTCAAGTAAACGTTCAAGTGAACAAAATTTGCTAGTGAATGCGACCCGAATCAAGTTTCTAGGATGAGTGGTTTTCATTTTATAAAGAAAAACTGCGATTTTTTGAAACTATGGATCATTTCCTGTTATGGAAAATGCAGGATATCTATAAATCTAAGAGTTTTATCTAAAAAGTAGTTCAAGTAAACGTTCAAGTCAACAAAATTTACTAGAGAATGCGACCCGAATCAAGTTTCTAGGATGAGTGGTTTTCATTTTATAAAGAAAAACTGCGATTTTTTGAAACTATGGATCATTTCCTGTTATGGAAAATGCAGGATATCTATAAATCTAAGAGTTTTATCTAAAAAGTAGTTCAAGTAAACGTTCAAGTCAACAAAATTTATTAGAGAATGCGACCCGAATCAAGTTTCTAGGATGAGTGGTTTTCATTTTATAAAGAAAAAACTGCGATTTTTTGAAACTATGGATCATTTCCTGTCACGGAAAATGCTAAATATCTATAAATCTAAGAGTTTTACTAAAAAAATAGTTCAAGTAAACGTTCAAGTCAATAAAATTTACTAGAGAATGACATACGAATGAAGTTTCTAGCATAAGTGGTTTTCATTTTATGAAGGAAAAACTGCGATTTTTTGCAAAAAACTGAAAAAATTTAAACTCATTACGGCAGGGATTATCATTATCCAATTAATATGAAGCTTTGTTTAAATTCTAGTAAATTTAATCTAGTTTAAAAATGTATAGAGCGGTCTTTGTCGCCAACGTGCTCCTTCATGGTCAAAATGGGGAAAAATCGAAAAAAGTGTGAGTTTTAAGGATATTCAAAAGTTTTTTGACAGGCGCTAATACCGGTTGTATTGAACCTAAATAGATGAAATCTTTATCATTTCATGAGTAATTTAAAGAGCTTTAATTTATCTAATAAATATCTTTTTTATTTGATAAGCCGTTTTAAAGTTATTCAAGAAAAACTGAAAAAACTACAAAATTTTCTAATTTTTAGGCGCGTAGAAAAATTTCCACGACACAGATTTAGAGGAAAACTTAGGGTAGTAATATTAGAGTATCAATAAAGAAATTCCAGCAATAAAATCTTCACCGGAAGTTATTTCCTGCTAAAATCGTAATTTTATTTTTATTTTGTATGTTTCCTTGTCAAAATGTCCTTAATTAAACGTCTCTGAAAAAATCAATTAAATTTAATTGTTTATTTATTTTGATGACATCATAAAGGGACCGTGAATGCGGTTGCCTAAATAGAAAACCCTCCTCTAAAAGCCTGTTTCAAATCAAAATAAACACACAATTCACAAAACTGTACTCTTCTATTATATATATCTAAAAAGAGAATATGGGGGGGGGGGGAATTGGTTATAGGGTGTATGTAAATCACTTGAGGTATTTTGTTAATTTTTCACGCATTTCAAAGAAGGCTCGCTCGTTCATCTTCTATGCGAACTCTCTTTTGACATTTTCTGGTCTCACGTTGAGCTATTTATGAGACAAGTGTGAAAAATGCAAGTTTATGTAGCACATTCCTAAGAGTATCTTAAACACATTTTTTTCCCATAAAAATATTTAACTGTTTTTTAGAAAAATAAGTATAATAAAAAGTAAATAAAAGTAAAAAAAAAAATAACAAATTTTATTTTCACATTTATAATATATTTAAATATTAAAATGATGATTTGTTAAATTATTCTTATTATTTAAAATGTTAGAATAAGTAATTTAACCTGTAATATCTATTACTATTATTATGATTAGTAGCTGGAGACACCGAGCGATACACGGTAATCAAATTAAAAAAAAAATACAAATATATATATAGTACACGCCTCCTGGACCCCCGCCCCCCCCCTCCCCAAAACCACGCACTGATAATATTTTTAGTACATGTTTTTTAATAAGAGGAATTTTAATCAATTAAATTGGCAAATTCTAATATGTATTCATATTTGCTATAACCTATTAGTGGGTTTTAAAATTAAAAAACCAATTAAAAATAAAAGATAATTGAAAAAAATGTAAACAAACTTTTTTATTGAGATTTTCATCTATAAATAATTACTTTAATTAAGAAAAGATCAATTAAGATGAAATTTGTCGAGGTCCAGACCTAGCCAGATTGTTTTCTCATCCTCAAAACTTGTTAAATAGATTTTATTTATAGACATTTTTTAGTACCCATCAAAAAACTCTTCAATTAAAACAAAGTTTAAGTATCTTTTTGAAAAAGATGGAAATTATTTCAAAAATCAACCCAGTATATAATATTATTAAAAGAATTTAACTTTTAAGGACATCATAGTTAATAGCTACTGGCCCGGCAAGCTTAGTTAGCGCTTGGGTTCGATTCCTAAGGGGACGAACCTCTCTGATATGCAATGGAAAAATATTTCTCTATTAACTATGATGTCCTTAAAAGTTAAATTCTTTTAAAAAAATTTTGTTTTGCCGAGAGTAGCAGAGTTGTTGATTCACAAAGAAAAACAAAGAGGTTGTCCTCTGCTTGATGCAAATGAAAATTTCGGAAATAAACACACCTTTGAAATATTTATAGGAAGTCCACAGCAACCGACATTACAATACATTTTTTATTATTATTCTTGTAGACCAATGTCACATAAACAGGCAGCCTTTCATTCAATGATACATAGATTAATAAATATACCTCTTTCAGAAAAAGCATATTTAAAAGTATTAGAGATAATTAAAGAAATCATAGTAAAAAATGGGCACGAAAAAAGCCCCATAGACCAACTGTTATATAAAACTCAAGAATTTTAAATAGTTCTATTAAGTAGAAAATAATCTCTTAAATCTGAGTATAACGAAGTTTTAATATCATTATAAACACAGTATTTTCATTGTTGTGACTTTTCGATTTAATAATTATTTATTTAATAATTAATTATTTAATCAATATTATTTGATAATTAAGTTAAATAATTGTTAAAAATAATTATTAAGATTATTTTTTGAGATCTAATTGATTTAATATTTTGTTTATTTGATGTCGGATAAAAAAATAGTTCTTATAAAAGTTGTTCAATTTTTTTGAAAATTAAGGATCCGTAAAGAAATATATAGGTTTCCATTTAAAAAATAGAAGTTGACCTGGAAATATCCTTGAAAGCTTGTTCTAAGTCGACAAACAATAGCGTAGTTTAGTTTCCCCTTCGATATAAATAAACTTTTATTTGAAACTTTTTTTCATATAATGCACTGTTTTTGAGTTATAAGATAAAATAAAAACTCACCCCCTAAAATACACATTTATGTACAGCCAGTACTATTATATATGAATAAACAATAATATAGTAGACAGTTATAAGAAGCTTTTCGAATTAGATCTTTGAAAATATTTTAAATTATTTTTTTGTATTTTTTTTCTAAAATATAAATATGTAAATAAACAAAAATTTCAAACTTTTTTTTTTTCTTTTTGAATTTGGACTATTTTCGAAGAAGTTAAGAACGAAAAACCGAAATTTTAAGCCGATGCGATGATTAAAAAAATTTCAAAATTTTCAAGGAAGAATTTTTTGATGGGTAAAAAAATGTCAAAAAAATGAAAGAAATCAAAAATTAAATTTTTTTTAAAACCGTCCTATTTGACGTGGAATGCCTCAAATATATATCTACATATACAGGGTGCTTCAAAAAAATGTATACACACTTTGAACTTCCATAGAAAATTTATTTACCGTTCTACAAAGTTAAATTTCAGGAAAATAGAAAGCTGAAAGTCCAATGTAAATGAAACATAAATAACAAATGTTAATACTGTTCAAATTGGTGACCTGCAGCATCAATACAATTCTGAGTACGAGTCACCACTGATTCTGTACATCGTATCAAAACGTCCAATGAGATTTCTCTACACACTGCTTGAATCTCATTCCAAAGAATGTCTAGGTTACGTGGTTTACGTTTGTACACCTCATCTTTTACTGTGCCCCACAAGAAGAAATCCAGTGGTGTAAGGTCTGGAGAGCGTGCTGGAAACTCGATTGGCCCCCTGCGTCCTATCCACTGGCCCGACAAATTTTGATCCAGGTAAGCTACATTTTTTTGAAGCACTTTGTTCAAAATTGATTTGACAGTTGACTGATTTCCCGTATATACAGGGTGCTTCAAAAAAATGTAGCTTACCTGGATCAAAATTTGTCGGGCCAGTGGATAGGACGCAGGGGGCCAATCGAGTTTCCAGCACGCTCTCCAGACCTTACACCACTGGATTTCTTCTTGTGGGGCACAGTAAAAGATGAGGTGTACAAACGTAAACCACGTAACCTAGACATTCTTTGGAATGAGATTCAAGCAGTGTGTAGAGAAATCTCATTGGACGTTTTGATACGATGTACAGAATCAGTGGTGACTCGTACTCAGAATTGTATTGATGCTGCAGGTCACCAATTTGAACAGTATGGACTTTCAGCTTTCTATTTTCCTGAAATTTAACTTTGTAGAACGGTAAATAAATTTTCTATGGAAGTTCAAAGTGTGTATACATTTTTTTGAAGCACCCTGTATATTCCGCCCCTTTTTGAAAAGAACCATAAAAATTAAAAATTAAATTAACAATTATTCAAATTGTATTCAGGATGAAGATAAATTAAAAAAACCAAAACAAACAAACTCCTTCTCTCTCTTTAAATCAACACGAGAGAGAGAGAGAGAGAGAGAGAGTAGCAATTCTTTCACTGAAAAAGACAGAAAAGTGTCAAAATGCCTAGAAATGGAATGAATAATAAAAATGAGAGAATGCAGACGGGAAAAGACCGGTCTGAGAGAATGGGGGTATTGAAACGATAAATAAATAAATAAATAAATAAAGAACAAAAAAAAGAGAGAAGAAAAATTATTTATTACTCTAGGTGGCAGACAACAATGCCATTCCTCCTTCCTATAACGAACAAATTTGCATTTTATATTTTTACTTTACCATACAGGGTATGGTCAAGTATTGTAATCGTGCATGACAAAAGTGTTTTTTTTTCCTTCTTTTTTTCGAAATATCTCAAAAACGGATTAAACTATTTTGATTTAAAAAATTGACCAAAACCATGGCATTTCGGTCTACAAAAAAGCTCTAATAAGTGAACATCGAAAAACTTATATTTTTCGAGATAATAATTGTTTTGTCAAAATGTCTGTTAGTCTGTGCGTTACCAAATTTTGTGGACGAGCTAGCTCAAAAACTAGTGTGAATATCGAAACCAAATTTCACACGTAGTTTTGGTCCATTGATTTTTCGTTTATTGGGCCACGCAGGTGGGGGCCTCCACTAACAAGAAATATTTACATAGTCGGGTGAATTTAATTATAGGAGTATTTACATAATTATAGGAACATTTACATAATATATTTACATTTTTTTTTCTTTATACAATTTCTAGCGCATGGCGATTTCCCTATAAGTTCTCCTGTTGAAGCTATAAAAATTCATCAAAGAACCCCTCATCGCCCTGAAGGTCATATCGCATAAAGTTCTCTGGGAAATTCCCAGGGCAACAAGGGAGAGGATTAGATTTTGGTGCATATCGACCCAAAATTAAGTAGGTGGAGGGGGGGGTTAAAAATTAAAAATCTAGGCTATTTGAGCAAACTGAACCAAATTTTCGATGCATAATCAGTGGACCCACAGATGTCTAAAAATGCAAAAACTAACAGCCCAAAATGGGGGAAGGAGGGTCTAAAAATGCAAAAACTAACCTCCCTTACCTGATTATAAATAATTTTATTAAAAATTAAATATAAGTGGGGAGCCAGGTTGTATGGTAAAGTCAAGTGGATGGCCACATCAGAACACGTCAGCTTATTAATAATTATCTAGAGAATGATTTAAAAATTATTTCCAAGATTGGTATTTCGCTTACTAATCTATATCTATGCTTATTATAATTGGCTTGTGAGACGACGTCGACGTGATTTTTTTTTTTATTTTAAAACCCATTAATAGTTCATGATAAATCAAATTTATTAAAATTAGTAAATTTTAATTATTATTTTAAAACCCACTAATGTACTCCAGGGGGTATAGCCTCTTTGGCCACCAAGATGCCCGCCAAGGTAGGCTTCGAGCTGGTAGTATATAACCCATATAGGTTAAAATTTGGTAAAGTGTATAATTCTGGGCTGTTCAATAATATGAAGAAAAATAAATTATGCCTTTTGGTGTAGCCATCCACTTGAATTTACCATACACCCTGGCCCCTCACTTATATTTAATATTTAATAATTTTTTTTTAATCATGTATGGAGTTAGTTTTTGCATTTTTAGACTTCTAGTGCCCATCTGTTTATGTATACAAAATTTGATTGAGTTTGCTCAAATGGCCTAGATTTTTATTTTTTTAACCCCATCCAACCTAATTTTGGCCCCAGAATTATAAAACGAGGAGGTTCTAAATTCGATTGAATTTTTTTTGTGTCTCATGTCATGCGTGGATCAAGGGGGGGTCGATGGGGTCGACCGCCCCCCCCCCCCCCAAAGCATTGGAGATCAACATTTTTATGTTTTTTAATTTTTTTTTTTATAACATTAAATTTTAAAATTGAAGAAAATAAAGTTTTATGTGGGGGGGGGGTGCGTCTCTAAACCCCCCCCTTAGACGAATTCGACCGCGACACACTTCCGAGATCAAAAGTAGATCTTATATACGGGCGACCGCTCCCCCCCCCCCCCCCCAAATCAGAGGTCTGGATCCGCGCCTGGTCTAATGTTACCTGATTGTGAACTTATTTTGATGATTTTTTTTTTAAATTGGGTTCAGTATAGTTTCCGATTGGTAAAAATATAAATTTCATTGGTATTGGACCTTTTTTGTTATGTTTGTTCAGGCATAACTTCTTTGTTTTATGAACCGATTTTAATGATTCTTTCGGCGTTTAGATCAGAATACCTCCAAGATAGTCAAGATATTTAACTATTTATTTATTTTATGTATGTTCAGCGAGAACTTTTTGCCACGTGGACCGATTTCGATGATTATTTTTTATTGGAAAGATGGTACCATAGGGTAATCCCATATTAATTTGGTCAAGTTCTGACGATATGATCAATGACGAAATAACGTAAATCTCCAGTTCTTATGACCAAATAATCTAAATTATAATAAATAAAATCTTTCATAAAAAAATCTTAAAAACATTCATTTAAAACCCGCAAACGTTTCGAGAGAATTTCTATATTGATGAATTTAATTTTATTATCATTTTTTGATTCATTCCCCCAACACTTTCTCTTACGTGATGCATACAAAATATTATCATAAGTCACTACTAATAACATCACTAAGAAGAGAAAAATAAAAATAATTTTTAAGAAAAAAATAAAAACCGACTTCAAAAAATTAAATGCAACAAATAAAATAATAATAACTTAAAAATAAAATAAAATGCAGTAAAAGGTATAAAATAATTATCATATTTAGTTACAACTAAGCGACGAAATATTAAGATGAAATTATTTTTTGAAGTTGGTGCCAAACAAACTATACATCTATAAGCGAGCGTACCCACCAAACGTACTAAGTAAGATCCGTCGAGTGCGATTCATAAAATGTATATGTTTGACACCGACTTCAAAAAGTAATTTCATGTTAATATTTCGTCGTTTAGTTGTAACTAAATAAGATAATAATTATTTTATACCTTTTAGTGCATTTTATTTGATTTTTGAGTTCTTATTATTTTATTTGTTTCATTTAAATTTTTGAAGTCGGTTTTATTTTTTTTATAAAATTTTATTTTTTTTATTTTCTCTTTTTAGTGATGTTATTAATAGTGACTTAAAATAATAGCTTGCATACATCTCGTAAGAGAAAGCGTCGAGGGAATGAATCAGAAAATGATAATAAAATTTAATTCATAAATATATAAATTCTCTAGAAACGTTTGCGGGTTTTAAATGAACGTTTTAAGATTGATTTATTATAGAGGATTTTATTTATTATAATTTCGATTATTTCCTCATAAGAATTGGAAATTTACGTTAATTCATCATTGATTATATCATCAGAACTTGACCAAATTAATATGGGACTATCCCTAAGGCACCCTCTTTCCAATATAAAAAGAATCATCGTAATCGGTTCATAAACAAAGAAGTTATGCCTGAACTAACATAGCAAAGAAAATCCGATACCAATGAAAAAAACGGGACCAATTTGAAACTAGACTGAACCCAATGCAAAAAAAATCATCAAAATCGGTTTACAATTGGCGAAGATATCAGGTAACATAGACACAAAAAAATTCAGTCGAATTGAGAACCTCGTCCTTTTTTGAAGTCGGTTAAAAAACGGAAGAAAGGATTCAAATAACTTCGAATTAAAATTTTTGTTTTGTAATTTCTGGGGTTTTTTTTTTTTTTTGTTCTGAGATCACGATAGTTAATTTAAATAACCTAAACATAAAGAATTTTATAGCTAAAGTATTTATATACTGTAAAATAAAAATAATCTAAAATTTAATAAATATTAATAGCCCAGTCATATTAGGGTTTCACTTCGGAATGAAAGATAATAAGCTGTAAATTGGTATAAACCTTTGTTTTGTCGTCCTAAATATTGTCTCAAAAGTCACAAATGCTATCGTGAACGCGTCTTAAGATATTGAAGGTCAAAGGTCATAAAAATTGGTTTTTCGCGAATATCTGGCTTCCTATTGCTTAAATGAGATTTGCACTTATTATAAAAGTTGTAGAGTATAAAATTGTCTAAAACTTTTGTTTGAACTTTTTTTTTATACGATTAACCGTTTTTGGGGTAGAGCGCGAAGAGTGAGCAGCGTACAGTCATATATGGCCTAATGCGAGGTCAAGCGTGAGTTACGGTCACGATAGCATTTGTGAAATTTTTAACCGACTTCAAAAAAGGAGGAAGTTCTCTATTCGATTGAATTTTTTTTTGTGCCTATGTTACCTTATATCTCCGCCAATTTTCAACCGATTTTGAAAAAAAATTTTGCATTGGGTCCAGTCTAGCTTCCGATTGGTCCCATTTTTTTCGTTTTTTTCATAGGTATTAGACCTTTTTTATTAGGTTTGTTTAGACCTAACCTCTTTGTTTATGAACCGATTTCGATGGTTCTTTTTTTATCCGAAAGGGAGTGTCTTAGGGATGGTGTCATATTAATTTGGTCAAGTTCTGATGATATGATCACTATTAATAACATCACTAAAAAAGAAAAATAAAAATAATTTTTAAGAAAAAAATAAAAACCGACTTCAAAAAATTAAATGCAACAAATAAAATACACTAAAAGGTATAAAATAATTATTATCTTATTTAGTTACAACTAAACGACGAAATATTAACATGAAATTACTTTTTGAAGTCGGTGCCAAACATATACACTTTTATGAATCGCACTCGACGGATGTTACTTAGTACGTTTGGCGGGTACGCTCGCTTATAGGTATAGTTTGTTTGGTACCGACTTCAAAAAGTAATTTCATGTTAATATTTCGTCGTTTAGTTGTAACTAAATAAGATAATAATTATTTTATACCTTTTAGTGTATTTTATTTGTTACATTTAATTTTTGAAGTCGGTTTTTATTTTTTTCTTAAAAATTATTTTTTTAATATTTAAATGCGTTATTCTATTATATATTATTTTCAAATTTTCTTTTCTTGATGTTGCATTTTTGTTTTCCGTCTTCCATGTGTGTATGAGTGCCATTTGATTGATTGATGATGTCATCATCATCTTCATTTCTAACGGATATCTAATAACTATATTCAAAGACAAGAAGGAGCGACGATAGCATTTTATAGCAATAGCAATAATAAATAATAGCAAAGGTAATCTGATCATTCACATGACTTTACAATATCCTTCCTCTATTTATATGATCATTAATGATGACTGGACCTATGGATTTTTTTCTTTTTTTATCTTAGATTACTAAAAATGAAACTCGGTATGTATGTAGTTTTATTAATTCAAATTATATTTCCCTTTTAATGTGGTCCTTATTTCGCTCCAGTTGAGTCAAAAGAAGTGTAAAATCTAATATTTAATCAAATAAGCTAAATAGTTAGAATTAAATCACGAATTGCCCAAGCAAAAATGGGGTTTAATTCAAAACAAAAACTACTATGCTCCTCCTCAATCAGCTTAGAAAACAGGAAGTTGCTATTGAAGACATATGTATGGAGCATAGCCATGTACGGGTGTGAAACCTGGACAATTAGAAAAGCGGAGAGAAAGAGATTAGAGGCTTTCGAAATGTGGTGCTACAGAAGAATGATGAATATCAAATGGATGGATAAAATTACAAATGAAGAAGTTCTTGGAAGAATCGGAGAAAGAAGAACCTTGTGGAAGAGTCTGAAGAAGAGAAGAGGTCAAATGATGGGGCACACACTGAGACTGCTTAGGGATATCTTGGAGGGGAGGGGGAGAAAAGGGGAAGGGGAAGACCCAGATTAGAATATTTCAACCAAATAATTGGGGATATGGGATGCCAGACATTTAGAGTGGTCAAACAGCTGGCGGGGGACAGAGTCGAGTGGAGGCGGATTGTTGCATCAAACCAGTCTTAGGACTGTATACTCAATGATGATGATAAAATACAAATGAAAAATAATAGAATTAAATAAACTGACACGTTCTGATGTGGCCATCCACTTGATTTTACCATACAACCTGGCCCCTCACTTATATTTAATATTTAATAAAATTATTTATAATCATGTAGGGGGGTTAGTTTTTGCATTTTTATTCTTCTGAGGGTCCACTGATTATGCATACAAAATTTGGTTGAGTTTGGTACAAGAGCCTAGATTTTTCATTTTTAACCCCCCTACACCCCCCTTAATTTTGGGTCGATATGCACCAAAATCTAATAAGCTCTTAATCTCAATGGACGAAAACTACGTGTGAAATTTGGTTTCGCAATTCACACTAGTTTTTGAGCTAGCTCGTCCACAAAAATTTGGTAACGCACAGACTAACAGACATTTTGACAAAACAATTATTATCTCAAAAAATATAATTTTTTCGATGTTCACTTATTAGAACTTTTTTGTAGAGCAAAATTCCATGGTTTCGCTCAATTTTTTTAATCAAAAGACTTCCAACCGTTTTTGAGATATTTCGAAAAAAATGTAGGAAAAAACCCACTTTTTTCATGCACGATTACAATACTTGACCATACCCTGTATGGTAAAGTAATAAATAGTATGAGAGCCGTAAATGTTTGAAATAGAAACAATAATTAAAAACAAACAAAATCAACTAGTGTGCTCACCACACGTCTTTCACATTTTCATTTATTTGAAGTCAGCGCGTCACTACCAATTTACACCCCCTTACTTTATTTCATTTTTTTTTTTTATTTTCTCAAAAACGGGTACAACGATTTTTTTAAAACTTAGTGTATTTACCAAAAGTCTTGAACTTGATAGATACATTAATTTAAAAAAAAATCATTAGAGCAGTTTTTGAAAAAAAAAAACGAAAAATCTTTCATGTAAATGTCCTCTTCCGGTTTTCCGATTTCAATCAAACGCTTTCTGTACTCTTTCTAGCCTATATTGATCGTAAGTTTCAAATTTCGTAGCTCTGAGACTTATGGATGCGAAACGCAGAGGGGTACATTCGTACTACGAACTGACGAATGGATTTTGGACCACTTTTTGACCTCTGGGGACCACAATATCCGGTTTTATGTCCCAAATCCGGTTTCCAAGTATTAAAGGCATCGATTTCTTCCACCTAGAAGTTACAAAATGAAATTAACTTTTTTCATCTCTGAGATATAAATTCTAAGAATATAAATGTGAAAGTAAAAAATTATCAAGTGAATCTTGGTCCTACTAGAGTATTTTTTATTAATATTTCAAATGGATAACGTTTATCAACCCCCTTTGCTAGTTTATTTTTTCATTCCCCGACACAGTCGAGTGAAATTGGCAATATAAATTAAATGAGTATCAAAGGCTTTAAGGTGCTTTTATTTCTCTATATACCCACCCAATTTACTTTCACTTTATATATACCTTTATATATACAGGCAAGTCCAAATTAATTGACTTATAAAGTTGTTGCGACTGCCAAGTTTGCTCTAATCACGATCTAAGGGTGTCAAACTTAACTTTTGAGCCAAACAAACAACCACTGAACTAAAACCACATTATATCTTCCCCCTATCTCTCTCTCTCTCTCTGTTATCTTTCTTGATCTTAAGAAGCGAAATTCAAGATTATATCTAAAATAATACACAGACGCATATACATATTATATTGACAGATTCTATTTGACACAGACATAAAGTGTTGTAACAGAAATCAATCTACTCTTATTAAACGAGCAAAAATTGTATTTATATGTTTGTTCTATTTTGATGAAACAGATTTTGATGAAACCAAATCTATTAACAAGTTTTGAGGATGAGAAAACGATCTGGCTAGGTCTGGACCTCGACAAATTTCATCTTAATTGATCTTTTCTTAATTAAAGTAATTATTGACAGATGAAAATCTCAATAAAAAAGTTTGTTTACATTTCTTTCAATTATCTTTTATTTATTAATTGGTTTTTTTAATTTTAAAACCCACAAATAGATTATAGAAAATATTATTATATATATAAAAATTAGGAATTTTTTGTTTGTTTTTTATTAACAGGTGTGTAAATCATAACAAAACAGGTGTGTTTACAAATAAAGTGGTTGAAGTGGCTTTTTTTTATATAACTTGGAAACAAATCTTATTTAATTTTATGTTTTTATTTCAGATCCTATACGATTATATTTTTTTATTATTATTTTCCTATTTATTTTTTTATAATGATTATCAATATGAACGAATGTGGGGAATTTGGTGTACGAGTAAACAAATAGACACATAATATGTAGACCATTAGAAAGCTAGAAATGGAAAAACTGGGTGCGGGGTGGGAATGGATGTTGGGGGTACAGGAGGTGGGGTGGAGTTGTGGGGGATCTGGGTGTGGGGGCGGAGTGTGGGGTGACGGAGTGGTGGGGGTGAGGTGGGGGGGGGGTTCGGGGGGGGGGCGGGTCAGGCGTTACCGTGCATCGCTCGGTGGCTCCAGGTACTACATATTATATTGACAGACATAGAGGGTTGTAACAGAAATCAGTTATTATAGGAATCGGATTGGCTGTAAAAGATGATGAGTCTACTAGCTAGAGCAGTGGTTACCAACCTGGGGGCGATTTGGGTTATCAGGGGGCGATTTGGGGGCGATGAGTATTCAAAGGGGGAAAAATTAAAATAGTACTGTACAATAAAACAATAACAAAGTTTTCAAACTTTCATATATTTTTTCAAATCTTAACTGTCAACTTGCTTAATTTTTCTAGATTCCAATTTAAATAAGCTGACTTATTCTGATGTGGCCATCCACTTGACTTTACCATACAACCTGGCCCTCTCACTTATATTTAATAAAATTATTTATAATCATGTAGGAGAGGGGGGTTAGTTTTTGAATTTTTAGACTCATGAGGGCCCACTGATTATGAATAAAAAATTTGGTTGAGTTTGGTACAAGAGCCTAGATTTTCATTTTTGACGCCCTTCCGCCCCCTGCCCCCCATTTTTGGCGGTTAGTTTTTGCAATTTTAGACTTCTGGGGTCTCAGGGATTATGTATACAAAATTTGGTTGAGTTTGCTCGAATGGCCTAGATTTTTAATTTTTAACCCCCCCCCCCCCCTCCCATATGGTAGATTGGGAAAGGGTGAGGAAATGATCATTAATTTATTTTTTTCATTGAAAGACTTTCACCATCTTGATGAAAAACTAATATTTGGTAGAATAGCATATTCGCAGTAACTTAAAAAAAAATTGAAATTATTTACCATGTAGTTTTGATAAAAAACAAAAAAAAACATATTTGGGCGATTATTTTTAGTGAAGGGGATAAAATATCAATGGCTTGGAAACGACCCATTCATAAATAGAAAGTAGTAGCGTAAAATGTACAGTCACGTTAAAAAAACATAACCTAAAATTTTAACACCGTCCATATTTATAGAGTGGTTACGAGAATAAAACTTTTTGTGTGGATTGTCGCGAAAAAACATCCTTAAATAAGCTTTTTGTATTTTTTTTTCGAAAAAAAAAAAAAAAAAAAAATTGAATTTAGACCATTTTTGAAGGAGTTATGAGCGAAAAACCGTAATTCGATATTTTTTAAACCGGGGATCAAAAAAATTTCAAAATTTACCACAGAAAAAGTTTTTTGATGGATATTAAAAAATGTCAAAAAATGAAGGAATTCAAAAATTAAAATTTTTCAAACCGTCCGATTTGGAGTGGAATGCCCCATATATACGCGAAATACGGAACTCGTTGCAAATAAAAATGAAAAATAAGAAAAACTTACAGTCAGCAGGAATAATACAGCTCATATCAATTAATCTAGCGTTGGTACAAACCTGAAACAAATGGAAAAAAGTATTAATATATAATATAATAAACGATAAAGTGTATCTTTAATAATATTCAATAATAAAACTATAAGTACTTCGATATAAATTGCTTCAACCACTTTATTTGTAAACACACCTGTTTTGTTATGAATCCACCTGTAATGTTATGATTTAGACACCTGTTAATTAAAAACAATCCTAATTTTAATATAATATAATAATATTTGCTATAACCTATTAGTGGGTTTTAAAATTAAAAAACCAATTAATAAATAAAAGATAATTGAAAAAAATGTAAACAAACTTTTTTTATTGAGATTTTCATCTATCAATAATTACTTTAATTAAGAAAAGATCAATTGAGATGAAATTTGTCGAGGTCCAGACCTAGCCAGATCGCTTTCTCATCCTCAAAACTTCTTTCATCAAAATCGATAGAGCCGTTTTCAAAATAGAACTATGATACAAATATATAAATATATATATACAATTTTTGCTCGTTTAATAAGAGTAGATAGATAGATAGATTAGAAAAAAAATTCCTGGTTATATTCCCAGATTAAACACGTTTGATCAAGTTTCTACAAGTTTTATAAATGTCTTTAAGATACTTTCTAGAAATGTGATTGGATTAATTACAATTTATTTCTAGAAAAATTCAGCTAAATTTAAATTATTTGAAATTTTCCAAATGTATATTTTAGGTATTTGACAGTGATTAATCATTTATTATTATTATTATTATTATTATAACAGTTATTGCGAACAGTCGTTTGGCGGCCGGACGTGATTTTTTTTATTCATTTAAAAAATATAATAAAATCCGTTGATTTATTCATTTTCTTAAAAAGTATATTATACATTATTTTTCCAAAAAAACAAGAAAAAAAATCAATTAAAATTTAAATATTCTAGTAAAGAAGACGTCGTCAAGGACATATTATTTATTTATTTATTTGGAATCTGTTTGATTTATTTAATTTTTGTAATTTTTTTCAACGAAGAAATCGTGAGAATTTCTAAAAAAAAGTCGCTTTTTTAAAATCATTTTTATATTAACTAACTACTATTAGTAAGCTTGGCAAGCTAATGTCTGAATTTTTAATTAATTGATTAGATTATTATGAGGTCTCTTGATTTACAACTTCAGATTCATAAATGTTTAAAATATCAACATTTTTTTTAAATTTTTTTTTAAATTATTTTATTGAGATTTTCAGGCGTTGACATGATAAAGGCATATAAAAAAACAGAGATGTTCTTTACTTTACCATACAGGGGGTATGGTCAAGTATTGTAATCGTGTATGAAAAAAGTGTTATTTTCCTTCTTTTTTTCGAAATATCTCAAAAACGGCTGAAACTATTTTGATTAAAAAAATTAAGCGAAACCATGGGCATTTCGGTCTACAAAAAAGCTCTAATAAGTGAACATCGAAAAAATTATATTTTTCGAGATAATAATTGTTTTGTCAAAATGTCTGTTAGTCTGTCTGTGCGTTACCAAATTTTTTGTGAACGAGCTAGCTCAAAAATTAGTTTGAATATCGAAACCATAATTTCACACGTAGTTTTGGTCCATTGAGATTAACGAGCTGATTAGATTTTGGTGCATATCGACCCAAAATTAAGGAGGATAGAGGGGTTAAAAATTGAAAATCTAGGCCTTTTGAGCAAACTCAGCCAACTTTTGTATACATAATCAGTGGGACGACAGAAGTCTAAAAATGCAAAAACTAACCCCCCCCCACCTACATGATTAAAAATAATTTTATGGGCCAGGTTATATGGTAAAGTCATGTGGATGGCCACATCAGAACACGTCAGCTTATTTTTGTTTTTAATTTCAATTCATTCTTCTTCTGTGTCTCTTGTAATAAAATTAAACCTATTGGTAACAAATTGGTATAAGATTCACCTACAAGATTCTCTATTATTATATTAAGTTTAATTTATAAAAAACAATAAACTGACGTGTTCTGATGTGACCACCCACTTGACTTTACCATGGCTCCTCACTTATATTTAATAATTAATAAAATTATTTATAATCATGAATGGGAGGGGGTTAGTTTTGGGATTTTTAGACTTCTGGGGTCCCACTGATTATGTATACAAAATTTGGTCGAGTTTGCTCAAATAGCCTAGATTTTTAAATTTTTAACCCCCCCCCCTCTACCCCCTTAATTTTGGGTTTATATGCACTAAAATCTAATCAGCTCTTAATCTCAATGGACCAAAACTATCTGTGAAATTTGGTTTCGATATTCACACTAGTTTTTGAGCTAGCTCGTCCACAAAATTTGGTAACGCACAGACTAGACGAACCTAACAGGCATTTTGATAAAACAATTATTATCTCACAAAACAATTTTTTCGATGTTCGCTTATTAGGGCTTTTTGAAGAGCGAAATGCCATAGTTTCGCTCAATTTTTTTAATCAAAAATAGTTTCAGCTGTTTTTGAGATATTTCGAAAAAAGAAGGGGTGGGGTAGTGCTGTGAGGAATGAGGGTTCAGGTGAGGATCCAGAGGCTTAGTGGGGTGGTGCGGGTGGGATGGAGGGCGTGGGAGTGTGGTCCGGTGGATGGTGGGGTGGGGCAGGGTGGAGTGGGGGGTTCAGGCGAGGGTACAGAGGCGTAGTGGGGTGAGGTCGGTGGTTGGGCACTGGTGCATGGTGCGGGGGGTAAGAGGTGCTGGGTGGGGTTCGGGGGTGTGGTGGGTGGGAGTGTGGTTGAGTGCGGGGTTCGTGGGTTGGGGGCGTGCAGCTCTGGCTAGCAAGAGGGCCGCCGAAGACGGGCCTTGCATCTAGTATTTTATAAAATTTCAGACGTTTCAGGAGAAATCCCCCTTTTATCAATGGGAATTTAAAATTTTGGACAAAATAGAAATGCTTTATATTACTTTGAATAAAAATAAAAAAATATAAGTAAACATTATTGAAAAAGTATGTTTTTCGCATATAAATAAATATAATTCTTTAATAAAAACAATCCAAATTTTTCTTTATCAATGACAATGATAGTTCACTCCTATCAGTGTCTTATACTAGCATTGAGTATTGAAAAAGTTTTCACTCTTTCCTATCTAATTGCAAATTTCGAAAGATTTGAATAACTTCCCACCCGTTGGGCTCTTTGAACTGCCCCAAAACGACATGATCGCCGTTCGAGTATAAATACTATGTCTACTTTGCCATACAGGATATGGTCAAGTATGATACCCGTGCATGAAAAAAGTGTTTATTTTTCCTTCTTTATTTCAAAATATCACAACAACAACTAGACTAGTTCGACTAACAAATATCGAGCTAAGCCATTGACATTTTGCTCTACAAAAAAGCTCTAATAAGTAAACATTGAAAAACTTCTTTTTTTCGAAATATCTCAAAAATTGTTTTATCAAAATGCCTGTTAGGTAGTCTGTGCGTTACCAAATTTTTGTGGACGAGTTAGCTCAAAAACTAGTTTAAACCAAATTTCACACGTAGTTTTGGTCCATTGAGATTAAGAGTTGATTAGATTTTGGTGCATATCGACCCAAAATTAAGGGGGATGGAGGGGGTTAAAAATTGAAAATCTTGGTCATTTGAGCAAACTCAACCAAATTTTGTATACATAATCAGTGGGACCCCCAGAAGTATAAAAATGCAAAAACTAACCCCCCCCTTACATGATTATAAATAATTTTAGAGGCCAGATTGTATGGTAAAGTCAAATGGATGGCCACATCAGAACATTCCAGCTTATTTATACTTATATAGGTATATAGTGAAAACCATTTTCTGATTTTCTTAATATACAGTACCATCACTCGGTAATTTGTTTGTTTGATTGAAAAAGTTTTCACTTTTTCCTCTCTAATTTCCAATTAATTTTAAATATTTTAATAACTTCCCACCCATTGGGCTCTTTGATCTGCCTCCCCAAAACCATTTTCTCTCTCCGTTTGATCTAAACACTTTTTATTTACAATTAACAAAATTAAAATTTCGCCAATTAGTCGTTAACCTGAATGAGGAGGCTACTCAGAGGCAACAGCCGTGAGCGATTAATATTTCAAGAGAGAGAGAGAGAGAATTAATTCTCTCTCTGGTTGGTCGTCTTGATGTCTCACTCGAAATGCCTGAAAGTCCGTCTGTCCGTTTGTCAACCCAACACCTGTTCGCTATCTCGAAATAGAACCATCCTCAAATCTCAAATCGTCCACTCACTCACTCCTCACTCACTCACTCACTTGTACAATAAATTCGTCACACATTCTCACAGATTCTTCTTTTTCTTCTTTTATCTTTAATTAAAGAAATTTAATCATTATATCCTAGAAATATTTGTAATATTTTTGAAATTAGTCAAGGAATTTGAATATTTTATTATAAGAGCCCAAATTGCTGATATAGTATTAATAAATTTTGGAAGACTTTAAAAATATTTTCAGAAACATCTTATCTATATCTACTCTTATTAAACGAGTAAAAATTGTTTATATATTTGTTTGTTTCATTGTTCTATTTTGAAAACTACTCTCTACCGATTTTGATGAAACAAACTTTATTAACAAGTTTTGAGGATGAGAAAATGATCTGGCTAGGTCTGACCTCGACAAATTTCATCTTAATTGATCTTTTCTTAATTAAAGTAATTATTGATAGATGAAAATCTCAATAAAAAAGTTTGTTTACATTTTTTTCAATTATCTTTTATTTATTAATTGGTTTTTTAATTTTAAAACCCACTAATAGGTTATAGCAAATATTAATATATTATATTAAAATTAAACAATATAATTGATTGATTGGGGATTGATAACCAATCGATTGATTGGGGAATAATGGAATTGAAATAATTATCGGAAAATAGGTTTTTTTATCTAATTAGATTTTTCCTCTTATTAAAAACAAGGACTAAAGATGATATAAGGACACTCGATGGTGGAGAAGTAATCTCCGGAATCGAAGCTAAAATACAATGTATACATTAATTTAATGTAAAATAATTAGGTTTAATAAAATTATAAAATACAATTAAAAATATAAATGATTGATTGGGGGAAAGATGAATAATGGAATTGGTATAATTATCGGAAAATAGGTTTTTTTATTTAATTAGTTTTTTCTCTTATTAAAAAACAAGGAGCTAAAAGATATGATCAAGGACACTCTCTATGGTGGAGAAGTAATCTCCGGAGTCGAAGCTCAAAATACAATGTATACATTATTGTAAAATAATTGGTTTAATAAAATTAAAAAAAAATTAATTGATTATAAATTCGAGTATTAAATCTCACAAAGAGTTAATAAGAAATATGATTATATATTAGAATTTGCCAATTTAATTGATTATTATAAAACTCGATAAATTGATATTTAATAAAAAAACTAATTATACTGAATTTATTTATATATCTATATATACATAATCTGTGGGCCACTAGAAAATGAGAAATGCAAAAATTGCAGGTAGGGGTGGGTGGTGTAGGAGGTGGGGTGCGGGGTTGGTGGAGTGGCCGGTTCGCGGGTCCAAGGGGCATAGCGGGGGTGCACTGCGCAGGGGAGGTACGGGGTGGTTATCCAGAGGGTGTGGTGTGCGGGTGCGGTATGGGGCGGGGGTCCGGGGGTGGTGTGCAGTGACGGGGTGGTTTTTATCATAATTTTAAATTAAAAATAATATTAATATATAACTTTTAACTGAAGCAAAAAGTTTCCGAGCATCGCTCGGTGCCTCCAGGTACTATTACTCTATGCGTAGAACTTTTAAAAATTTAAATCGCTTTTCGAAACACCCTGTATTTTAAGATTCCACATCTACCTACTTTGCTATCTTGCATCTTTTATTTGAAACTTGTCTCTTTTAATAACGAAGACAAATTTATCTTTGTCCAATATTTTCATCCATATTAATCTATAAGCCACATATATATATATATACATCCATTTAATTTGTTATGTTAACATTTCGAGTTTATTATTATCTCCCAATTCAGGTTGTTGTTGTTTTTTTTCTTTAACGAGAACAAGTTGTTTCTTTTCTCTCACTCTATCTCCCTAATATTATTATATTCTCCATCTCTATCTCTCCTTCTAAAATCCCCCCCCCCCCCACATTTGATTCCGAAATATAAAATACTACATGGAGATAAATTGTCAGATTAAAAGAACCGAAAACTGTCCGTTTTGGCAATAGTATTTTGCATTTAAAATTAAAATGAAGAGAAAATATAATAAAAAAAAATTTGCATTATTAGATTGTAGAATTACGTACATATAAAAACATAATAGCTTACATATAATAATAAATCTGATGATTATAAAATATATATGTAAATATTGTAAGGAATGTTATTGCATGCTAATGGCTAATGCTGATGAGTGCCAAATGGCCACCTAAGGTCACAATGCATCCGCCTATTTATTTATTTATTTATCTATATTTATTTATTTATTATTCAAATAAAATCCAAAATCCACTCATTTTTGATTCAATACAATTTCTCTGAAACTACCTGGGCTTTTTTTCATTGTTGTGCCTTTTCGATTTAATAATTAGTACTTGGCCACCGAGCGATGCTCGGTAACTTTTTGCTTCAGTTAAATGTTATATATTAATCCCCGGACCCCCACCACTTCACCCCCCATCCCTGGACCCCCTGCAGCCCTCCATCCCACATCCACCGCCACCTACACCCCCACCCCAATCCCCCGCACCCTTGCACCACTGCACCCCCACATCTCCCCCACCATCACCTCAACCCTGCCCCCGCCCCCTCACCCAGTTGTTGCATTTCAAGCCCACAGATTATCTGAATATACGTGATGTATGTATGCGAAATTTGGTTGAATTGTGTCGAAAGGTCTAGAATTTTCATTTTTGACCCCCCCCCCCGCCCAATTCGGGTGGTTATTTTTAAATTTTTTTTAAATAATGTCTAAAATTACATTCTCTACAATTTTGCTTCCAATTGAATTTGTCGTAGAGTAAACAGTTTAGGAGTTATAATCAATGAGGTGATTTTACTGTATTTTCTGACATCTTCAGGGGTTGATTGCCCCTAAAAACGACTCGATTTGGCGAGTAAGAATTTGACTTTCGGGGTGTGTGCTGATCAGACTACAGTATGGGATAAGTTATTTGTATTCTGAAATCACTTTACAAAATGGTCAGTAGCTCTTGGACCAGTTGTTCTAAGTATCCGAGGGGTGAACCGCGACCTAATATGCTGTATATCTACTTCCACTTGTACTTCCAAATATTTCCAAGTACTTCCAAGTATTTCCAAGTACTTCCAAATATTTCCAAGCACTTCCAAATATTTCCAAGCACTTCCAAATATTTCCAAGTACTATAATTCCAAAGTGGTGTACACCTACTTCCAAACGCGGATCACCACTCGTAAATACCCAAGCGTTACATATTTGGAAGAAAATATATCAACACTTTTGATATTAAAGAATTTATTTCTACGGATGGATAAGTACATGGAATTAGTTAGCAGTTGTAGAGGCTGCCGTCAAGTTTTCTGACATATCCAGGCGCTGATTTCGAGCTATATATACTCGGCAAATTGAGCTTAACAGAATCCGGGTGAATTTTTTCCGTGATCCCTCCGATTCTCAAAGGATGTCCTCGTGGAAAAGGCTTTTTATACACCTTCAAGTATGTGTTGCCGGATTTAATTGGCGAAACATCCGCAGTTTCTGGTGAAATGTACACGTCTAGTTTATCGGGCATAAACTCTCTCGAATGTACGTACATGGAGCGTAGGGATTTATCCAGACAGGACTGGAACTGGAAGTAGGGATGGAAGCAGGCATGCCGGCGACAACTTGCTAAAGTTTGGTGGTTGTGAAGTCGCTCCCATGGGGTGAGAAACGTCGCCCAAAACAGATGCGTTTCACTACGGTCCGCGTTCTCGATTATTTGCGGCTCAATCAACTCCAAAGGGACTGGCAAACGATCCCAATATCCTTCGCTGGATAAATTAGGCAACGGGCCACGGAAATGAACCTTTTTAGCCGGTCTCCGTAAAGGAATCGTTTCCGGAATATAGACAGGATTCATTTTCGAAATGGTTAAATATTATAAATATTGGTTGAAACTATGGAAACGTGGTATATGAATCAAAGAATGTATCATTCGCGTGATGTAAAATAAAATTACGGTCAAAATTAATAATTATATAGGGTGGGGCTTAAATAAGATCTCCCACATTTTGAAGAGGTATAAAGAAAAAACTGAATATATTTTTGAAAAGAACAAAAATTAAAGTGTTTTAAAAATCATATCAGACAAAAAAGAAGGGGATGGGGAATTGAAATGAAATGATAATTCTAGCCCTTTAGACTCAAACTCAACCAAATTTTGTATACAAATTCTGTGAACCCCTAGTAGACTAGAAATCCAAAAACTAACCTCCCAAAGAGGGGGGGGTCAAAAATTAAAATTTCGAAAAAACTCAACCAAGTTTTGTATACATATTCTGTGGACCCCCAGAAGGCTAGAATACAAAAACTAACCTCCCAAAATGGGGGGGGTCAAAAATGAAAATTTTATCGCTTTCGAACAAACTCAACCAAATTTTGTATACATATTCTGTGATCCCCCAGAAGGCCAGAAATGCAAAATATAACCACCCAAAATGGGTAAAGGGTCAAAAATGAAAATCTCGAAACGAACTCAACCAAGTTTTGTATACATATTCTGTGGACCCCCAGAAGGCTAGAAATTCAAAAACTAACCACCCAAAATGGGGGGGGGGTCAAAATTAAAAATTCTAGCCCTTTCGACACAAACTCAACCAAATTTTGTATACATATTTTGTGAACCTTCAGAAGGCTAGAAATGCAAAAACTAACCTGCCAAAATGGGGGGGGGAATTTTAGCCCTTTTGAACAAACTTAATCAAGTTTTGTATACATATTCTATAGACCCCCAGAAGGCTAGAAATGCAAAAACTAACCACCCAAAATAGGGGAAGGGTAAAAAATGAAAATTCTAGCTCTCTTCGACCAAACTATGTATACAAAATTTGGTTAGTTTTTGCATTTCTAGCCTTCTGGGGGTCCATAGAATATGTATACAAAATTTTGTTGAGTTTGGTCGAAGAGGGCTAAAATTTTCATTTTTAACCCCTACCTCCCCCCCCTTTTTTTTGTCTAATAATGTTTAAAAGACATTTTAAAATAAACTGACGTGTTCTGATGTTGCCATCCACTTGACTTTACCATACACCGTGGCCCCTCACTTATATTTAATATTTAATAAAATTATTTAGTTTAGGGGGTTAGTTTTTGCATTTTTAGTCTTATGGGGGTCCACTGATTATGTATACAAAATTTGGTTGAATTTGGTCACACGAGCCTAGATTTTTAATTTTTAACCCCCCTACACCCCCCTTAATTTTGGGTCGATATGCACCAAAATCTAATCAGCTCTTAATCACAATGGACCAAAACTACCTGTGAAATTTTGTTTCGATATTCACACTAGTTTTTGAGCTAGCTCGTCCACAAAAATTTGGTAACACACAGCCTAACAAACATTTTGACAAAACAATTATTATCTCGAAAAATATAATTTTTTCGAAGTTCACTTATTAGAGCTTTTTTGTAGACCGAAATGCCATGGTTTCGCCCAATTTTTTTTTACCAAAATTGTTTAAGCCGTTTTTGAGATATTTAAAAAAAAAAGAAGCAAAAAACCACTTTTTTCATGCACGATTACAATACTTGACCATACCCTGTTTTTAAAGTAAAAAATTACAAACCAAAGCTCTCGGCCTTCCAAGTACTAAATATTATGATGTAAGGAACCTTCGGAATGCGAACCCGGCTCGCAATTTATTCGGGTTATTTGTTCATTCGAGCACAGCAAACAAAAGTTGGCCAATTATACATAAATACGTTGCTCGTGAAAATAAATGTCCAAGACCTTTAACCTGATTCTATTAGTAGTATATTCTACTACTATTTTATTAAAAGAAATAATTTTTTTTTATCATGTTAAAATGATTTCAATCAGACTTGAAGGTGTTAGTGGACAATTTCGGCCGTTCTAGAAACCTATCATTATACTTCAAACACGGAGGAAATTGAAATGTGGCCCGCAGGCGAAAAACGCCTCCTACTACTACTACTAATACTACTCACTCAACCAATCAATCAATCAACCCAACTTTAAACTTTTTTTCTAACATTATTTTAAGAGATTGAAAAAATCAACAAGTAGTTTGGTTTTCTTAATAAATAATAATAATAATAATTAGTAAGTACCTGGAGCCACCGCTCGATGCACGGTAACCCCTGACCCTCCCCCTCCCGAAACCACACACCTCGCCCCCACCTCCTGCACCTCCCACATCCACCCCACCCCGCACCCAGTTTTTGCATTTCTAGCTTTCTAATGGTCCACATATTATGTGTCTATTTGTTTACTCGTACACCAATTTGCCCACATTCGTTCATATTGATAAACATTATAAAAAATAAATAGGAAAATAATATTAAAAAAATAATCGTATAGGATCTGAAATAAAAACATAAAAATTAAATAAGATTTGTTTCCAAGTTATATAGAAAAAAGCCACTTGAACCACTTTATTTATAAACACACCTGTTTTGTTATGATTTAGACACCTGTTAATTAAAAACAATCAAAAAATTCCTAATTTTAATTATAATATATTAATATTTGCTATAACCTATTAGTGGGTTTTAAAATTAAAAAACCAATTAATAAATAAAAGATAATTGAAAAAAATGTAAACAAACTTTTTTATTGAGATTTTCATCTGTCAATAATTACTTTAATTAAGAAAAGATTAATTAAGATTAAATTTGTCGAGGTCCAGACCTAGCCAGATCGCTTTTTCATCCTCAAAACTTGTTAATAGAGTTGGTTTCATCAAAATCGGTAGAGCCGTTTTCAAAATAGAAGTAAGATACAAATATATATATAAATAAATATATAAACAAATATATATACAAACAATTTTTGCTCGTTTAATAAGAGTAGATTATATTTTTATTTTAAGAAACTAAAAATAAGATAAAAATAAAAGCTGACGTGTTCTGATGTGGCCATCCACTTGACTTTACCTTACAACCTGGTCCCTCATTTATATTTAATATTTAATAAAATTATTTATAATCATGTAGGGGAGGGGGTAAGTTTTTGCATTTTTAGATTTATGTGGTCGCACTGATTATATATACAAAATTTGGTTGAGTTTAGTACAAGTGTCTAGATTTTTAATTTTTTGACCCCCCCCCCCTCCATTTTGGGCGGTTAGCTTGTGTATTTTAAGACTTCTGGGGTCCCACTGATTATGTATACAAAATTTGGTTGAGTTTGCTCAAATGGCCTAGATTTTCAATTTTTAACCCCCCTCCACCCTCCTTTAATTTTGGGTCGATATTCACCAAAATCTAATCAGCTCTTAATCTCAATGGACCAAAACTACGTGTGAAATTTGGTTTTCGTAATTCACACTAGTTTTTGAGCTAGCTCGTCCACAAAAATTTGGTAACGCACAGACAGACTAACAGACATTTTGACCAAACAAAAATATAATTTTTTAGATGAACACTTATTAGAGCTTTTTTGTAGACCGAAATGCCATGGTTTCGCTCAATTTTTTTAATCAAAATAGTTTCAACCACTTTTTTCATTCACGATTATAATATTTAACCATATCCTGTATGGTAAAGTAAAAATAAATTAATAAAATAATATTAACAATACTTATAAGGAGGCTTACGTACATAAATTAAATCACACAGTAAGGGGAATCTCAGATTTGTAACAAAATGTGACGGGGGACAAAAATCAAATTAAAATATTAAAAAATATATTTTTTTTTTATTTTTTTATTTTAATTTGGAAACGGGTCTCTTTTTAATTTTTTTCAAAATTTAACCCGTGTACCCAAATGAGAATTTTTTTTATTTCGGGACCTTACACACTTGGCTTGGTATCTTCCTGAATGTCGACCCAACCAACCATAAATGCAACAAATAAAATAATAATAACTTAAAAATAAATTAAAATCCACTAAAAGGTATAAAATAATTATCTTATTTAGTTACAACTAAACGATGATATATTAACATGAAATTACTTTTTGAAGTCGGTGCCAAGCAAACTTACGTATAAGCGAGTTTCTTCGTAGCCTTTACATTTCCTGATTTTTTTTTTAATAGATTTACAAGACAATAAAATGAAGCTTTTGAGGGAGTATCCCTGTCAGGAAAATGCTTGTCATCCATTTTAATTGCAGCCCCACAACGCTTCTTCCACATTCACCATAAATTAAGACCATTTTAATTCTGTCTTCAACAAAAAATGATCCATTTTTATTATGATAATACATTATAACTATCTACTGGATTGTCACTACAAATAAACTTTATTTAACTCAAGAATTTTAAATATTTCAATTAAGTAGAAAATAACCTCTTAAATTTGTGTATAATGAAGTTTTAAGATCATTATAAACACTTATTTTCATTGTTTTGACTTTTCGATTTAATAATTATTTATTTAATAATTAATTATTTAATCATTATTATTTATAAATTAAGTTGAATAATTGTTAAAAATAATTATTAGGGTTTTTTTTCCTGAATAATATTTGATTTAATATTTTGTTTATTTGATGTCGAATAAAAAAATAGTTCTAATGAAAGTTGTCAGTTTTTTTTTGTAGATTCAGAATATGTACAGAAACATATATGTTTTCAAACTAAAGATTTGAGCATCTTTTTTTTGAAAATAGTTCGAATGTTTTTCAAAAAATCAGCTTTTAGTAGAAATATTATTGAATCCCCTCTGATATCGCAATTTAATAATATTTCTACTAAAATCTTAGAATTTGTCCGAAAAAGATTGATTGAATTCTTTCTATTTTAAAATATATGTTTTCATTTAAAAAAAATAACTTGACCTTGAAATAGCCTAGAAAGCTTGTTCTTGGTAAACAAACAATAGCGTAGTTTAGTTTCCCCCTCCAAATAAATAAACTTTTATTTGAAACTTTTTTCATATAATGCACTGTTTTTGAGTTATAAGACTGTCTCAAGATAAAAAAAACTCACCCGGTATATATATATATATGACTATTAATTATTTATTATCAATAGAGAAGTTTTTCCCGATTTTTCTTGTTTTCTTCAATTATGGTAATCTCTAATATTCTATCTCTCTCTTTTTCTCATTTGTGGGCAATATTCTTTTTTTTTTTTTATATAAATATTCGAATCAATTTGCATACATTTTAATAAAGTATCTAAGCAAGAGAGAGAAACAGATTTCTCTTCTTTATTAAAACATTTGCATGAAATCACATAATATGATACGATCTTTTTGGGTTAGATAAAACAGAATCAATGGATAAATTAAGTAAGAGGGGAGGGGGAGGGTGAAAGGGGGTGTAGTATCCATGGAGTGAAATAAGAACAAATTTGACAAGGAAAGATTCTAAAGAAATACTTGTTATTGGTGTTACTGGCGGGCAGCGTCTCGGACTCCCAAAAAGTTTATCTGCTATTCCAAAGGACTTAATTTTTTGTCTAATTAATTAATTAATTCAATTGTTTAAATAAATTTAAAAAAAATTCAATTGTTATTTTTCATTTATTTACAAATTATATATATCCCAAATATATTTTTTTTAATTATCTACTCTTATTAAACGAGCAAAAATTGTACATTTATTTGTTTATATATATATTTGTTTGTATCTTAGTTCTATTTTGAAAACGGCTCTAACGATTTTGATGAAATTCATGGGTTAGAAGGTTTTTGGGGTGACAATTCGATCTGACGCGGTCTCATCTTCGACAAAATTGTTTTTGATGGGTTTTTTCGTAATCAAATTAATTATTCTCAAGTAGACAAATCCCATTCTTAGGGTATTAAAAAAAAAGGTTTCCCTTTTCCTTTTGTGCTCAGGCAGACAATGGGTCGGATAAATCCTTTATTCTCAAAGGCCTTGAAGAAGTATTGTGTTCTCCCTAAACGCTAGAATCATTAATAAACGTTTTATAATTGTTTTTATAAAGAACCTTATTTATTTAATAGAATAAAAAATAATCAAGAATTTATTTTAAAATATCTTTCGAATTAGCAGGTCTCAATTTTCTGAAAAAATAACACAGTGGTCGAATACATTATATATATTTGTATTTTTTTTAATTTGAAAACGGCTTTCAAATAAAAATCGACCTTTTTATCAGAATTTTAAATTAAAAAAAATATTAAAATAAAGCTTTTAACTGAAGGAAGAAGTTACCGAGCATCGCTCGGTGCCTCCAGGTACTCTTATTATATTAAACGAGCAAATCTTGTATATATATAGAATCGGTTTCTCGAAAACGGCTCTAACGATTTGGATGAAATTCATTGGTTAGGAGGGTTTTGTATTTGACATTCGATCTGTCACGGTCTCATCTTCGGCTAAGTTGTTTTTGATGGGTTTTTTGTTAATTGAATTAATTATTCACAGGTGGTTGTTTCGATAAAAATGTATATTTACTTTTTTATTCAATTTCCTTTAAATTTTTAATTGGTTTTTTTAATTTTAAATTTCACTAATAGATCATTACAAATATTATATATATATATATATATATATATATATATATATATATATATATATATATATATATTCAAAATTGAATTTTAAATCCCACAAGCGTATTTTTCTCTATTAGAATTTGGCAATTTAATTTATGAACTCAAAAATTGTTATTTAATTAAAAAATATTATTATACGGTATTTATTTATATACCTATACATTTATATATATATATACACATAATCTGTGGGCCACTACAAGGCTTGAAATGCAAACTGGGTGAGGGGGGGGGGGGCGAGAATCGCTCGGTGGCCAGTTATTTATTTATTAAAATAATAAATCGAATTCTTTCAAAAAAACAATCAATATAATCTTTCGTATCCATCCATAAAACGTTTTGAGGTTAATTATTTATCCATTTTTCAATTAGGAAAAATTAGAAACCAAGTGAACCTATAATTAATTTTATATTATTATTAACATTTCCGTCCATAATATGAATTAATTTGAAAGTTTTTAGTGGGAAATAAGGACAAGTATTTTATTTTTCCACCAACGTTTGATCGAATTTGATGACTTCTTCAGGGCTTCAAATATAGGAGTCGGCAAAGTCGACGAAATATTGGTGGAAAAATAAAAAACATTACGCAAAAAAACTTGTCCTTATTTTGCACTAAAAACTTTCAAATTAATTAATTTTATATGATTTTATATATGATAAAGGGATAATTAATCTCGAAACGTTTTATGGATTGATACGAAAGATTATATTGATTGTTTTTTGAAAGAATTCGATTTATTATTTTATTAAATAATAATTATAAAAAAAATATATATATTTGGGATATATATAATCTACTCTTATTAAACGAGCAAAAATTGTATATATATTTATATATTTGTATCTTAGTTCTATTTTGAAAATAGCTCTACCGATTTTGATGAAACCAACTCTATTAATAAGTTTTGAGGATAAGAAAACGATCTGGCTAGGTCTGGACCTCGACAAATATCATCTTAATTGATCTTTTCTTAATTTAAGTAATTATTGATAAATGAAAATCTCAATAAAAAAGTTTGTTTACATTTTTTTCAATTATCTTTTATTTATTAACGAGCTTTTCGTGCGTGCCTTCGGCACGCCTCGAAGCTCGGCCCTCCGGGCTGGTGGCCTGGCGGGCAGCGTCTCGGTCCCAAAATTTTTCCTCTTAAAAAATCACACTCCAAATGTATACCCGTAAACTACCGAAAATACATCGTCTCTTAAAAGTTTTCGCCTTTTTAACTTTTGAATGGCGAGGGGGGGGGGGGTGAGGAATATTTATCAATATATTTAATGTTTCTTAATTTAAAATGAATTGGAGTCTTTCATTTCAAAATTCGAAGTCCAAATTATAATTATATTTCAAATTTGCCTGGTTAATGAAAATCGATTGGAGCCATCAGTTTAAAATCCGAGCTGACAATTATATTTCAAATTTGCCTCGTTAATTAATATATATTTAATGTTTCTTAATTTAAAATCTATTGGTGTTTTTTTCATTTTCATTCGAGTTCAAATGAATACAATATTATCTCTCACACAAAGTCTAAATCAAAAATATATAGTTTTAGTAAAAGAAATCAAGATATAAATATTAATGTGACATTGGTTTAGTGGTTAGAGCTGATGACCATAGTTCAAGAGTTCGTCCGGTCTCGATTCTAGGCAAGAGGGTAATTTTTTTAGAGAATTTCTCTAAGCGTTGTTACAAATTAATCTAGATGAATATATATAGTATTGGTTTTTTAATTTTAAAACCCACTAATAGGTGTTAACAAATATTATTATATTATATTAAAATTGGGAATTTTTTGTTTGTTTTTAATTAACAGGTGTATAAATCATAACATTACAGGTGTGTTTACAAATAAAGTGGTTCAAGTGGCTTTTTTTTATACATAACTTGGAAACAAATCTTATTTAATTTTGTTTTTATTTCAGATCCTATCCGATTATTTTTTTTTATTATTATTTTCCTATTTATTTCTTTATAATCTTTATCAATATGAATGAATGTAGGCAAATTGTGTGGTGGGAGGTGCAGGAGGTGGGGTGCGGATGTGGGGATCCGGTGGTGGGAGGCGGGGTTAGGGTGCGGTGGGGTGACGCTGGGGTTCAGTGGTGGGGGCGAGGTGCATGGTTTCGGAGGGGGGTCCAGGGGGTGTACTACATATATTTGTATTTTTTTTAATTTGGTTACCGTGCATCGCTCGGTGGCTCCAGAGTACTTTGTAAATAAATGAAAAAATAACAATTTAATTAAATTTTTATTTTTTCATTTATTTACAAATTATATATATCCCAAATATATTATATTTTTTTTAATAATTTTGAGTTGCTGCGGGCTTCATAATCAATAAACACACACACACACACACATAAAATAAAACTCTAGCTTGAAAATATTATTTTCTCTTAGTACACTAATAAATAAATCTGCCGTGTGTATTTAAATAAGTTGTTCAACGATAGATAATAAATATTTCTAAATAAATAACGTTTAGCGTTTTGGTGTGGTGGTCGTTCGGTCGCTGACCGTTTTATCACTTTGCAAATATATATATATATATATATATTATTATCTAACCAGAGTTGTCACAATTTATTTTAGTAACAGATGCAGAAAATTGTTTCAATTATTTATCATCTAAAAAAAAACGATATGGCCAAATGTTTTAGTTAATAGCAGAGAAATCTCATAAAGATAGATTTTGCATGTAATTATGAGATGGGGGCTATTAATTGGATAAATCTAGAATACTCTCGTCCTCACATAACTTAGCAACGCTTTGGAAAGTTGTACTTAAACACGAGCGAGAAATTCCTTAACTAAAATTCCCATATTGCTAATAATAATCTCATCTCTTAAATATTCGCAAATCATTGCAACATAGTTTAAATATCAACTACTTGTAATACCAAACTTTGCCATGGAATTTATTTATTTATGATCATTTTGTTTATTTAATTAACCACTTGATTTGTATACTAATTCTGTGGACCCCCAGAAGGCTAGAAATGCAAAAACTAACCACCCAAAATAGGGATCGAATCAAAAATGAAAATTATAGCCCTTTTGATCAAACTATCTATGTATACAAAATTTGGTTGAGTTTAGTCGAAAGGGCTAGAATTATCATTTTTCACCCCCTTCCCTTTATTTTGGCTGATTAGTTTTTGCATTTCTAGCCTTTTGGGGGTCCAAGTTGTCATAGTATTATTTATGACAGAAAGCTCTTAGCCTGACTATATAGGGACACAACAATAGCCGGCTAAGAAGAAAGAGAGCAGCCTTTCCCGCGTACAAGGGTAGAAAGGCTAGACACACCTTTGGCAAACATATGATCTTAATAAAACAGAAATTAAGAAAGTTCATTAAAATAATGTCCCACACTAATATGTTGTATAATGAAAATGCAGAAGAATTCACAGGCGTTTACACTAAGCGAATTTCAAAAGACTAAAATACTACAAAGTTCAGATATAAATAGGCCAATATACGCCCGTGGACCCCCAAAAGGCTAGAAATGCAAAAACTAACCATCCAAAATAAGGATAGAATCAAAAATGAAAATTATAGCCCTTTCGATCAAACTATCTATGTATACAAAATTTGGTTGAGTTTGGTCGAAAGGGCTAGAATTTTCATTTTTCACCCCTCTTCTCATATTTTGGCTGATTAGTTTTTGCATTTCTAGTCTTCTGGGGGTCCAAGTTGTCATAGTATTATTTATGACAGAAAGCTCTTAGCCTGACTATATAGGGACACAACAATAGCCGGCTAAGAAGAAAGAGAGCAGCCTTTCCCGCGTACAAGGGTAGAAAGGCTAGACACACCTTTGGCAAACATATGATCTTAATAAAACAGAAATTAAGAAAGTTCATTAAAATAATATCCCACACTAATATGTTGTATATATAATGAAAATGCAGAAGAATTCACAGGCGTTTACACTAAGCGAATTTCAAAAGACTAAAATACTACAAAGTTCAGATATAAATAGGCGTATATTGAGCTGTCAATTAAACTGTCAATTTAAACTTTTATTAAGAGAAATGGATACAAATGAAATAATAATTATTTATTATTTCTTTTTCAAGTCAATGACATGTTAAGATGCTCGTAAAATAAGAATTGCAGATTTTATTATTAAACGCCGACATTGCATTAAATAGGTTATGTTGTTTAAAAATGGTGGATTATTATTTTGAAACGATACGCCATTTTTTTATACCTACTATAAATGATAATAAGCCATAATAATAATAATTTACAGATTCAGAAGAGTGTAAATAAACAATCAACTTTTAATTATAAATTAATTGTTTAAATATTTATTTAATTAGATACTTATTTATATTCATTTGTTTATATATGACGTCAACAAACTGTTGTCAAGACAACGAACTTAATAATAAACAAATCTATATAAATAAAAATGTACTGTTACGCTTAAGTGATACGTTGAAGGATCTCCGAAAGTTCTTCACCGATTTCTTTGAAATTTTCACACAACATTTCATTCAAATACACGAGTGTTTTTATATATAGTGTTTTTATAGATATCACACCTGTGGAATGTAAAAAATATTTTTTTCGAGGAAACAACGACAGCGCCTCTCTGGGGGGGGGGGCAAAAGCAAACAAACAAGATGGCTGGTAATAGCTTTTTGGAAATCTTTCAACTGTTAATATTATTTTTGGTTAAGGGAACAATTTTGACAAGTAAAATATACCTAATTCATTTACTGTTTAAATACCTATTGCATTTTCAATTTATTTTCAAAACTATTATTATTTTTTAAATATATTTAAATATTTGATCAAATCAATTTTGACAGGTAAGCAATATATAATCATTTATCCATAAAACGAGACGCTCCCCGCCAGGGACTAGGTCTAATTTAAAAATAATTTACAAAAGTTTGTATTTAGGTAGAGAAAATATTTTATTTAATTTTTAAATTTATCTATTTTCTAGTAATTCCCCCGTCCTTCTCTACTACAAATGATAAGCCATAATAATCTTTTTCAGATTCAGACGAGTGTAAATGAGGGTGAACCGCGACATAATATCGTGTACTCCTACTTCCACTTCCATTTCATTTCCAATTAGAAGACATTAGATGAAAGGGCATTATCTAATGAATTCCAAAATAATTCCAGTGACGTGTACACCTAATTCCAATCGTGGTTCACCACTCAAATGTAAATAAACATTAACTTTTAATTATAAATTATATTAAACGAGCAATTCTTGTATATATTTATATATAAAGAATTGGTTTCTCGAAAACAGCTCTAACGATTTGGATGAAATTCACGGGTTAGGAGGGTTTTTGGGTTGACAATTCACGGTCTCATCTTCGGCTAAGTTGTTTTTGATGGGTTTTTTTGTTAATTGAAATAATTATTCACAGGTGGTTGTCTCGATAAAAATGTATAATTACATTTTTATTCAATTTCTTTTTAATAATTAATTACTTTTTTAATTTTATATCCCACTAATAATTCATTACAATTATTATTATATATTAGAATTTGTCAATTTCTATTAATTGGAGATATTTTTTATTGAATATTATTAAAAATAATATTAATATTTATCACTTTGAACTAAAGCAAAAAATTACCGAGCATCGGTCGTTGTTCCAGGTACTTAATTGTCTAAATATTTATTTAATTAGATACTTATTTATGTACCAATGACGTCAACAAACTGTTGCCAAGACAACGGATTATTTAATTAACAAATTTATTTGAATATTTTTGATCTACTTTATTTAATGTCATATTAGGTTACCGGTTATTTAAAAATAATTGACATCCAACCAAATTCAAGAGATTCTATTACAATTTATTTATTCATTTGTTACTTATAAATAATAATATACATACATTAATAATAATATAATTAAATTCGTATTGTTTACATCAAAAATGAATAACTAAAAGTATATCAAATGTTTTCTCTCCTATTAAATTCCCGCAGTAAGTTTCTATTACTAAATAAATAAATAAAATATTCATTTCAGATTAAATAAAAAAATGCATTTGAAATCAAGGAAATTCTATTCCGGTTTAATTTAAGATATTTTAAGAACAAGAAACTTTAGATTAATGTGGCCGCTTAACATGAAACGGATCATGTCCTGTCAGGAAAATGCTGGATATGTACAAATCTAAGAGTTTCAGTAAAGAAGTAGTTCAACTAATAGTTCAAGTTTACAAAATTTCCTAGAGAATAAGATCCGAATCAAGTTTTTAGGATGAGTGGTTTTCATTTTATGAGGGAAAAACTGAAATTTTTGCAAAAATGGATCATGTCCTGTCATGGAAAATGCTGGATAACTACAAATCTAAGAGTTTTAGTAAAAAAGTGCTCCAAATAATAGTTCAAGTCAACAAAATTTCCTAGAGAATGAGATCCGAATCAAGTTTTTAGGATGAGTGGTTTTCATTTTATGAGGGAAAAACTGAAATTTTTGCAAAAATGGATCATGTCCTGTCATGGAAAATGCTGGATATCTACAAACCTAAAAGTTTTAGTAAAAAACTGCTCCAAATAATAGTTCAAGTCAACAAAATTTCCTAGAGAATGAGATCCGAATCAAGTTTTTAGGATGAGTGGTTTTCATTTTATGAGGGAAAAACTGAAATTTTTGCAAAAATGGATCATGTCCTGTCATGGAAAATGCTGGATATCTACAAACCTAAAAGTTTTAGTAAAAAACTGCTCCAAATAATAGTTCAAGTCAACAAAATTTCCTAGAGAATGAGATCCGAATCAAGTTTTTAGGATGAGTGGTTTTCATTTTATGAGGGAAAAACTGAAATTTTTGCAAAAATGGATCATGTCCTGTCATGGAAAATGCTGGATATCTACAAACCTAAAAGTTTTAGTAAAAAACTGCTCCAAATAATAGTTCAAGTCAACAAAATTTCCTAGAGAATGAGATCCGAATCAAGTTTTTAGGATGAGTGGTTTTCATTTTATGAGGGAAAAACTGAAATTTTTGCAAAAATGGATCATGTCCTGTCATGGAAAATGCTGGATATCTACAAACCTAAAAGTTTTAGTAAAAAACTGCTCCAAATAATAGTTCAAGTCAACAAAATTTCCTAGAGAATGAGATCCGAATCAAGTTTTTAGGATGAGTGGTTTTCATTTTATGAGGGAAAAACTGAAATTTTTGCAAAAATGGATCATGTCCTGTCATGGAAAATGCTGGATATCTACAAACCTAAAAGTTTTAGTAAAAAACTGCTCCAAATAATAGTTCAAGTCAACAAAATTTCCTAGAGAATGAGATCCGAATCAAGTTTTTAGGATGAGTGGTTTTCATTTTATGAGGGAAAAACTGAAATTTTTGCAAAAATGGATCATGTCCTGTCATGGAAAATGCTGGATATCTACAAACCTAAAAGTTTTAGTAAAAAACTGCTCCAAATAATAGTTCAAGTCAACAAAATTTCCTAGAGAATGAGATCCGAATCAAGTTTTTAGGATGAGTGGTTTTCATTTTATGAGGGAAAAACTGAAATTTTTGCAAAAATGGATCATGTCCTGTCATGGAAAATGCTGGATATCTACAAACCTAAAAGTTTTAGTAAAAAACTGCTCCAAATAATAGTTCAAGTCAACAAAATTTCCTAGAGAATGAGATCCGAATCAAGTTTCTAGGATGAGTGGTTTTCATTTTATGAGGGAAAAACTGAAATTTTTTGCAAAATTGGATCATGTCCTGTCATGGAAAATGCTGGATATCTACAAATGTCTGTTTTCTATTACGTCAACAAAATATTTTGATTTCAAATATTGCTGTTTAATATCAAATGGGACTTGAAAATAGGTCAAAATGGCCTTTTTTGCTGTTGTGACCGCGAAATTCGACGTTAATTGGCAGGTCAATATAGAGATTCATTGTTTTGGGGTTTTTTAGAATGTTTTGAGGCATATAGAGACCGTATTTTTAATGGATCCTGACTCCCTCTTGAGGAAATCAATCGATTTAGACTATTTTACTAAATATACATCAATTTATAAATAGAAACAAAAAGGTTGTCCTCTGCTTGATACAAATAAACAAAATATTAAATCAATTTGTTCTCAAAAAATCTTAATAATTATTTTTACCAATTATTTAGCTTAATTATCAAATAATAATGATTAAATAATTAATTATTAAATTGAAAAGTCACAACAATGAAAATAAGTGTTTATATTGATCTTAAAACTTCGTTATACTCAGATTTAAGAGATTATTTTCTACTTAATTGAACTAGTTAAAATTCTTAAGTTTAAAAATGTTTATTTCTCGTGTCGATCCAGTAGGTATAGTTATATTGTATATTAGAGACTGCAATCCGGATAACCGGATCCGGTAAAAGGGCGGATCCAGGAATTTTTTATGGGGGGGGGGGGGGAGAATGTATATATGTAAAGTAAATGTTTTGTTTTTTAATTTTTTTACAAATTTCATATCTCATATTTTAAGTTCATTAAAGTAAAAAATAAAAAAAAAAATTGTTATAAATTCCCTGTCGATTTGGCCGCCGTTTTTTGGCCTCTGCGTGCGACGCACGTGTTGCACTCCCTCCAGGCACGGGCGCTGTATGGAGCGGGGCGGTCGCCCCCCCCCCCCCTCCCCGTGGATCCGCCCTTGATCCGGTAATCCGGCGGATACGGCAACTCTCGGCAAAATAAAAAAATCAATTTATGATAAACCCCATTTGATTTGGCCTTTTAAAGCACTTTATGAATTCACTATACCCTTAAATTCAATTACTACAGATAAAAACATTAGTTTTTTTCATAAAAATAAAAATTCTTTATTAAATAAAGGAAAAATATGAGCAGAATAATGGATATAAATATAGCGCCTTTAGAAAATCTGCCATGTTATAATTCTCATCCCCGTAGAGAGTGGATCCTAAGCCCTAAATGACAATTTATTTCCATTCAAGTTCCCTAGGGGGCTAATCAACATATTAATTGGCTTGGATACAAAAACAACAACAACAGAAAAGGAACATTAATAAAACCAAAGAGAAAGGTTTTTGGCTGTTCTCTTGGACTTGAACCATCGAAATTAATTAATTATACTTCCACCCTTATCGATTAGCGATAATATACTAATGGTAGTTTATTCATTAAAAGGGGATTTTATTTTTAAAGTCGAATTTTAGTAATTTGGTATTTTTTATGTCAGTATAAAGTACTTAGTTAAAAATTTGAAACGTTGCCCACAGAGAAAGGAGAGAATAATAACAACATAGGTACCTCTCAAAAATCAGCTTTTTAAATACTTTCTATTAAACAAATTAGATAATAATCATTAATTATCTACTCTTATTAAACGAGCAAAAATTGTTTGTTTATATATTTATTTGTATCTTAGTTCTATTTTGAAAACGGCTCTACCGATTTTGATGAAACCAACTCTATTAACAAGTTTTGAGGATGAGAAAACAATCTGGCTAGGTCTGGACCTCGATAAATTTCATCTTAATTGATCTTTTCTTAATTAAAGTAATTATTGACAGATGAAAATCTCAATAAAAAAGTTTGTTTACATTTTTTTTCAATTATCTTTTATTTATTAATTGTTTTTTTAATTTTAAAACCCACTAATAGGTTATAGCAAATTAATAGTATTAAAATTAATTAATTTAATTGATTATAAATTCGAGGTGAGGGAATTGGGAGGGAGGAGAGATGGTCGAGGGGTGACGAGCAAACCAATCGACTTGATTGGGGAATAATGGAATTGAAATAATTATCGGAAAAGAGGTTTTTTTATCTAATTAGATTTTTCCTCTTATTAAAAACAAGGACTAAAGATGAATAAGGACACTCGATGGTGGAGAAGTAATCTCCGGAGTCGAAGCAAAAATACAATGTATACATTAATTAATGTAAAATAATTGGTTTAATAAAATTTATAAATTGATTATAAATTCGAGTAATAAATGCCACAAAGAGTTAATAAGAAATATGATTATATATTAGAATTTGCCAATTTAATTGATTATTATAAAACTCGATAAATTGTTATTTAATTAAAAAAAAATTATACGGAATTTATTTATATACCTATATATATAGTACATAATCTGTGGGCCACTAGAAAATTAGAAATGCAAAAACTGGGGGTGGGGTGGGTGGTGCAGGAGGTGGGGTGTGGGGTTGGTGGAGTGGCGGGCTCGGGGTCCAGGGGGAATAGCGGGGGTGTGGTTTGCGGGTTCGGTATGGGGCGGGGGTCCAGGGGGTGGGGTGCCGGGGTGGGGTGCAATGGCTGGGGTTGTTTTTATCAGAATTTTAAATTAAAAATAATATTAATATATAACTTTTAACTGAAGCATAAAGCTGCCGAGCATCACTTGGTGGCTCCAGGTACTTTTGATTATAATCCAATTTATTCATTATTGAAACTTGTATTGTTATTTTTTATTTATTTACATTTCATATATATCCCAAATATTTATTTTTTATTTATTAAAATAATAAATAAAATTCTTTCAAAAAAAATTAATTAAATAACACTAAAGGTGCGTGCTGATGAAGATCGAGCTATCAGCAGGATCTACGAAGCAAAACCGATAGGAAGAAGACCAGCAGGTAGACCACGGCAAAGATGGATGGACAATATAACCAGAGATCTTGAAGAGTTGGGTGCTCAAGGAAATTGGAACTCTATAGCAAGGGATAGGACAAAATGGCGAGGCATTATAGAGGAGGCTAAAACATTGGAAATGTTGTTTGGCCACAGGAAGTAAGAAGTAAGTAAGTAAGTAAAGATTTGAGCACTTTTTTTTGGAAATAGTTTTTTGAAAAACATTCCAACTATTTTCAAAAAAAAGATGCTCAAATTTTTACTGTTATATTTAAATAAGAGGACATGTATGAAAAACTTTTTTTTTCATTTTAAGCTAAATTTTTTAATTTCCGTTAGTTTAAGTCCGATAGTTTAAATGAATAGAAAGACATGTTTCATCTTTTGAGCTTAAATTGTTGACAAAAAAAATGCATTTATTATTTTAATAAATAATAAATAAATATTTGGGATATATATGAAATGTAAATAAATAAAGAATAACAAATCAAATTTCAATCTTATTTTATTAAACGACAAAAAATTGTATATATTATCCGGTCGGTTTTCGAAAACGGTTCTAACGATTTGGATGAAATTCACGGGTTAGGAGGGTTTTGTGTTGGCGATTCGATCTGGGGGTTCGGGGATTAATATATAGCTTTTAACTGAGGCAAAAAGTTACCGAGCATCGCTCGGTGGCCAGGTACTAATAATTAATTAATCATTAAAGATAATAGTAAAGATTTGAGCATCTTATTTTTGAAAAGAGTTGGAATGTTTTTCAAAAATGAGCTCGGGTTCAGATTAATAAATCAATTTTAAACTAGAAAGAATTTAATTTTTAGGACAGAATCTAAGATTTTAGTAGAAATATTATTAAATTGCGATATCAGAGGGGATTCATCCCCCCAGGAGTCCAAGGGCTGATCCAGGGGGGGGCGGAGGGGGCGACCGCCCCCCATAGAGGCCCGTGCCTGGCAAAAAAAAATTTGTAAAAAAAAAACATTTATTTTTTCAAAATTTTTTAAAAAGTTCTATGTGTGTGTGTGTGGGGCGGCGTCTCTGACCCCCCCCCCCCCGCTTGGACAATTCGATCGCGACACACTTCCGAGATAAAAAGTAGTCCTTACATCGGGCACCTTATATACATTCACCCCCCCCCCCATAAAAAATTCCTGGATCCGCCCTTGCAGGAGTCGAACCTGAGAACTAACTTGCTTTCCGGGCCGTTAGCTCACACCCTCGAGACAATATGCTTACATCAAATATTGCGATTCAGAGGGAGTTTTTTGTCTCGAGGGTGTGAGCTAACTGCCCGGAAAGCAAGTTAGTTCTCAGGTTCGACTCCTGGGGGATGAATCCCCTCTGATATCGCAATTTAATAATATTTCTATTAAAATCTTAGATTCTGTCCTAAAAATTAAATTCTTTCTAATTAAAGATAATATTATACCTTAGCTAAAGAGCTAAAATTTGGTTAAAGATAAACTGAAAGATGTCATTTATTTTTATTATTTTTCATATTTTATATGTTTTAGTTTAGAAAACGCAAAATCCATTTAATTTATCTTTTTAGAAATATTAGCATTTTTACACTAGAACGGACTTCATATGAACTTTTATTTTTGAGAGTTATAATATTAATAATAGTAATAATAATAAAAATACATTGTTTGATAAATTCAAAATATCAGCTGTCAGGCGAGTTTCGTTAAATAATTATATAAAATAGGTGGGGGGGTTGTTGTATTTTAAGGGTTGTTTACCTTTGGGTGGGTGGAGAGCTCTCTCTGTATTGCCTCTTGAGTTTCTCGACAACAACTAAACTGAACGAGCATTTCGAATCGAAAGAGACCCGTTAGCTATTTGATAAGATAAAAAAGCCAGTCAAGAAATATTCCCAGAAATATTTCGTCTAGCGATCCTTGAAGAAATTCTCAAATAATGCAATTTATTATTCATTTGATATAATAAATCAATTAAAAACTATAATTAAACTAATATATACTAGTATATAGGGTGTGATCATATATAAAAAGAAACTTAAAGTCATTTCATTAATCCCTTATTATAGGTACTAAATATATTCTGGCGTGTTTTTAGTGCAAATCATATGATTTTCACTTATCTCGCCTTAATAGCCAGACATTAAAATGAAATTTAATAATTGAAAATTCATAGATATCTGGATAAATTAAATACAAGTATATTTTTTTTTTTTATAAAATAATAGGCTTTCCACAAATTACGTCACACAGTAAGGGAGAGGGTGAGGGGGACATATCAGATGTGTTACAAAATGTGACAGGGGGGGGGTCGGAGATCTTAAAAATAAAATGGTGATGTCATATAATCCATTGTTTTTGAGTTATAGGTAAGACTGTCTCAAGCAAGGGCGGATCCAGGGGGCGGAGGGGGCGACCGCCCCCCCTCATAGAGACCCGTGCCTGGCAAAAAAAATTTGTAAAAAAAAACATTTATTTTTTTAAAAAAATTTTAAATTGAAATAAAGTTCTATGTGTGTGTGTGGGGGGAGGCGTCTCTGCCCCTTCCCCCTCCCCCCGCTTGGACAATTCGATCGCGACACACTTTCGAGATAAAAAGTAGATCTTATATACATCGGGCACCTTATATACATTCACCCCCACCATAAAAATTCCTGGATCCGCCCTTGGTCTCAAGATAAAGAACTCACCCGGTACATGAAATTTTTTTAATTTGACGTTTTCTACTACTTCTACTACTTTTCTACTACTTCGACTACTATGCTCCTCCTCAATCAGCTTAGAAAACAGGAAGTTGCTATTGAAGACATATGTATGGAGCATAGCCATGTACGGGTGTGAAACCTGGACAATTAGAGAAGCGGAGAGACAGAGATTAGAGGCTTTCGAAATGTGGCGCTACAGAAGAATAAGGAATATCAAATGGATGGATAAAATTACAAATGAAGAAGTTCTTGGAAGAATCGGAGAAAGAAGAACCTTGTGGAAGAGTCTGAAGAAGAGAAGAGGTCGGATGATGGGGCACACACTGAGACATGGGGACTGCTTAGGGATATCTTCGAGGGGGAGGTGGGAAAGAAAAGGGGAAGGGGAAGGCCCAGATTAGAATATTTCAACCAAATAATTGGGGATATGGGATGCCAGACATTTAGAGAGGTCAAACAGCTGGCGGGGGACAGAGTCGAGTGGAGACGGATTGTTGCATCAAACCAGTCTTAGGACTGTATACTCAATGATGATGATGATGATGATGATGACGTTTTCATTTAAAAAACAGAACTTGACCTTAATATACCCTTGAAAGCTTGTTCTACGTCTAAAAACAATAGAGTAGTTTAGTTTCTCCCCAGATATAAATAAACTTTTATTTGAAACTTTTTTCATATAATGCACTGTTTTTGAGTTATAGGTAAGACTGTCTCAAGATAAAAAAAAACTCAGCCGGTATATATTTTTAGATTTCAGGTTATTATTAGTGATAGTGTGAGGTCACAATACAGAGGGGCCTCAATGAAAATGTGATAGAATGTGACACGGGGGGGGGGATCTAAAAATCTTGAAATTCATTTGACATAATTTATGGACGGGCCCTAAGACTTAATCATAGATTTGTCAATTTTATTTTGAAATCTTTTTAATAAATATATATTTGGGATATATATGAAATGTAAATAAATAAAGAATAACAATACAAATTTCAATATTTAATTAATTGGATAATAATCAAAATAATTAATGATTATTTAATTTGGTTATTAGAATGCATTATTAAATGGCCGATATTTGAGATGTACCTTTTTATTAATAAACAAAGGAAAAAACAATACTTTTTCATGTACGATTACAATGCTTGACCATAGAAAAATAACGTTTCATTTTTAACCGATTTCAAAAAAGGAGAACTTTATCAATTCGACTTATTTTTTTTGTGTCTATGTTAGCTGATATCTTCGCCAATTGTGAACCGATTTTGATTATTTTTTTGCATTGGGTTCAGTCTAGTTTCCGATTGGTATTGGACCTTTTGTGCTATGTTTGTTTAGGCATAACGTCTTTGTATATTAACCGATTTCGATGATTCTTTTTTTATTGGAAAGGGGATACCTTAGGGGTGGTCCCATATTAATTTGGTCAAGTTCTGATGATAGGATCAATGACAAAATAAGGTAAATCTCCAATTCTTATGAGCAAATAATCGAAATTATAATAAATAAAATCTTTTATAAAGAAAAATCAATCTTAAAACGTTCATTTAAAACTCGCAAACGTTTCTAGAGAATTTTTATGTTTATGAATTTAATTTTATTATCATTTTCTGATTTATTCGCCCGACGCTTTCTCTTACGAGTTGCATACAAGGTATAAGGTATAGGTATTATATTAAGTGACTATTATAATAATAAAAAGAGAAAAATAAAAAAAACTTTTATAAACAATATAAAACCGACTTTAAAAAAATTAAATGCAACAAATAAAATAATAAGAACTCAAAAATAAAATAAAATGCACTAAAAGGTATAAAATAATTATCTAATTTAGTTACAACTAAACTGCGAAATATTAACATGAAATTACTTTTTGAAGTCGGCGCCAAACAAACTATATAAGCGAGCTTACCCGCCAATCGTACTAAGTAAAATCAAATACTGTATATACCAATACAGAACAGTCTGTCAAAATACAATAGAAAAGCAAACCGTTTTTGGTCTCATGAATTTGAGCGCCACTATGCGAGCAAAATGGAAATCTTGCAGTCAAATCCGACTTTCGGATACCGACAAAATTAAAAAAAAACTTGAGCGTCATTGAAAAAATATATATTGTGTCCGTTTAATGTTATATATGATTTAATAAGATCGATTTTAAATAATTTACGCATTTTAATATTATGCGCTTTATGTAGTTTAATTTTTTCTCGCTAGAGTGTGCTGTTTTCAGGGTACCATATTTTTGACAGGCTGTCCTGTATTGTTATATAAAGTATTTGGTAAAATCTGTCGAGTTTGATTCATAAAATGTATATGTTTGGCTCCGACTTCAAAAAGTAATTTCATGTTAATATTTCGACGTTTAGTTGTAGTTAAATAAGATAATTATTTTATAACATTTAGTGTATTTTATTTTATATTGGAGTTTTTTTTTTTTTTTTTTTAATTTAATTTTTTTGAAGTCGGTTTTATTTTTTTTTTTTTATAAAAATTATTATTATTAGTAGTTATAATATATAATTTTAAAATAAAATCAGATCATAATTCCTAAAAATACTTTTAAATTAAAATCCATTTTCATTCATCTCTTTCCAATTTTCATTCTATAGACACTAAACCTTATTTAGAGAGAAAAAATAAAACAAAATAAAAACAGGTTTTTCCCATTGAGAAAACTGATCTATATTTATTATCGGGTTTTTTCTTTTATCCAGCTGGCCCTCATTTGCTTTTCGTATAGATTATGATTATTCGTTTTTTCAGATTCCATCAAAAGCATTCGTTTTTGCAAAACCAATTTAATTAAATGGAGGTGAGAGTGAGGGTGAGTGTGGGGTGCGGGGTGCGGTGGGGGCGGGGTTCGAAACGTCATTTACTGAGTCTGGTTATGCAAAAATACAACATTAGCATAAAAAAAAACAACTGAAAGTGTAAAATGATCAAAAAGATCCGAAAACTGATCAGAATCCTATTCTTTATCTTTTTTTTGTGCTAACAGTCTATAAATACTATAATGAACAACAACATTCCAGTTAATTGATTGCAGTATAAAAGATTAAATAAAATTTAATACCTTATAAAATTTCTCCAAATTTTGTTTATAAAATAATGATACTTTTATATTGAAAAAAAATTTTATTTGATTATTTAATGTAATCTAAATAAATACAAGAAATCTTTTATATATAGAACAATCTAGAAACGTGTATTAAAAAAAATCTAGACGTTTCAGAAGAAATTCTCCTTTTATAGATAGAAATTTTGAAAAAATAAATATTTGGGATATATATGAAATGTAAATAAATAAAGATTAACAATACAAGTTTCAATAATTAATTCATTAATCATTAAAGATTATTATATACCTATGTAAATTAGCTATAGAGCTAAAATTTAGCATCTAAAGTTTGTATACCCCTTAATTTTGGGTTAATATGCACCAAAATCTAATCAGCTCTTAATCTCAATGGACCAAAACTACGTGGGAAATTTGGTTTCGATATTCAAACTAGTTTTTGAGCTATCTCGTCCACAAAAATTTGGAAAAGCACAGTCTAACAGACAAACAGACTAACTAACAGACATTTTGACAAAACAATTATTATCTCGAAAAATATAATTTTGTCGATGTTCACTTATTAGAGCTTATTTGTAGAGCAAAATGCCATGATTTCACCCCAATTTTTTTAATCAAAATAGTTTAATCCGTTTTTGAGATATTTCGAAAAAAATAAGGAAAAAAACACTTTTTTCATGCACGATTATAATACTTGACCATACCCTGTATGGTAAAGTAAAAATAAATATTTGGGATATATATGAAATGTAAATAAATAAAGAATAACAATACAAGTTTCAATAATTAATTAATTAATCATTAAAGATTATTATATACTTATGTAAATTAGCTATAGTGCTAAAATTTGGCGTCTAAAGTTTGTATTAAAATAGAAAGACATGTTTCTTTCATCTTTTGAGCTTGAATTAATGACAAAAAATTGCATTTATTATTTTAATAAATAAAAAATAAATATATTTGGGATATATATGAAAAGTAAATAAATAAAGAATAATAATACAAGTTTCAATAATTAATTGATTAATCATTAAAGATTATATATGTAAACAAAAATTTATTGAATTCTTACTTTTTCCTTCCTAGATTAAATCTCAAAAAGCAAGATTCCACGCTTTTTGATCTGATTAACTATAAACTAACTTCTTTATATTATTAATATATAATTATATTATATTAAATTGAATTAGATTCTATCGATAGAAAAGCATTTAAGTAAGTATAAATTATTGATAGAGAGAGATTCCATTTAATGAAGAATTCATTATAAAAAAATATAATAATAATAATAATCCATAAGACAAATTGTATTTTGTATCATTAGTTATGAATTATGACATAAAAACCAAGGAATTGAAAGATTTTATCTAATTTATTATTTTTTTATTTATTAGAATAGGTAAGTAGTTATTACGTTATTAGGTATAGTATTATCTTCTACAATATTCATGTAAATATTGATTGGCTGTCGTTACAAGTGGGATTGTAAACAAGCCATATACATATAAAGAATCATTCCTAATTACTAATTGGATTTCAAACAAATCTGATTACAAGGCAGATTCTTGATATGGAATAAATTCAAGATTGTATCTTGTAGCTAATTATAAAAATATTTTTATTTACATATATTTCTAATAGGCGTTGAATTCTTGTTCAAGTTAATATAAATATTTATAGATATACTATAGGCGAAAATTAACCGCTAGAGGCGCTAGTTAACGAACAAGTTAAACTATTATTCTAATGGGAGAAAAGAGCTTGTTTCCCCCGATCATTTTTTGCCATTAAATTTCAGGAGGAATGAATTCGATATTTCATTACTATGTAATTATTAATTATATATATCTCGAAGATCCTATCGTATCTTATATATATACAGGGTGTTTAGAAAAAGTATTCCAAGACTACAGGGCGTGATTCCCCACATCAAAATTAGATGAAAAGCTTCAATAAACATAAGTCCAAAAACACTTCGTTTTCTGTCTGGCTGCCATTTTATTTATTTAAAAAAAAACGTCTATTTTGAGAACGAATATAAATATCTTTATGAAATTTGGTACACATGGTTTTAATTACATTATCTACTATTTAAAAAAAGTACCTAAATTTTAACTTGAAAATTTTCAAAATGGCAGCCATTTAAAATATTTGTTGTGAATAACTTTCTAATCTTTCATTTTATTAAAATTACTATTATTAAATAAAATGTTACTCTTTTTATTGTGAACAGAATGACACCTTAGTTTTCAAGATCCAATAAAAAATAACGAAGTTATGACAAAATTTGTGTAAGTACCATTTACTGACTTCCCTAGACTGAATGTTGAGACCGACATTATTTCCTCCTATTTTCCTCTACAAATTTTGTCATAACTTCGTTATCTTTTATCGGATCTTAAAAATAAGGTGTCAGTCTGTTCACAATAAAAGTGGTAACATTTCACCTAATCATACTAATTTTAATAAACAGAAAGATTAAAAAGTTATTCACAATTAAATATTTTAAATATTCAAGATAAAATTTAGGTACTTTTTTAAATAATAGATAATTTAGTTAAGTACATGTGTACCAAATTTCATAATATTATTGAAAAAATGTTATTGAATGTTTGATTAATATAAGTAAATAAAGACAATCATTTTATAAAAAAAAACAATCTTAAACATTGACTTATTATTATTAATTTTGTTGAGGGATAATTTATGTAAAACCTACCTAGTATTTTATATTTTAAATTTTATAAAGATTCTAAAAAAATTTCTTTACTTTATTATTATTATTTTAAAAGTGGTATTTCCATGAAGTCAAACCGAAATAAATTTTAAAATAATAATAATAATATTAATAGTTTTTGAGAATTACGTAATTTCTTTGTCAGAAATCGGCTGGCTTAACCCATATAAATTTGAATCTTATTTAAGCGATGTAGTTTAATATAATATATATTATTGTATTAATAAGAAAAAATATGAATTTCCCTAGATCCAACCCGGTATTTGAACTCAAGAGAAAAAAATTTATAATTTTAACAATTGTTGATGAAGGTCAAACTTTCGAAACTATTGTCTCTAACAAATAAATTTTATATATACATATTTATGCTCATTAGGAAAACAATATATTTTTAATTAAAACTATTATCATTAAAATTTAAAGAATTATTATTATTTAAAAAATTATTATTATTATTTAAAGAATTATTATTATTATTTAAAGAATTATTATTATTATTTAAAGAATTATACTATATATAATATATAATAGCCTTGATTAATTTGCAGCAACGCTCAAGAGACCAGGAGCGCTGATGCCGTCGGTATATTTGCGGAAAATTTGAAATATAATTGTAATTTGAACACGAATTTCGAAATGAAAGACTCCAATTGATTTTAAATTAAGAAACATTAAATATATTGATAATTATTCCTCCCCCCCCCATCACCACTCAAAAATTAAATATTCAATTCGCTTTTCTTTGCGCACAGAAGAAGAAATTAATCACATCTTATTTGATTTATATTTTATATATTATTTGTTTATTTTTTAATAATTTGCCACTTTTTTATAATTTTTTAAAAATCTAAATTTTGTTATTCTTATTTTTTGATTTTTACAAAATTGAACGATTTAAGACACGCATGCCCGAGTTTCTCATGGCAATACTGGATGGAGCAGCCTGTCATACAAACAACACCTGATCTCTTTTAAATATTTGGAGCCTTATATCGATTATCGATCCCAAATTTTAAAAAATATATAATTCTCCTCCTCACACGATTCCACTTATTTAAATAAATCTACATATTTCCACACAAAAAATATCACAATATTGTAGATTATAGAAAAAAAAATGCTTCCAGATTCATATCTAGAGCCTCATTTCTGTAGCTGTGTTAGGACGAAAATGAGGCAAAACTTTTAAGAGACTAGGTATTTTCGGGAGTTTACAGGTATACATTTGGAGTGTGGTTTTTTAAGAGGAATAAAATATTTGGACCGAGACGCCGCCCGCCAGGGCACCAGCCCGGAGGGCCGAGCTTCGAGGGCGTGCCGAAGGCAAGCATGAAAAGCTCCTTATTATTATTTAAACAATTATTATTTAAACAGTTATTATTATTATTTAAACAATTATTATTATTATTTAAGCAATTATTATTATTAATTAAAAAATTATGGTACAATATTACTAATAAATCAATTTTTTGTGATAAATAAAAATGTATTTTTCTAAATTAAGACATTGATGGCTGAAATATATATAATATAAATGTTTTCCCTTGGTCCCCCCAGGCAACTTGCGATATTGACCTTGTTAATTATCTCTTTACACATAAATATTGGTAAGCTCTACAATTAGTGGGAAAATATTATACTACTTAATTGTATCTATTGATTAATTCTAAACATCAAGATTTGACTTTCAAATGAATCGCTCAGCTCGATTACTTAACTATCCCCTCCCTCTCAAAGTAATCACAAGCAACTATAAACTACCGAGAATAATACATGTAAATATTCATATTAATTAGAATAAACGGGTTTTAATAAGCAATAAACACTAGAAAAGAATTTAAATATTAAGTAATTTAATTGACAATAATGAATAAAGATATAATAATAATAAAAATAAACAAACAATTATTAACAATATTACTTTTAATTATTATTATAAAATTCAACTTATGAAATTATTCATTTTGTACTTTGAGAACTTCGTTTGAATAATCAATATTTGCGATCATTTTGGGAGATTTTTTTGAACACCGACAATAAAGTATTTATAAGTTTCGTATAAATAGTCAACAAACTGTCATACGCTTGATATTGCCATGGTTAGTTAAAATTAAATTCATTAAATTGTAATTATTCACGAAAAAGCGGCTTTATTAAGAAAACTTGATGTTTTAGGTATAGAGACAATATATATCATGTTAAAGCATTTTTCTTCGTCTTTCAATTTATTGAGTAATATACGGGGGGTCTCATTTGAAAAAACGAACTTTTGACCCCTTTTATGAATAACGAAAATAATAGTAATCTTAGCACGCCCTGTATAATATAGAGTCGATTTTTCGGAGTAAATTAAATACTTCTGGTGTGTCTAAACTATCACTAAAATATCAACTTTTTTATGAATTGAGAGCACTAATTTATTTCAGTTTAATTAGGGCCATGTTTTGGGCCTGTACTGTCAGTCCTAGCGCCCTCCGCTAGATGACAGTAAGAATTTAGATATAAATAGTTTGTTCAATTAAAACAATACTTTAAGATAATTGTAATGACAATTCCTTAAGATTACAACAGTCAATTTGTTAAACACATTGTATAATATGCAAGTCAATTAATCAAATATGAAACAATAAACTAATTAATGAGAGTTGAATCAACGCAAGAAAATGGCGAGAGCCAGGATTTTTACTAGTCCATATAATTGCGTCGATTTGAATCTACTTAATTCAGCAATCACCGTAATATGGTCTGCTCATTGATTTTTGATTAACCACTATCCGTAGCCTTATCTTCCGTCGTGGTTGGAAACGCCGTTGAGGCTTATAGGGCATTCCCTATTCTCCTCTGACAACCAACCCATTCCGATTCCTAGTTAGCGTCTCCCCCCCCCCCTCGTATTGCTGTCTGTGCACTCGTCGGGCAAGCAGGCGCCAACAGGCCATATTTAACACAAATTATTTTTTATCTCTAAAACCGATAGAGATAGGTATAGGACAATATTAACAAAAAAGTATTTTAATAAAAGGGCGGTTCAAAAAAACGTGTTCCATTAATAAAAATAAAGTTGCTACGACTTTTCAATGGAAGCCGAAACGTCGCAATGCTGAAAATATTTTAGATCGATAGAACAGGTATGAAAATGTAAGGTGCTAAATTTCCTGAAAAATCCTGTTCCGTTTTCCATAAACGTCTAACGATGCCATCGACCGTGAATCACCCTGTATATATATTTTATGTATTCTTTATGTGTTCTTTATATATTCTTTATATGTATTACCCACTTGGATTTATATTAAAAAAAAAATTATTGTATATATAGTATAGTGTAAAAGGACTTTAGTCCGTCTAATAATAATAAATAAATAAATACAAGAATCGCTCATTTATGATCGTATAAGAGAAACAGGTTTGAGTATATGAGCAATAAATTAAATAAAAAAATCTTTTAATAATAATTTAATTGACGCGACAATGAATTAAAAAATAAAAACGCAATAATAATAAAACCCAATTAACAATATATCTTTTAATTATTGAAATTAGATTTAAATTTGAAAGTTGTTTTATCATGTTAACGATTCTTTCTGCATTCTCAGTTGGGACTTTTGGGATAGCCGAAAGAATAAATGACAGATATCTTTATCAATAAATATAGAAATAAATAAATTTGCATAGATAATAAAATAAAATAATTGACAGGTTTTCTAAATGGAACTCTGAAATTGAATTTATTATCAATCTAGAATTATAATAATTTGTCTTATAGTCTTTTACTTTACCATACAGGGTATGATCAAGTATTGTAATCGTGCATGTCAAAAGTGGTTTTTGTCCTTCTTTTTTTGAAATATCTCAAAAACGGCTGAAAATATTTTGATTAAAAAAATTGAGCTAAACCATAACATATCGGCCTACAAAAAAGCTCTAATAAATTAGCATCAAAAAAATTATATTTTTTGAGATAATAATTGTTTTGTCAAAATGTCTGTTAGTCTGTCCAAATTTTTGTGGGCGAGTTAGCTCAAAAACTAGTGTGAATATCAAAACCAAATTTCACACCAAGTTTTGGTCCATTGATTTTTCGTTTATTGGGCCACGCAGGTGGGGGCCTCCACTAACAAGAAATATTTACATAGTCGGGTGAATTTAATTACAGGAGTATTTACATTACATAATATATTTACAAAAAAAATGTTTTCTTTTTTTCTTTTTATATACAACTTCTAGCGCATGGCGAATTTCCTATAAGTTCTCCTGTAGAAGCTATAAAAATTCATTAAAGAACCCCTCATCGCCCTGAAGGTCATATCGCATAAAGAGCTGATTAGATTTTGGTGTATATCGACCAAAAATTAATGCAGGTCGAGGGGGGGGGGGTTAAAAATTAAAAATCTAGGCCGTTTGAGCAAACTCAACCAAATTTTGTATACATAATCAGTGGACCCCCAGAAGTCTAAAAGTGTAAAAACTAACCGCACAAAATGGGGGGGAGGGGGTCAAAAAATGAAAATCTAGGCCCTTGTACCAAATTTTGTATACATAATTAGAGGTACTTCAGAAGTCTAAAAATGCAAAATCTAACACCACCTCCCCTATCTGATTATAAATAATTTTATTAAATATTAAATTTAAGTGAGGGCCAATGTTGTATGGTAAAGTCAACTGGATGGACACATCAGAACACGTCAGCTTATTTATATACCTATATTAATCGTAGACCACCTTTGATTCATCTGCGTTGAATTTCGAATTTTGTGCAAAGTTAAAAATAATTAAATTAATTTATTATTAATTAATAATTAGTAGAGATTGTGGTGTTGGTGCAAGGTGAAACATCTTTAATAAAGATAAGAGTAAATAAATATTATATTTAATATTGATTTACTATGAGTTAAGGATACTAGGTCACTTATTTCACATTAAAATTTTAATGTGAAATAAGTGACCTAGTATCCTTAACTCATAGTAAATCAATATTAAATATAATATTTATTTACTCTTATCTTTATTATAATTAATTATTAATTTTTTAAAAGGCATACTCTCACTTTGGGGGCCCAGTGAGTGGGCATCAGCAGCATTCTCTGAGTTTTGCTGCAAATTAATCTAGGCTATTATTATATATAGTATTAAAGAATTATGGATCAATATTACTAATAAATCAATTTTTTGTGATAAATAAAAATGTATTTTTCTAAATTAAGACATTGATGGCTGAAATATGTATAAATGTTTTCCTTTGGTCCCCCCAGGCAACTTGCGATATTGACCTTGTTAATTATCTCTTTACACATAAATATTGGTAAGCTCTACAATTAGTGGAAAAATATTATACTACTTAATTGTATCTATTGATTAATTCTAAACATCAAGATTTGACTTTCAAATGAATCGCTCAGCTCGATTACTTAACTATCCCCTCCCTCTCAAAGTAATCACAAGCAACTATAAACTACCGAGAATAATACATGTAAATATTCATATTAATTAGAATAAACGGGTTTTAATAAGCAATAAACACTAGAAAAGAATTTAAATATTAAGTAATTTAATTGACAATAATGAATAAAGATATAATAATAATAAAAATAAACAAACAATTATTAACAATATTACTTTTAATTATTATTATAAAATTCAACTCATGAAATTATTCATTTTGTACTATGAGAACTTCGTTTGAATAATCAATATTTCCGATCATTTTGGGAGATTTTTTTGAACACCGACAATAAAGTCTTTATAAGTTTCGTATAAATAGTCAACAAACTGTCATAAGCTTGATATTGCCATGGTTAGTTAAAATTAAATTCATTAAAATGTAATTAATCACGAAAAAGCGCCTTTATTAAGAAAAATTGATGTTTTATGTATAGAGACATGATATATCGTCTTAAAGCATTTTTCTTCCTCTTTCAATTTATTGAGTAATATACGGGAGTCTCATTTGAAAAAACGAACTTTTGACCCCTTTTATGAATAACGAAAATAATAGTAATCTTAGCACGCCCTGTATAATATAGAGTCGATTTTTCGGAGTAAATTAAATACTTCTGGTGTGTCTAAACTATCACCAAAATATCAACTTTTTATGAATTGAGAGCACTAATTTATTTCAGTTTAATTAGGGCTATGTTTTGGGCCTGTACTGTCAGTCCTAGCGCCCTCCGCTAGATGACACTAAGAATTTAGATACAAATAGTTTGTTCAATTAAAACAATACTTTAAGATAATTGTAATGACAATTCCTTAAGATTACAACAGTCAATTTGTTAAACACATTGTATAATATGTAAGTCAATTAATCAAATATGAAACAATAAACTAATTAATGAGAGTTGAATCAACGCAAGAAAATGGCGAGAGCCAGGATTTTCAGTGGTCCATATAATTGCGTCGATTCGAATCTACTTAATTCAGCAATCACCGTAATATGGTCTGCTCATTGATTTTTGATTAACCACTATCCGTAGCCTTATCTTCCGTCGTGGTTGGAAACGCCGTTGAGGCTTATAGGGCATTCCCTATTCTCCTCTGACAACCAACCCATTCCGATTCCTAGTTAGCGTCTCCCCCCCCCCGTAGTGCTGTCTGCGCACTCGTCGGGCAAGTAGGCGCCAACAGGCCATATTTAACACAAATTATTTTTTATCTCTAAAACCGATAGAGATAGGTATAGGACAATATTAACAAAAAAGTATTTTAATAAAAGGGCGGTTCAAAAAAACGTGTTCCATTTAAAAAAATAAAGTTGCTACGACTTTTCGATGGAAGCCGAAACGTCGCAATGCTGAAAATATTTTGGATCGATAGAACAGTGTGTGAAAATGTAAACTGAAGGTTTTCTACATTTGATTCAATCGCGAATCTAATGTAGGGAATTTTTGTCAAATATTGAGTGAAAATAATATTTGAACTTATATATTTCTAACTTGAAATAATGATATTAAATAAATTTTAATTTTCTCATTAATATATCAAAGAATAATTGATACGTCAACAAGAATTATTTTGACCGCGCTGATTTGAAAAAGATATTTTTATCTCGCGAGACTACTGCGGATTACGCTATTGGAGTCTGCGGAGTATTAAGTCTGGACCAAGAGAGAAAAAGATGTGATCCACTTAGCTACAATCCAACGTCTACGTTTCGCGTATAGCCCGCTAGACATTCGGATGGATCACCAAGTGAATTTGAAATCTCAGATGTTATATATTCGATCTCCCTGGCAGACATCTAACATACATGCTAATAGATCTAGCGCTCTGGACTGGGAGATCGAATATATAACATCTGAGATTTCAAATTCACTTGGTGATCCATCAGAATGTCTAGCGGGCTATACGCGAAATGACTTTGGATTGTAGCTGAGTGGATCACATCTTTATCTCTCTTGGTCCAGACTTGATACTCCGCAGACTCCAATAGCGTAATCCACAGTAGTCTCGCGAGATAAAAATATCTTTTTCAAATCAGCGCGGTCAAAATAATTCTTGTTGACGTATCAATTATTCTTTGATATATTAATGAGAAAATTAAAATTTATTTATGAAAATGTAAGGTGCTAAATTTTCAGAAAAATCCTGCGTTTCGTTTTCCATAAACGTCTAACGTGCCATCGATCGTGAATCGCCCTGTATATATATATTATGTATTCTTTATTGGTTCTTATATATTCTTATATGTATTACCCACTTGGATTTATATTAAAAAAAAAGAATATTGTATAAATATATAGTGTAAAGAACTTTAGTCCGTCTAATAATAATAAATAAATAAATACAAGAATCGCTCATTTATGATCGTATAAGAGAAACAGGTTTGAGTATATGAGCAATAAATTAAAATCTTTTAATAATAATTTAATTGACGCGACAATGAATTAAAAAATAAAACCGCAATAATAATAAAACCCAATTAACAATATATCTTTTAATTATTGAAATTAGATTTAAATTTGAAAGTTGTTTTATCATGTTAACGATTCTTTCTGCATTCTCAGTTGGGACTTTTGGGATAGCCGAAAGAATCAAATGACAGATATCTTTATCAATAAATATAGAAATAAATAAATTTGCATAGATAATAAAATAAAATAATTGACAAGGTTTTCTAAACGGAACTCTGAAATTGAATTTATTATCAATCTAGAATTATAATAATTTGTCTTATAGTCTTTTACTTTACCATACAGGGTATGATCAAGTCTTGTAATCGTGCATGACAAAATTGGTTTTTTGTCCTTCTTTTTTCAAAATATCTCAAAAACGGCTGAAAATATTTTGATTAAAAAAAATTAAGCTAAGCCATAACATTTCGGCCTACAAAAAGCTCTAATAAATAAGGGATCGAAAAATTATATTTTTTAAGATAATAATTGTTTTGTCAAAATGTCTGTTAGTCTGTCCAAATTTTTGTGGTCGAGCTAGCTCAAAAACTAGTGTGAATATCAAAACCAAATTTCACACCAAGTTTTGGTCCATTGATTTTTCGTTTATTGGGCCACGCAGGGTAGGGGCCTCCACTAACAAGAAATATTTACATAGTGGGGTGAATTTAATTACAGGAGTATTTGCATTACATAATATATTTACAAAAAAAATGTTTTCTTTTTTTCTTTTTATATACAACTTCTCTAGCGCATGGCGAATTTCCTATAAGTTCTCCTGTTGAAGCTATAAAAATTCATTAAAGAACCCTCATCGCCCTGAAGGGCTATATCGCATAAAGAGCTGATTAGTTAAGGATACTAGGTCACTTAAATTGAAATGGTTGAAAAGTCACGCTTTGCACGGGTGGTGGCCGAATCCACTGACAATAGCGTGAATTTATTTGAAGACAACGTTCAAAATAGTTATTTCCAGTTTATTTCGATGGCCGCTAGGAGTGTTGCTGTCTTTTTTTTTGACTTTTCGGCCTTTTTAGCCATAAG